>JAYESA010000014.1:33368949-33843949 GCA_036927795.1 Iris macrosiphon | reverse complement strand
TCAAATAAAAATAATACAATCACTAAATAAATATAAATATAATTAATTAAATACAATACACAATTTACCAAAAAAAAAAAACCCTATTTTCTAGAATCGGGTAGTGACAGGAATCATCCCTAAATAAAACTAATTTAGCGACGTTTTAGCGACGCCATTAATGACGTCGCTAAGTTAGCGACGTCTTTAATGTCCCAACTGACGTCGCTAAATGTCTAAAAGAAATACGTCACTAAATACGTCGCTAAATGTCGCTAAATAAAATATATTAGCAATGTTTAGCGACCTTAATTGAACTTATAGCGACTAATCTTTTAAAAACTTAATTACAGTCGCTAAACGTCACTAAATGTTGCCAATTAGCGACGTCTATCAACGTTTTTACCTGGAGTCGCTAATATATATTATATTAGCGATATTTTTCATTGACGTCGCTAAAAAATGTCACTAATTCCGCTTATTCTGGTAGTGCTAGAAAAGTAATGCAGGTCATAAACAGGCCATCTACTATCTCACTAGAATGATAGTCGACGCAGAGCACAGATACAACCCCATTGAGAAGGAGTGCCTCGCTCTAGTCTTTGCTATTCAGAAGACCTGACATTACATGGCAGGAAAAACCTTCCATTTGATCTCGTGAGTTAATCCTCTCAGGGTCCTTATGTCTAAATCCGGAGCGCTCAATTCTCGCCTTGCCATATGGGCAATACTGCTGTCGCCGTACGATATGGTATTTGTCCCACAAAATACGGTCAAAGGCCAAGCATTGGCAGATTTTCTAGTAGCCCACCCTGTATCAAAAATCTTAAAGATCTATGAGAAGATCCCAGATAAAGTAATAGACTCAAACATGACCAAAAGCACAGAAGACATTTGGCAAGTGTTCTTCGACGATGCTTCAAGAATAGGGCCCAAAGGTGATATTGTAGCTGGCATCGGGATAGTACTGATTTTTCCATATGATCTGGTCATCAACCATGCTTACTCCCTCATAAATCCATGCTCCAATAATGTGGTAGAGTACAACACTCTCATCATTGGGCTCCAACTTGCTAAATAAGTAGTAGACTTCCTGGAGGTCAACGGTGGTTCCAAGCTTATAGTCAGTCAGGTCCGGGATGAGTATGTGGTTCGGCACGAAGACTTGATTTTCTACCATAAATTCATGATTGGAATAATCTCCAATTTCGAGGGATTCTTCATAGAGAATGTCCCTTGACTGCAGAACATCGAGGCGGACGCCCTAGACGACCTTGCTGCCTCCGTGGTCGTTTTGGTCAAAATCTATCAGCTGATTACAGTGGTCGTTCAAGAGCTGGTCTATCTAAAAAATAACCTCTGTCTGTTCTTGAGCTACTAAGTAGATACAAGCACTAACTTTCAAGACTGGAGACTCCCATTCATCAACTATGCAGTCTATAGAATTCTCTCCGAGAACCCATAGAAAGCCACTTCCATCAGAAGATGTTTCCTCTGGTTCTATTATGATACGACTACCAAAATATTATATCATCATTCCTATGATAGTCTTCTGCTATGATGCCTATTAAATATAGAAGCGAAGCAGGATCTCCACCAGGCTCACAACAGGGTTTGTGGTGCCCATCAGCTCAGACCTAAGCTACAGGACCGTCTCCGGAGAATAGGTTGCTATTGGCCGATACTAGTAGTGGAGGATGTTGACTATGCAAGGAAGAGCCAAGCGTGCCAAATCTATGCTGACTTTATCTACCAGCCCTCAAAATTTCTACACCTGACGGTAGCATCTTAGCCATTTGAAGCATGAAAGAAAGACATTATCGGGCTAATTAGTCCACCTTCTTCTAAGGGACATCGGTTAATCTTGGCTATCCCCGACTACTTCTCTAAACGAATGGAAGCTATTTTACTCATTGAAGTCAAGACATTAAAAGTGATAATCTTTGTCAAGCATCATATCATATACTGCTTCGGCTTGCCACGGAGGATCATCCACAATAATGGTCCACAGTTTGTAAGTCATACTTTTTACCAATTTTATGACAAAAATGGAATCCAGAATGTAGTCTCGACCGCCTACAACCCAGCAACAAATGGTCTGGTAGAAGCATTCAGTAAAATAATCATCAAGCTACTCAAGAAGTCCTGGTCACCCAATAAGCACGACTGGAATGAGAAGCTGGGTTAATGTCTCTGGGCCTACCGCACAACGGTCCGGACGCCTACTGGCAGTACACTATTCTCCTTGGTTTACGAAAGCGAAGTTGTCTTCCCACTTGAGATCTAATTTTTATTATTATAAGTGGCTCTATCCAATCGATTGACCATTGACTACAATCATCGCTAATGGCTACAAGATTTGAAAGCACTCGACGAGAAGTGCCTCTTAGCTCAATAACGCATTTAGTTGTACCAAGCATGCCTCTCAGGAGCCTTCAACAGATGGGTCAAAAAAAGGACTTACCAAGTGGATGATCTCATATTAACAGTAAGAAGACCGATGGTTATGACCCACAAGTCGGCAAGCAAATTCTAACCTAAATGGGAAGGTTCATTCATTGTGGAGTCTGTGTTCTCCAACGACGCCTACCAGCTCATAAAATCTAATGGCGACTTGCTCATGATGCCTATCAACGGTAAGTTCCTCAATAAGTACTATGTCTAAGCTAGACTTTTACTTCCTTTACTATCAGCGGGACAACTAAAATATACAGTGTACATTCTCTGTTGTTCATCTCCATCAAGTGTGTAAGCATAATATGCACTTCTCTTCCATAAATGTTTGATGAAAGCTATTATTTGGGAATCCTGAATACGCAAATGATAGTGTATCCTCAAAAATCTCCCCAGCAGAGCCATCTTCAGGTTTATATACACTTTCGGGTAGACCACTCATAATTAGTTCCCTTGGATATTATTTTACGTCCACATCACCTCTGAACTACTGTCTTAACCGATTATCCCCAAAAGGGTTTGCCATGTCCATATTACCTCTGAGAAAACTTCTCTGTATAACTATCGATTATCACATCCATATTACCTCTGATATCGATTTTCATTTAAACTTATCATCCGTGCTTAACTCTATGTATGCCATCAGTATTAAGTCCATAAAACCTGCCACGTCCATATCACCTTTTTATATAGCTATTGATTAGCTCACATACGTGCTTAACTCTTCCACAAAATAACCATGATTGTACCTAACCCTTCTGTATAACTATCGATTAGATCATATCCACGTTACCTCTGATCTATCATCCTCACATCCTTTCCAGTAGAGTTTGTCATATCCTTCTTACCTCTGACCAAACCTTCCTACTTGACTGTCGATTATCACGTCCAAATTACTTCTGATATCGTTCGTCACCTAAATTTATCACCCGTACTTAACTCTAAGTACACCAGCGGTGTTAAGTCCACAAAACCTGCCACGTCCATATCACCTCTGACAGGGCTTGTCTCGAATCTATTACTTGTACTCAGGTGCACAAGAAGTAATAGGTCCATAAAACCTACCACGTCTATATCACCTCTGATAGGGTTTTTGCTTTGAACTTATTACTTGCACTCAGGTACGTAGAAGGTAATAAGGTCCACCAAAATGTTCCCCAGTGGGACATCCTTAACAAACTATGGTGTTGTGCTATGTCCATATTACCTCTAGTACAATACCCAAAGTCCACAACATGTAAAAAGACAAATACAAAGAGAAATTCTGGAAAAGGAAAGACTTTATTGATTAATATTCAAGATCATGAGTACATATGATGGAAATTAAAAAGACAAATACAAAGAGAAAATTCTGGAAAAGGAGAGACTTTATTGATTAATATTCAAGATCATGAGTACATATGATGGAAATTATTTTTAAGAATTTTTTTTATTAGTATTCAAGGGCATGAGTACATATGATAAAAACCTACTTTTAAGGGTTTTTATGAAGTCTCACTGACATAAACCTTTTCCATTTGAGGCACTCCTCTGTGCTATTTTTGCCACTGACACAAGTGAAGCCAACAGCAGGCAGCAACACATTTTGGATCATCCCTCCATAGTGCAGACCATATTACATGGAAAAGAATCCATACTGGTGGACAGCAAGGGAGGAGCAGGATCATGTGCTCTATAACCATACGGAAAGATCGAAGATAAGAATGTCAATTAATCTAAATTTTGTCATCGATACCGCATGCCTCTGACCGGTAGCAAACTACATAGTGGGGAGAAACGCAGCTAGCACGCTGCATAAACAGGGACAACTCCATGCATGACGCATGATGATCACCCTCTTCTCGTTGGCAAACTATCGCATAAGGTTGGCATTCTCTTCGAATGACGGGTTCTATGATATCCTTTCATGCTCCATCATGGGCACTGCAAAGGGTGGTAAAACCTGCATAAAAAGAACACATATCAGTCTCAACGAAGATTGTAAAAGTGGCGATCACATGCCGCTTTTAGGTCGCATCCACACGCAGGAGGGACGTCTCGAGATAGCTAAATCCTTATGCATGAACAAGAGGAGATCTCATCCATGTGGCCAAGCTACAGATGGACTGATTCCTTATCCATGCGTCAAGCTACAAATAGGATCTACCTGCATATTGCAGATAAGTTCCCATCCATGCAACCAAGCCATATATAGGCTCTGCATGTATGTTATAGATAAGTTCCCATCTATGCGACCAAGCCACAGATAGGCTCTGTGCATGTTACAGATTATTGCTCATCCATGCAACAAAATTTTGTGGGAAGGGCTTGCACATGTTCAAGATAATTTCTCATCCATGCTGCAAGATCGTGTACTTGTGTCTCTGTGTCCCTGCCATCATAACACATCCCTACCTCCAAAAAGAATGCTAGCATCAGGGGGCTACGGGTCGACGTCGCTCTTGACAAACCCTTCGACGATATAGACATGAGCCCTCAGCATCTTCTTTCACAAAATAGAGAAAATTTAAGAGACAAAATTTCTTTCTTTTCCTTAGCCTGCCTATTTATAGGCTCTTAGGGCACGTGAGAGGATCAAGGTGATGAACCAGACAGTTATGAGGATGAACTTGATGCCTCAATTTGTGTGATCCTTATTTATCTACTCAAAAATTATCGTTGACTTAGAATCCCAAGAAAATCCACTCAAAGATCGAGCCAAATCCTTCATTAAATGGAGATTTGATAGCCTAACAAAGACTCGTCCATATGGCCCACTATTTATGCGGCCCAAGGTCCTCTCCTCCATGCTTTTTATTCAAAGTTTTCCAAACTTATCAGTTTAAAAACTTCGAAGGGGGTCTTATAGAAGCATAGAAAATCTAGATCTATCAGCCCAACAAACATGCACCCCAAGATCAACTCAGAAGAAATTAGGCCGCAGAATGACCATATGGCCAAGGAAAAGTAGCATACATGTGCCCCAATATTGGCCACATAAAGGCCTGACACAGATTATATCTGACACAAAATCTTGACAAAAAGGATTTTCTAAATGCCTCGAAAGACGTGGGCATACTAAACTATAGAACCTCACATCAGAATAAACTTTCCTCCTCACGGGTGTGAAGAGCCACATATACAACATAACAAAGTCTCTATGTGTTCCATGTGTCTCTGGCCCCATAAATTGTAGACTCTATGCGTTCCAAATTTCATGCGTTCCAGACTTCATGTGTTCTATACGTCCGAGACTCCATGCGTCCCATGTGGTAGGGTTCCCTGAGACGAAGTCTTTCTATTGTGATTGAAGTAATTCTCTCCAACTAAATGTGGACCATGTGTTAAGTAGACCAAGTCACGTAAACAAAAGACGAGAATCGCCCAGATCTTCAGCAACGTTAAATCGCAACAAACGTCCATGTGGCAGCCTATCCATAGTATGCGTCTATAGTTACAACCGTATTTTATTAAAAGAGCCCCCTCCGGCTACCAAACAAAGGTACATGCGGCACCTATAGCCCATCATCATGATAGCTATAAACATGAGAAACTTAGATGTTCCAAGAGCTGGTTTTTTTTGCTTCAGAGACCATACCCCTCCAGGCGAGCTACGTACGTGCACACACGCGTAAGGGAGAATCCTCATTTTCTCGTCGGACAGTCAATAGAGTAAAGGAGTCACTGCAATACTCGATCTCCATTATCACATTCCCAAGATCAAAAAATATTGTACTTAGACTTTCTGTCTAGGTTTTTTTCGTACTCTTTTTGTTTGTTGTTGATCAAAAGTTTCCCAAACTTACGTTAATGTCGAACAATGAATAGCATCCGTCGTATTTCGAAATATTCTTCATATAGGTTGGGAACCCCACTCACACTAACAAATCTCCCCCTTCCCAATTAGGTGGAGGAGCTCATCATACTAGCTATCCGCCTGCAGTACTCAAACATTCCCTTTGGTAGAACCTTCGAGAATATATCTGCTCCATTGTCGTCCATGTGGACCATCTTATGCATCATTTTCTTTTTCTCTAGCATATCTCGTATCCAGTGATATCGAGTCTCAATATATTTGGACCGACTATGAACTATCTAGTTCTTTATAAGGTGGATCGCACTCTGGCTATAGCAAAGCAAAATGTACTACTCTTGCTTCAGCCCAATTTTTTGTAACAGTTTCTTCATCAACAATAACTTCTTACAAGCCTTCGTCGCTATAATGTACTCTGCCTCTATCGCAGACTAGATAATATATTTCTGTAATCACGACTGCTACGATATCTCTCCATTAGAAAATATCATCACATAGTCCGAAGTCGATCGTCTCTTGTCTACATCTCTAGCCATGTCAGTGTTAGTATATTCGACTAGCTTTGGCTCATCACCACCAAATAAAATTCTTTAATCAGTAGTGCCCTGAAGGTACCATAGAATACACTTGACCGAACTCTAATGTATCCTCCTAGGATTGGAGAGATACCTGCTAACCATGCCAACTGCGTGAGCGATGTCTGGCCTTGTATACACCATGACATATATGAGACTCTCCACTACTGAAGCATATAGAACCTGTTCCATATCTTTCTTTTCATCCTCGGTCGATGGATACTGCTCCCCAGTAAGCTTAAAGTAAGCCGCAATGTGATTATTCACTTTCTTTGACCCATCTATCCCTAAACGCGAAAGTACCAGGTGAATATATTTATTTTAAAAAATGAAGCATCTTGGACTCTCTCTTGGCTGATCTCTATCCCAATAATAGCCTTCACTGTGCCTAAATCTTTTATCGAGAAGGCCGCACCCAGTTGACTCATCGACTCCGCTATCTTGGTGCATTTCGATCCACCAATAATATATCATCTATATAGAACAAAAATATAATAAAATCATCATTGGCAAAGTACCTTACAAAAATAAAGTGGTCCAACGTCATCCGTTAAATAACTCGAACTCTATACCACTGTCTCGGAGCTTGCTTTTAAAACACATAGACTCTTCTTCAACCAATAAACTTGGTGTGACTTGTCCTGCTCACAGAATCCCTCTATCTGTTCCATGTACAACTCTTTCTCTAAATAACTATAGAGGAATGTCGTCTTCAGGTCCGTTGGCTTGACCTCCAAGTCAAAACTAGTTGTCAAGGGTAGCACTACCCGAATAGACAACTGTTCGATGACTGAAGAAAAGATCTCATCGTAATCCATGTCCTTCCATTGACTGTATCCTTTAACTACCAGCATTCCTTTGTATCGAGGGTGAATAACATCATCCATTTGCTTCACTATGAACAACCATCGATTCTTCGAAGCCATCTTACCCTTTGGCAACCACACAAGCTCATAAGTTGAATTGACATATGGTGAACTCATCTCCTCCTACATGGCCTCCATCCACTCTTGTCTGTGTTCATCTTTTATAGCCTCTGCAAAAATTTTGGTCCCTCTCTCGTCAGTCAGTAGCATATACTCATCTGGTGAGTATACGAAAGCTCTGGTTCTGGCTATATACGAACAACCTCTTCCCCTTCAGGAACTGCCTTCTCGGCATGCCTATCCTCCTGAAGGTCACCCTGACCACTATCAACAGGCTGATGATCAATGTTTGGAGCATCTCCATGTATTGGCTCCCATATATTTGGATCATCTATAATGTCCTCTGGAAATAGCTTTAAAGCAAAATGACTCTAACTTAGGTAATTCCTCAGCCTCAAAAGGTATCTCAGAATCCTGAGTATTTGTTATGGTATGATCCTCAATGAATATCATGTACCTAATTATGTAGAGCTTTTTTTCTACTGGATTGTAGAGTCTAAAGCCAAACTTATCCTGACTATAGCCGACAAAGACGCACTACCTTGTCTTCGGCTCAAGGTTAGATCTCTCGTCCTTCGGTACATGCCCAAAGGCCTTACAACCAAATGCTCGCAGGTGATTATATGATGGCTATTTGTCATACCAAATTTCTCAGGCACATCACCCTACAAAGGTGTCATGCCCCAGTCCCAAAAGTACGTAGGACTAGGAACACGTAAGAATGCCAGCCGCATGGATATGGCAACTCCAATATATGGAAACCAAACCCATACGTACGCTGTAATATGAATATAAAATCTACAAGTGGTATAAACATAAGCCACAAGTCACAGGGTACAATCTAAATCTCATCCACGGAAATCAAATATAAATAAATAACCAATATCTATGAAACTAGATCTCAATGTAAGTATCTAAGGATGATGGTTGGATGGAAACAAATCCACTACCAACTCGAATGAAAAAGTATAACACAATAAACACAATATAAGAATACCAGCTAACAATCACGGGCTCGGAGAGAAGACATCCACGAAAAATCTATAACCATCCAAATCTGCGCTCCTGCAAATACTCAAGAACAGATACACCTGGCAGAGGACCAGGTCCTCAGAGGGACGTAACAAGATACAAAAAAGTGAGCCAACTTGAATACAGTAAACATGCATATAATTTGAAAATAAATAAGTACGCTGTACAAGACAATCTATATGAATGCAAATGAGGACAACTTTTCGACGTATGGGCAAGGGTAGGCTACTCGATCTACCTCACAACTCACACACACGTCAATGGACATCAGAAATCGATATACCGTGGGGGTAGCGACCAGCGAGACTCCAGAAATTGACATACCGTGGGGGTAGCGACCAGCGCGACACACGCCCGTACTGCGAGCTACATACTACGGTTTACCAGAGTGGTTAAAAGCCAATATGCCTAATGATTGTCCTCGATGATACTAAGTGCCATGTGTGTGTCAACATATATAATACATAGTAATGACTGAAAGAAAACTACACATGCAAGAAAAATACAAAAATGCAATAAATATAAAGAAATATACTAAGCATGCAAAATACTGTAAGCAATTTGGCAAGGTATCTTGCCTGGTAAGAAAGCTGCAAGGTGTAGTGTCCAGAAGTCAACGCACAGGATCAAAAGCTATGGCCGTAGAACAAATGTCTCCGGATGCTGAAATAAACATCACCAACGTTCCCAGAATAAGCAAAATAGCAAAAAAGTACTTCCCTTTCTTCTAATTTGGACACAGGGGCAAAACCATAATTTTGGGTAAAAGTGGGGTCCACGTGTGGCCCACTTTGCACCAAAAAACGTGCCAAGGGTAACAGTCTCTAAATATGATAAACTATAGGTCAAATAACTCTAAATGTCAATACGAACCCAACGGTATGTCCAAATGTGGATTCCGATGGGCCGAACACAATTTTGTCCAAAAAGTCAACTGTGAGGCCCGCCAATTAGCGATCTGATCAACCGTCTCAGAATTGTGTGAAAATTGGGTCACGGGACCAACACATTACCACGAGTCCAGTGGCATAAGTTTCGTCGTAATCTGACAAGCATGCACAAAATGCGCGCGATCTCCACAAAAGTTACGATACGGGGTGTGTCCGCGGATACGGCCTGATTCCGGCGCGCACACGCGTCCGAATCAGTTTTCACAAATTTTTACGTGTCTGGTTATGCTGCGTTCATCATTCGGCACACTTGGTACACGGCGGGGCGGTCCCGTTTGGTGGGGCGCGCTTCGTTTCCCAACTTTTGGAAATCTGGAAAAAGTGGGTTCGTGGGGTTTTTTGACGAATTTTATTCTGTCCACTGCAGTTAATAATCTAGGGTTATTTAACAGAAAATAAACTAGGTCAAGTGGTCTATGCATACAAAAAAGAACCACCAATTTTGAATCTCTGTGGTGGAAGATACGAACTTGGCAACATGGGTGGTCACCGCAGTTTTCTGCGATCCCAGAATTGGGTCTGCTTGCGCCAACTTGGGCGCTATTTTTGCCTATGGGTACACGTTGTTCGAGGTCTGCTATCATATAGATATGGGAAAGGGTTAAGGGGTGAGCATACCGGTGAAGACGAAACGGCATTCGGTTGAGCGAGTCGACGAAAAATAACTCCGGAACGCAGGTACCTCGTGTGGGAATCTGCAGTGCACGGGGTCGCAGTCGTCGGGATTTGTTTGGACAGCCTGGCGGGGTTCTCTGGCTGCGGTGACGGCTCTCTCTAGGTCTAGATGAGAAGAGGAGGGTCTGGAGGTTTTAGGTTAGGGTTTTATGAAAGATATATATATATATATATATATATATATATATATATATATATATATATAATAGGAATAGGAAGAGAGGATAGATGAGGCGGGACCGTGGGGGGGTCGGGTCTGGAGGAAATAGCAAGGGGGGGCGCTGGCTTGTGGGAATGTATTGGTTTTGTTTTGTTTTTGTTGGAATGCTAACGTTTGCTTTGATTTGGTTTGCTTTGTTTGCTTGTTATTAGTAATAGTTATATTATTATTAGTTTATTAGTTAAATAATACTTTCTTTTCTTTTTTTCTTTTTAAATATATATATACATATATATATTTGTTTATATATATATATATATATATATATATATATATATATATATATATACTCATAAGAACATTTATAGATTAAATAATGCACACCATTAGACTAGCAACTGCTCGAGGGGTCTCCTACATGAAATAAATTCTGAAAAATTTCTAATGGTCCCATAAATCCTCTAAGTGTCCGAACACCTAAAATAAAAATTATTTAAAATCTATTTCTCCTATTTAACCACTATTTACTATAATTAAATTAATAAATAATAAATAAAAAGTGTATATACGATTTTTCTAGGATAGGGGTTTCACATTCTACCCAACTTATAAAAATTTTGTCCTTGAAATTAAAATTAAGCCACGATAGAATGCAAGGATGATATAAGATTTGCATGGTTTAAAATGTAAGGCCAAGTTTAAAGGGGTGGACGATGTTGCGCGTTGCACATCCCGAAAAATCATGGAAAATCCACATGAGCAAAAAAAAAGGTTTCTTCATGTGTCATGTCCAATGGTGTGGAAACCTAAATGCTTTTTTGCATAAAAGTGCCCAAAAATTAGAAAATTGTACAAAGATGAGAATTGGATAATGGGCACGTCTAGGATAAGGGTGTGGAATTTGTTAGGAAGGCAGTGGCTAGTGTAGTACTTTAATTATCGGAGCACGATAAGGTCCGCTAGGTGATATAATTATTGCAAGAATAAAATAAAATATCGTGTTCTATTTCTAACTGGATTCAATCTAGCCTTAGTCTCACTATCTAAGCCAAGTAGGTCTAGTTTTGGGTGAGGGGTTCACAATCTACCAAACTTAAAAGTTATCCATCTATCACCTAAGGCTATACATCTAGGAAAACTATTCCTTAAATTATTTAATCATGCTATTCAATCCTCAAAGTTTTAACACCAAACATATCACCTATGATATGCCCTTAACCAATTATAAAAGAGAGTCACTAAGTCATATCATTAGCTTTATGGGGTATATCTAGTACTATCAGTGTCAACTTATACCAGCACGAGGTTTCGTCCTTCCAAAATAAGGGAAGGCAGAGAGCAGTAATAAAGAATTTAAGGTGGAGGTGATAGAACACAAGTACGAGGTTCAAAGAGATTAAAGAATTCGAAAAGAGAGTTGTCAGGACAATTGTGGATTAAAATCCTATTTTTGGTAACTTCCTATTTACATGCTCGTATCAGTACAGTTACGTAACCGATACGATGTGTCAGGCATGTCTAGGGGCAAGTATATCCATCTACTACCATATATCTCAATCCACGTAAAGTAGTCATGCGAAGAGAGAACCAAGCGCACTAAGGTTAGCTAGACTTTAATACACCGATTCTGATTATGAAATTGTATCATTGTGTGCACCCAATAATACATATGCCATGAGCAAGCTAGATTAAAGAATAAGCTTACAAAAACTAGGCTACAATAGCAGCATAAGTCAAGGTAGTACAATAAACATAAATACGCTAGATTATGATGAAAGAAGGTACATAACAATTCAAGTTCACAAAATATAAGACTCCATAATCTCTGCAATTGTCATACTAATTTCTTGTCTAAGTCGATAGTCGACAAAGTAGGGGTATAGTCTCTAAGTTCTACAGTCTGAAAAAAATACTGTCGTCCTAAGCTAGCATACAGTTAATGTTGTTCAATCATACTTCAATAATAGGGCAAAAGACTATGTGATACTAGGTTGTGAGGTATACTACCCAACTTATAACAATAAACTAATACCGTAATTGTCTTAAGGATAACGTAGAAACTCCTGTTAAGGTCTACGAGAAGGGGTCTTGGTACTTATTAGGGTATCCGCTCATATTACATAGGTCATGGTCGTACTAAGTCTTAGTCTTAGTGCAAGTGTCAATAGTAAGAATAAAATAGTTACTGGCCTCAAGGGAAAGGGAATATAACTCGTATTGAGGTGGGGTACATATTACGCAATTTAAAACTAAGGGATAAGCACCAGGTCTCAATCTACAAGAATAGCTTAAACCATCAAGTTCTAACTACTAAGCACACCATTTCAAAATTCAAGAGTAACAACCAAAATCCTAGCAAGCTATATATATCCTAAAATAGAATAAATTTACTTGGTCTATAATCAGAAGTGTCAGATGGCACGAGTTGAAAGATGAAGAATAGAGGAACAAAATTTAGTCGTCGCGCAATTAGCGAACACTAAGGTCGCAGAGGAACAATATATAAAATTAAAATAGGGCTCTAGATAGCATCATGGTTTTCTAAGGAGGAGTGGTATGCTAGTTGCTATGTTCGAGGTATGATCAAGAGAAATGTTATATTCATTGCTCTTGGCTTCCTAAGGTACTGTCTGCTACTAATAAGACAATGATCTAAGTTTATAGTTCTCCAATACTTATCTAACTATGAAGGTTAGGTTCAGTCCTAATTTTCAATTTTTGGTTTTCTATTGGTTCCTCAATACTAGGGTCAAACATTATGGTAGAACTTTTAACTAACTCTAGTAGTATCTATGCTACTCACAAGTCCTCATAATATATCAAGGGGTAATGGTACATGAAGCTATAGATAAGAAATTCTAGGGTTCACTAGATATTCTAAACTTAGTGGCGTGTCTATATTCTCGTTGTATTCTTAATAGGTGTGCTACCATAATTATCATCCTAATAACAGGGGTTCCT
Organism: Iris macrosiphon; assembly: GCA_036927795.1. Classification (NCBI taxonomy): domain Eukaryota; kingdom Viridiplantae; phylum Streptophyta; class Magnoliopsida; order Asparagales; family Iridaceae; genus Iris; species Iris macrosiphon. Next base: position 33,830,444 of record JAYESA010000014.1, on the reverse strand, counting down.
ATATTCTAGCAGAAGGCTATACTCAAAGAACTATTAGGGAAGTACAGGAATCAAGCAGGATACAATTGTTCAAATAGAACAGATAGGAGGAAGATGAATCATAGTCAATTATGGATGATATCCTATACTCTAGTCCTAGGTACAGGCTTATTTGGTACAATAACGTAACCGAGACAATATGCTCTCGACCTACATGGGCCACCACAAAAACATGTCACGCCCCAGTCCCAAAAGTACGTAGGACTAGGAACACGTAAGCATGCCAGCCGCATGGATATGACAACTCCAATATATAGAAACCAAACCCATATGCACGCTGTAATATGAATATAAAATCCATAAGTGGTATAAAAATAAGCCACAAGTCACAGGCTACAATCTAAATCTCATCCACGAAAATCAAATATAAATAAATAACCAATATCTATGAAACTAGATCTCAATGTAAGTATCTAAGGATGATGGTTGGATGGAAACAAATCCACTACCAACTCGAATAGAAAAGTACAACACAATAAACACAATATAAGAATACCATCTAACAATCACGGGCTCGGAGAGAAGACATCCACGAAAAATCTATAACCATCTAAATTTGCTCTCCTGCAAATACTCAAGAACAGATACACCTGGCAGAGGACCAGGTCCTCAGAGGGACGTAACAAGATACAGAAAAGCGAGCCAACTTGAATACAGTAAACATGCATATAATTTAAAAATAAATAAGTACGCTGTACAAGACAATCTATATAAATGCAAATGAGGACAACTTTTCGACGTATGGGCAAGGTAGGCTACTCGATCTACCTCACAACTTACACACACGTCAATGGACATCAAAAATCGACATACCGTGGGGGTAGCGACCAGCGAGACTCCAGAAATTGACATACCGCGGGGGTAGCGACCAGCGCGACACACGCCCGTAGTGCGAGCTATATATTATGGTTTACCAGAGTGGTTAAAAGCCCATACGCCTAATGATTATCCTCGATGATACTAAGTGCCATGTGTGTGTCAACATATCTAATACATAGTAATGACTGAAAGAAAATTACACATGCAAGAAATATACAGAAATATAATAAATATACAGAAATATACTAAGCATGCAAAATACTGTAAGCAATTTGGCAAGGTATCTTGCCTGGTAAGAAAGCTGCAAGGTGTACTGTCCAGAAGTCAACGCGCAGGATCAAAAGCTATGGCCACAGAATAAATATCTCCGGATGCTGAAATAAACATCACCAATGTTCCCAGAATAAGCAAAATAGCTAAAAAGTACTTCCCTTTCGTCCAATTTGGATACAGGGGCAAAACCGTAATTTTGAGTAAAAGTGGGGTCCACGTGTGGCCCACTTTATACCGAAAAGTGTGCCAAGGGAAACAGTCTCTAAATAGGATAAACTATAGGTCAAACAACTCTAAATATCAATACGAACCCAACGATATATTCAAATGTGGATTCCGATGGGCCGAACACAATTTTGTCCAAAAAGTTAACTGTGGGGCCCGCCAATTGTCGATCTGGTCAACCGTCTCAAAATTGCGTAAAAATTGGGTCACGGGACCAGCGCGTTACCACGAGTCCAGTGGCACAAGTTTCATCGCAATCTGATAAGCATACACAAAATGCGCGCGACTTCCACAAAAGTTGCGACACGGGGTGTGTACGCGGATACGGCCAGATTTCGGCACGAACACGAGTCCGAATCAGTTTCCATGAATTTTTATGTGTCCTGTTATGCTGCGTGCACCGTTCGGTACACTTGGTACACGGCGGGGCAGTCCCGTTTGGCGGGGCGCGCTCCGTTTCCCAACTTTTGGAAATCTGGAAAAAGTGGGTTCGCGGGGTTTTGTGACGAATTGTATTCTGTCCACAGCAGTTAATAATCTAGGATTATTTGACAAAAAATAAACTAGGTCAAGTGGTTTATGCATACAAAAAAGAATCACCGAATTCGGATCTCTGTGGTGGGAGATACGAACTTTGCAACATGGGTGGTCACCGCAGTTTTCTGCGATCCCAGAATTGGGTCTGCTTGTGCCAACTTGGACGCTGTTTTCGCCTATGGGTATACATTGTTCGAGGTCTTCTATCATACAGATATGGGAGAGGGTTAAGGGGTGAGCATACCGGTGAAGACGGAACGGCGTTTGGTTGAGTGAGTCGACGGAAAATAACTCCGGAACGCAGGTACCTCGTGGGGGAATCTGCAGTGCACGGGGTCGCAGTCGTCGGAATTTGTTTGGACGACCTGGCGGGATTCTCTGGCTGTGGTGACGGCTCTCTCTAGGTCTAGATGAGAAGAGGAGGGTCTGAAGGTTTTAGATTAGGGTTTTATGAAAGATAATATATATATATATATATATATATATATATATATATATATATATATATATATATAATAGGAATAGGAAGAGAGGAGGCGGGTCCGTGGGGGGGTCGGGTCTGGAGGAAATAGCAAGGGGGCGCTGGCTTGTGGGAATGGATTGGTTTTGTTTTGCTTTTGTTGGAATGCTAACGTTTGCTTTGATTTGGTTTGCTTTGTTTGCTTGTTATTAGTAATAGTTATATTATTATTAGTTTATTAGTTTTTTAATATTTTTTAATTAATACTTTCTTTTCTTTTCTTTTTAAATATATATATACATATATATATTTGTTTATATATATATATATATATATATATATATATATATATATATATATATATATATATATATATATATATATATATACTCATAAGAACATTTATAGATTAAATAATGCACACAATTAGACAAGCAACTGCTCGAGGGGTCTCCTACATGAAATAAATTTTGAAAAATTCCTAATGGTCCCATAAATCCTCTAAGTGCCCGAACACCTAAAATAAAAATTATTAAAAATCTATTTCTCCTATTTAGCCACTAATTACTACAATTAAATTAATAATTAACAAATAAAAAAGGTACATACGATTTTTCTAGGATAGGGGTTTTATAAAAGGAGCACTAGGAGATAAATTAATAACATAAGCAACACTGTAAAAAATTCTTATCCCAATAACTGTCCGGTAAGTTTGCTTCAGACAAGAAATATAATACCCTCTTAATCAGTGCCTTGTTCATGCGCTCTGCTACACGATTGAGCTAAGATATCTTGGACGGAGTCTCCTGGTGTCGATCCCTTGCTTTCTGTAATATGCATCAAAGGGATTAATGTATTTGTCGTCGTTGTCAGACCGAACACATAGCAACTTCTTTCCCGTCTTCCTTTTAACAGAGGCCTGAAACTCTTTAAAAATGGACAACACCTGATCCTTGGTCTTTAAGTCATTGACCCAAACCTTCCTGGAACGATCATCAATAAAAGTTATAAAGTATAAAACACCACCAATATATTTTACCTTCATAGGAGCGCAAACATCCGAGTGAATCAACTTAAGCAACGTCGAATTCGTTAAACTTGGGTGGTTTTTAAAGATACCTTACTTTGCTTTTCCACCAAACAATGCGTGCATCTCTCCAACTTTGTAGAGTTGATCCCCGAAATTGCCTCTTATTTTCTTCTCGCTGATGCGGTTGAGCCGCCTGTGCCATAATTCGGTAGACGCATTACTGACTGCGTTGACCTCATATGCTCCATGTGTGCTCCCGTCCATATAATATAAACTGGACCTTTTGCTTCCTCTGACAATCACCATCAAACCTTTGGAAAGATTTCACTGACCGTTCCTAAAGAGATTCAAGAATCCCTCATCATCCAACCTTCCAACTGATACCAAGTTAAGACAGATATCGGGAACATGACGAACATCCTTGAGAACAATAATTGTCTCTATCTTTGTTCTCAAATGCATATCTTCAATAGCAACAGCCTTTGACACATCTTTATTGTCCTTTTTTAACACTAATGAGTTATGTGTTAAGTTAAGTTTAGTCCCACATCGGATAGACTAATAGGGAGAGGGGTTAGCCTCTCTTATATAATGTACTCCCCTCTCCTCTTAATGAATCAATATATCATTCATATTCTAAATGGTATCAAAGCCATAACACATTCACCTCTCTCTCTCTCTCTTCCTACAAAAAAAAACTCTACCCCAAACCCTAGCCACCAACCCCAACCCCCCTTCAGCCCCCGCCTCCTGCCACCCGACCCCCTCCCCGCTTTCCTAGCGCCCCCCCTGCCTCCCTGCGGCCAGCCCCCCTCCCTGTCGTCCCCCTCCTGCCAGTTGTTCCCCCTGCTTCAGAAGGCCGCCAGCCCCCCCGGGCCACCAGCCCCCCCTCCGCTCCCGACCCCACTCTGCAGCCCCAAAACACTAAACCTTAACCCTCAGCTGCCGCCCCTCCATCATGTCTGAACCCTAATTTCCAAAAAAATATGGTATTTCCAAGCTAGAGGGTAGATAATAATTTATTTGCACAATCTCTGTTCCTAGATTATGATTTCATGAGCGTATATCGAAGCCAGAGGGTAGACAATAATTTGTTTGCACAACCTCTGTTCTTAGATTACGGCTCCAGGAGATAACAAAGAGTAGACAAGTTTCTTGTGTACGTGAATCTTTGTTTTTGTCCTACCACGATATCCACATCAGGATCTACACAGAGAGTGGCCCGGGTTACCTCTTTGACCTGGGTTGTGTGATCCCTATATTATCTCTACTTTCCATGTGTGTGCCAATTTTGACCACGTTGATAGCGCATCAGTAAAGTTGATATGATTATTGGGGTTAAAAAGATCCAGCAATAGTCGAATCAAGTACAAGATGACTAATACTGATGCAACTAGCAGTTCTACTACTACTAGTGTCGGGAATGCATTGGCGGAACCAACGGGCACTGGAACGACAATTTCTTTGATTCGACTCATTGATCGACGGTTGGACGGACCAAATGGCTACTTAACATGGAGAAAGAAGGTTGAGAAAATACTTCAGGGAATACAATTATCCAAGCATCTGACTTACAACCCTCCGGAGATGACTTGTCCCACATTTGAGCAGTGGGAGACATATAATAGTCGACTGTTTACACAGTTGATGAACTCAATGGAACCATCATTGGAGGACATGGTCCAGAACACGAACACGGTAAACGAGTTATGGGAGGTCCTATCGATGGCATTTGATGGAAAATGCAACTTTTTTCGTATCTATGGCTCGTTCGTCGGTGTCTACCAGGCAGAACAGGGGAAGAAGTCTCCTAAGGATCACTTTAAGACCTTTAAGGCTATGGTCGATAAAGTTGACCGTGTATTACCTCTGACGATGGATATCAATGAAGCAAGGGCTCAACAGAAGTAGCTTCATATCATGGCATATGTTGTTTCTCTCTGTCCAGATGCAGACTTAGCTCGCACTCAGATCATTACTGGAGCTGAGGTTCCATCTCTAATGGATTACTGGAGCTGAGGTTCCATCTCTAATGGAAGCTTATTTTTGTGTCCTACGGACAACAAAGGTCATCGAGACCTCTCCAAATGATTCTCCCGCTTATCGATCTACTCTGGGATTTGCTCGTACTGAATTTCGTGGTGGACGACGTGGTGGCCAACATATTGGTCGTGATAGTGGACAAGGCATTGGCAATCGTAAATGAGGTCGATTACGTACCTGCTTCAACTATGGTCTATGTCACTACCACAATTTCTAGGAAATGGTATTTTAGTAATTTTATAATTTATTTAAATATTGTGCATGTTAGATAATTATTTATTATATTATTTAATTATTGTTAGATGTTAGTTATTTATTTTGGACTTGTGTTAGTGGACCTAACTAGTTTATTTTAGTTTAGACTCATGGACCAACATGTATTATTTATTAGATTTGAGCCCAACTAGAAAGCTCATTGATTAGGAGGATGATTAGTTTAATTAAACCATTAGACTAGAACCTTTTCTCCTTAATTATTTTTTTATGAGAGGACCCAAGGGGTATAATAAAAATTATATAGTGACTTGAGGAAGGGGTAAGGGGGGCTGGCCTATTAAAGAAGAGGGGAAAAGTTTTTCTCTCATCTTTTTATTTGAAATATAGATCTAGAATTTCCCTCAATCAAATTCCTTCTTTCGACATCATTTTTCCTACCAAATATCATCCCAATTCCTTCCCAAATCACCATTGGAGACTAGTGGAGCAAGGATCTAGAAGGAGGAAGCAAAGATGTACAAAGAGGAGCAAGGATCTACAAGTTGGAGGCCAATTTTATCATATTTGGAGGTTGCATTGGGAATCCATCTCCCAATAGGTACAATTCAGTTTTCCCCCCTTAATTTAGAGTCTAAATATGAGAATTAACCATGAGAAATTAACTCATATGCATAGGCTACCCATATGATTTGGTTTTGAGTTCATAAGAGGTCTATTGAGAAAGTTATGATACTTTTTGTGTCAATTTTGAGAGAATTCCGAGATTGACACTTGTTGTGTTTGTCTATTGGTCCTATAGATCAATTTGACATATGTTTGTGTGTTTGGGACTAGTGTTGTATCCACAAATAGGTACGTGTAGGTCGTATTCCAATAATTTGGTGATACGTGTTAATTTGGGGGGTTTTCCTCTGACACGGGAGTTGGTGCATGTCATATTTTGACACGGGCACGTAGATTTATTTTTGACTCTTCGTATTTTTATAAATAATATATTAGACTTTCTCATGTCCTTCGGGGTACGTTTGGATGTGTGGTGGACTCGTGTCGCAAGCGTATCATAGATCTAGTATGATACGAGTGCGATACACTCCATGTGTTTGTGATGTTGCATTTGTAGATCTATTTTCTATTGTTCTTAGTCATTTATAATATATATATATATATATATATATATATATATATATATATATATATATATATATATTGTTATGTATATATATATATATTTATGTATATATTTATGTGTTAGTGTATCAAATATCTATGTACCTATGTGTTATGTATATATGTAGCTATATTTCTACATATGTAATAGCTAGTAATTATAGTAGTGTATATATATATAGTAGTGTATATATGTTATATGTATATATAAGTTATGTTATATATATATATATATATATATATATATATATATATATATATATATATATATATATATATATATACTTGCATGATTATACATATACGTGTACGTATATGTGATGTTATGAATAAATATGTACAGGATACTATAATATGTGTATGTTATACTATATGTATTATTGTGGAGATGTATATACATATATATATATAGATAAGCATGTGTATATATATAAATAGATGTAGTTAGTATAATATATTAGTATATATATTTGTATATGTTTTAGTATATAAGAGAGAGAGGAGCAACAACATTCAGCGATAGTAGCAACAGCAGCATTAGCGATAGTAGTAGTATACATCAATAGCAGCAGCTTCAGCGATAATAGCTTCAGCAACAGCAGCAGCCTTCAGTGACAGCAACAACAGTTTTCGCAGCAGCAACAACATTTAGCGACGGCAATAACACCTTTAGGTGACAGTTTTGCGGGTATAGTTATAAATATGTATCTTTTGTAGCTAATAGGTGTATATATGGTATTGGCATATATATATATATATATATATATATATATATATATATATATATATATATATATATAATTAGTATTTATGCATTAGTATACTATATCTTTAGTAGTAGGTTGTTAGCATATAGTTATTAGTGGGTAGTTAGTATATATGAGGTATTGACAATTACCTTGAGATACCAAGGTAAGTATCAAGGTATTTAAGGATACCCAAGGTATTGGATTTGGGTATCAAGATGAGTGTTTAGTGGTCCAATACCGAGTTGGTGTGAAACCAAGGTATCTACATAGCTTTTGGTAATTAGGATTTTATATTTAATATTGTTTGATATGTATATATGTGATATTTTATATCTTTTATTTGCGTATCCTGAGATACGGTATCCTAGTATCCTAAGATTCAGCTTGTATGGCCTAGTTACATAGTGTATGAACCCAACATTTTTAAGATAGACCCATGCAACGTAGAAATAGGTAGTTTGACCAAGTTTGACCAATTTGACTTAGAGTTGACCTAGTTTGACTATTTTGACTTATAAATGGCTCTTTGACCTAGACGTGACTAGTTTAATTTATTTTTTTCCGAAATATTGTATTAATGTTATATTCATATCTAGGTCTTTGAGGCACCGTATCAGACATCTGTGAGACTATTCACCGGACTTTAGGCGAGTACATTCTCTGATAGTTTCTCATTTATGATATCCTCTATGTTCATTGTATCTAGTGTAGATATCCATATTTTTTGACACGATGGTTACACGGATTGGTATATTCGGATCTCGTCATGAGATATTATTCCTTGATATATGGTGTATTTTGTGCAAGCCTTGTTTCATTGATTATTTTATACATGTACAGACAATAATTCTCGAGGAGACTTTCTACCTTCCTAGAGAATCCTATGCCATAGTATACCATGGTTGGATCCACTATACCAGTCGGGGATGAAAAATATTTTAGTGTAGATATGTGATCAGACCCTTCTTGTGCATGTCTTGTTTTGCTGTAAGTGTTGGTCATACACCGCACGTATGACTAACTAGGCCATTTTTCCTGTACAAGTTTTCTTCTGCAAGTTCCCAAGCCAATCATATGTTAAAGCTAGTACTCACTCACTTATTCATTAGTATTCTTGTTCATTGTCATATTGTTCATTCTTATATTTATTTCCAGTATTTCCTTTATTGTATATCTCTTGTATCTATTATTGTATCTTGTATATTCATATCTATTTACTGTTACATAATTTTTATCATTGATTAGAACTGCTGTTAGAGATGTACTCTACTCCTCTCCTAACTGGATATATTTTTTCCAGATGATATTGATGAGTGGTACCCTACACATTATGGACCATAAGATGTTGTGGGCTTAGAGTCAGAGAACCTGGCTTGGAAGGGACTTATCCCGACTGAGACAGATAACCCAGAACTTCTAACTTCTCAGTATTCTTTGTAATGAATTTGTCTCCAGCTTATTTTGTTTAGTATTTCTTCAGACTCAGTGATGTTATTATTTGACTCATGATTTGTTTGTGACTATTCTGTTCTTTATCTGATTCGTGCTTATTTCTATCTTAGATTGGTGATTGAGTATATTGATATCGTTGATGGCTCATTATATTGTTAGATAGATTACCCTAACAGCGTTCTACCGCCGATTCTGCGGCATAAGCTGGGCGTTGTTTCCAACTTGCATCCCTATATCGGGTATGGGTCATGACAGTCCACAGGGTCATTTCCAGTGGCAATGTTCTAAACTCCTGTCGCCAATATCACCTTAAGTATTCCTGATCTTGGAGGCCGATCCGTACAAATAACTAATGAAGCATATACAGACTTTGTTGAGTTTCAAGCTCAACGCCGAGGTAAAGCTTCTACTTTTGGATCAACCGCAGGGTACTCAGCGGCATATGTGGTACAGTCAAAGTAGTAGGTCCTTGATTATGGTGCGTCTGCTCACTTGACAGGCGACACAGGTATGATATAAAATTATATATCGGTTGGTCATATGTCTAATATTACATGTGGCAACGATGGTTCACTGATAGTCCGTGGAAAATGATTTGTCCATCTTTCTTCTGGACTATTACTATATTTTGTATTACATACACCTGGAAACCCATTCAGCTTACTCTCAATTAGTCAGATTAATTGTGATATGCATTACTCGGTAATATTCTTTCCTGATGGTTGTATTTTTTAGGACCTAAAGACTGGAAAGACTATCGGTAAGGGGTATGTGGCTGGAGGCTTGTACCTGTTTGACGAACCTTCCTCTGTTGTCTGTGCGGGTGTAAAACTTGATCCTTTTGAGTTATACTGCCGGTTAGGACATCCTTCTATCCATGCACTCTAGAAAATGTACCCATCTTTAGATTCTTCATATTCTTTTCTTTGTGAGTCATGTAGTTTGGCAAAGCATCACCGGGTTTCCTATTCAGTTAGTCAAAATAAAGTTGTTTCCACTCCTTTCAAGTTGGTGCATTCTGATATATGGGGACCTTGTCCGGTTGGATCTGTGATAGGATTTAAGTACTTTATAACCTTTGTTGATGACTACTTGCATGTCATTTTTGTTTATCTCATAAAAAATTACTCCGAATTATTTAACATTTGGTGCAATTTTTATGTGAAAATCAAAACACAATTTGGTGTTCCGATTAAATGCCTTCGTAGTGAAAATGGTCGTGAGTATATGTCTCGTGAGTTTGTTTCACATCTGTCTCAGAATGACATCATCTACTAAATTTTATGTACTTATACACCACAACAGAATGGTGTGGCTGAACGCAAGAATCGTCACCTCTTAGAAATAATGCGTGCTTTTATGTTCGAAGCACGTACTCCAAAATTTTTTTGGTCGGATGTCGTTCTCACGGCTTACTATCTAATTAATTGCATAATATTATCTGTTCTCAATAGCGATACTCCCTTCTCTCGGTTATATCTCAAATGAGAGTCATTTCATTTATCTCTCCAAATCTTTGGTTACTTGTGTTATGTTAGGGATACCTGACCAACTCTTTCTAAACTAGATCCAAAGGCTATCCAATGTATTTTCTTGGGTAGCCTAAGGATCATAAAAGGTTTTAAATATCTCGGCTGACGTGCTGCTATGGAAGAGAAAATAAAAGCAATTTGGAAGAACTGTCATAACCCGCTCTCGAATATTCGGATACGAGTCGGACACATCCAGCCTACGCTGTGAGACACCGCGTAGTAACCTGTTCTAAACCTTTAATTATTATTATAATATATTGAATCATAATAATCACAACATCTATATCGAGATAAACTAGAATAAGTCCAAGATAACATTTTAGTTACATTCCCAAAGCAAGAGTAACTGGAGACAAATCCAGCAAAATAAATTTTAACTATTTATTATAAACCAAAATTAAATACTAAATGTAAGCTAAGCTATAGGGTATTCCTTAGCAGGGACATCCTCTGGGATATGAGATAGCATCTTAGGAGAAGATCTATAGTATGAGTTACAAAGCAACTCCTCCTCAGTCAATTTACCTGCAATGATCCAATCAGGAAAGGAGCAAAGTACAACCCTATAATTTACGTACGCTGTAACATAGAACTATCAAATATGGATGTATGTAAAAAACTGGTAATAAAGAAAGGTGCAATAAAATAGACTTTAACATGCTCAAGTGAAAAGTAAATGCAATTGAAAAGATAGTAAATACATTATCGACTGATAGGACGATAAAAATAAATGCAACTGATATGGCATATAGCCGATCTAGCAAAATTCACAGGTGTGCCATGTGAATTAAGCTATCCACTCATATTATACTAGAGGCTTTAATCACGTATTTAACTATTCTTTTCCCCAATCCCATGCACAAAAGAAAACATGAATAAGTAGAGACGCAATTGTGAAAAGTAAAAGCAACTGGTGTAAAGTAAAGCGAATTGCAGAAATTAAATATAACTTATTTTGGAAAGTAAATGCAACTGGTAATAAGAAGAAAATATGTCCTAAATGTTCAACATACAAAGTTATAGTTCATGTTCAGTTTAGTAAAAGATGTAGTGTACTTGCCTTCTCCAAGATAGGATATACAGAAAAGAAGAGATAATGTCCCGGGTCCTCTCACTGTGTGCAAAAGAGATTACAACATAGGTTCCACAATTAGATAATGTCTAACTAACCAAGTCTACCCTTAACCCTTATTTAAGCACTCTTAATTCTATCTTAAATCAATAACAACCAAACACTAGTTTATTTAGTACTAGTAATTATACAATTATAAACCAAATTTGTTTTCAAAATATACAAATGTTCCAACTCCAAAAACATGATTATAAGTTCTGGAAATTAAAGTAAAAAATTATAATTTCCTCTATATATCTTACTATTTATGTATTACAAAATAATAAAATTAAGCTAGTCGACTAGTTTTTAGCACATCTTTCCAATGCAAACTCTTCATGAATTCTTATGCATAACATCCTTAAAAACTTTAATTAAAATTCTAAAATTAACCAAAATATAATATATAATTACTTTCTTAGCATGAAAATTAATCCTTCTAATAATGAAAATATAAACTAGTTACATTAATCTAGTGTTTACACATGCTTAACACTATTACCCTTATAAATTTCTACCAATCTTAATTCTAAAATAAATAATTTATAATCTGAAAAAAATATGTAAAATTAATTATAAAGCAGAAAATAATTTATTTTGCTGGATTTGTCTCCAGTTACTCTTGCTTTGGGAATGTAACTAAAATAATATATTGGACTTATTCTAGTTTATCTTTTAAATATTCCAACTGGTGTACTGCTATGGAAGTGAAAATAAAAGCACTTTTGGAGAACCATACATGGAACTTGGTTGATTTACCTCATGGTAAGAAGGCAGTTGATTGCAAATAAGTGTTCAATATTAAGGTAAAACCGGATGGCACTCTTGATCAACTTTAGGCTCGTCTGGTGGCAAAATATTATTCCCAGACCTATTGTGAGGATTATTTTGAGACATTCTCTCCAGTTGCTCGAATGACCTCTGTATGCGTCCTCTTGGCCTTAGCTGTTCGATATGACTGGCCGTTGCTACAGTTGGATATCAAGAATGCATTTTTTTATGGAGAAAAAGTATATGTGGTATAATCTCCCGGGTTTGTTGCTAGGGAGGATAAAATGTGTCATCTATGGAAGGCCCTTTATGGTCTCAAACAATCACCTCATGCATGGTTTTATCGTTTCAAAAATGTGGCTACTCAATTTGGTATGTGCCAATCAAAGAAGGATCATTCAGTATTTTACCATCAGATATTAGCTGAGATGATACTACTCGGTGTCTATGTGGACGATATTGTGATCACATGAGACAAGATTCAGGGCATTGTAGAACTAAAAGTTTCTAGGAGAATAATTTTAAACCAAGGATTTGGGATCGTTGAGCAATTTTTTGGGCGAAGAAGTCACACGGGAAAAGTGGGACATTATAATGCCTCAGAGAAAATATGTGCTTGACATCCTAAATAATGCAGGAATGATGCAAGCTAAGGGAGCAACCTCACCCATGGATCCAGGGATAAAGTTACTTTCGAACGAGGGGACACTGATGACCGATCCGGATCAATATCGTTGAGTAGTTGGAAAACTCAACTACTTGGCCGTTATGACTCGTCTAGACATTTTTTTGCCGTCAGCGTTGCAAGTAGATTAAAGTCTTCACCATGAGTTCCACATTGGGAGGCAGTTATCAAAATTCTGCGGTATCTAGTTCAGAATCTAGAAAAAAGAATTTGGATGGATAATAAGAGGCATACTTATGTTGAGTGCTTTACTGATACTGACTGGGGTACTAGTCTTACGGATAAGCGTCTACATCTGGCTACTCGATCTTCATTGGCGAGAACTTGATATCATAGAATAGCAAGAAGCAGAGTGTGATAGCACAATCAAGCTCGAAATCAGAATATCGAGCAATTGCTCATGGCACAGCAGAGGTGCTATATATCTACAATATCTTCTATAAGAACTAGGAGAAGAAGCAGGATATAAAGCAGCAAATATGTGGTGAGATAACCAGTCTGATATTCATATTACTACTTATCCTGTATTTTATGAAATGATAAAGCACATTGAAATCGACATTCACTTTGTCCGTGATGAGGATCAGAAAGGGATGATAAAGTTTCACCATGTGAGGACCGGCGATCAGATAGTTGATATATTTATAAAATCTCTTCTAGGTTCTCGGGTTTAATTTCTCTGTAATAAGCTGGGCATGATTGACATATATGCTCTAGCTTGAGTGAGGGTGTTGAGTTATGTGTTAAGTTGAGTTTAGTCACACATCGAGTAGACTAATAGGGAGAGGGGTTAGCCTCTCCTATATAATGTACTTTCCTCTTCTCTTAATTAATCAATGTATCATTCTTATTCTACAAACACTCTACAGTCTTCTGTTGTATAAGTAGCAAATAATGATCGTGCGCTGAAGCCACTGAGTCCACCAGCCAAGAATTGTTATCAAAGGCGAGATTCATAACTATCTCATCACCTACAATGATCATATCACCTCCATGTACCGAGGCAGCCACTGCCGTGTTCTCTTCTTGCTTCCCCTTTTTGTCCTTCTTTTCTCTCTTCCAAGCAAAAGAATTTTGCTTGATATAACCCTTCTTGCCATAATGATAGCACTCTGAGTCTCTGTACTCATCCTTGAACTTGCCTTTGCTCTTGTCTCTGCCACCACCCGGACCCCTACTTTTGTCCCTTTCATGGCTCTCTGAAACTACAACCTCTGAATGGGATGAAGAAGATGTGCCTTGAGATTTTCTTTCCATCTCCTCATTCAACCCCTAGTTCTTGGTGAACTCCAGACTGACCACGCCTTCCGGAGCAGAAGGGATCATAGACACTCGTACGATCTCCCAAGAGTCTTGCAAAGTATACCGCAACCACAGTCCCTCAACTTCGTCGTCAAACTTGACTCCTATCGAGGATATCTGGTCAACTACGCCTTGGAACTCACTCAAATGATCTGTGATAGACGTACCATCTTTGTACCGCAGACCCATCATCGTTCGGGTCAGGAATGCTTATTTACCCTGATCTTCTTCGACTACAAAGATTCCAGCTTCTCCCAAAGTGTCATCGCATGCTCTATACTTGCAACATGATTGTACGCGTTCTCGTCAACAAACTATTGTATGTACTAATATACTTGTATGTGCTCAAAATTCTAGTCCTTTTCGGATTTATCACTAGGCCTCTCAGAAGCAAATACCGAAAGATACAGTTTTTTGACAAATAACAAATCTTTTATCTTGTTCCAACAGTAGTGATATTTGGAACCGTTTAGGTTTACCATGTGCACCAGTTTTACGTCCATCTCTTCTTCTTTGTTTGATTGTCAATTTCTGACGCCTCTCTGAACCCAAAACTCTGATACCACGTGTTGGTATCAGCAGAACAGAACCAAAGCTTTGATACCACGTGTTGGAAACAAAACACAGAAACCGTTTTCCTAAACCAAGAAGCTGCGAGAGAACCAAGCAATAACAACACACAAAAATCAAACTCCAAACCACACAGAAAAATCACACGCAAACGAGAATTTTTTACGTGAAAAATCCAGATGAAAAAAATTACGGGACGATCCGAGTCCAACCCTGAAAAGCATCCACTATTGGAATATAATATTATACCCTCTACAAACTCTTAACCGATCCAATAGGGATGAGCACAACTCTTTGGAACAGAAAACTGATCACAGACCCACGAATAGAGATGACGAGAAATAGAATTACCCGAAACGAACCCATATTCGAAATAGCCGTGGATCTCTCCTTTCTCCTCCCAATAGTTGCAAAGCACTCTTACTAGTATTGTATTAGTCTTTTTTTATAAACCCTTGCATGAATTAAGGTTTTCATGTATTGGAAATATATGGAAGCTAAAATATTTATGGAAATCCAATTATATTCAATTATATATTTAATGGAAATCCAATCATAAATTGGTTTGCCATAAATTAGAAATCCAATTACAATCAATCATATATTTAATGAAAATCCAATCATAAATTGGTTTGCCATAAATTGAAAATCCAATTATATAGAAAGTTAATATATGAAAGATCTAATCATAAATATATAATATATGGATGTAAATCCAATAGAATATTTGCTTACTATAAATGTTCCAATATACGACGCTTGATGCACTCCCCGAGCTTTTTCGACACATGGATAGCGCTCGTCGTACTCCGGGGTATTCTTCACATAGGTTGGGAACCCCATCCCCTCCAACAATTTTTAAAAGATAGATTATTTTTTAATATTACATTAAAACTAAAATTAACATTAATATTAAAAAATTAATAGCAACATTCAAATTAACATTAACATTAAAATTAATATTTTAAATATTTATTTGTTTCTAAAGATAGAATTTTTTAGATTTGTTTTGAAAGATCCATTATTTTTTATAAATTTTTAAGAGATACAGACCACTTATGTTTTTTATAAGTATTGTAACTAACTAACTAACTAACTAACTAACTAACTAACTAACTATATATATATATATATATATATATATATATATATATATATATATATATATATATATATATATATATATAAAAGGATGGATCCGCATCCCCTTTTTTTTACATCCCCAAACATTTTCATGTTATCTACCGTCGGATGCTTGTTTAAATCATCTAATCTTAACCATTGGTTTGAATGGTTGTCATCTAATCTTAACCATTGGTTTGAATGGTTCAAACCAACGGTTAAGATTATATGACTTAAACAAAATCCAACGGTTGTAAACATGGGTATGCTTGGGGAAGCACAATAGATGGGGATGTGGATCCTTCCCCCCCCCCCCCCCCCTCCCTCTCTCTCTCTCTCTCTCTCTATATATATATATATATATATATATATATATATATATATATATATTGTAATCTATAACAAGACTTGAACAATTCCAAGCAACAAACTAATCAGAGAAAAAAGTTAGGTATAAATAATTAGTTGGAATTTTGCATCAATTCATAAATAGTTGGGACTTAGAAGAAATATGTAGACGTCCTGCGTTGCATTTGATAGAGGAGGGGAATGGAAAGTTAAAGCAGCCTAAGTCAGTTTTCTCACTGGAGAAGGAGGATAAAGGGAGACTTTGTAGGTGGATTGAGGTTCTAAAATTTTCATTAAAAATATTACATTAAAAATAAATTTGATAGATTATTTTTTAATATTACATTAAAAATAAAATTGACATTAATATTAAAAAATTAATAACAACATTCAAATTAACATAAATACTAAAATTAATATTTTAAATATTGATTTGTTTCTAACGATAGATTTTTTTAGATTTGTTTTGAAAGATCCATTATTTTTTATAAATTTTTAAGAGATAGAGACCACTTATGTTTTTTATAAGTATTGTAACTAACTAACTAACTAACTAAATAACTAACTATATATATATATATATACATATATATATATATATATAAAAGGATGGATCCTCATACCCTTTTTTTTGCATCCCCAAGCATTTTCATGTTATCAACCGTTGGATGCTTGTTTAAGTCATCTAATCTTAACCATTGGTTTGAATGGTTGTCATCTAATATTAACCATTGGTTTGAATGGTTCAAACCAACGGTTAAGATTAGATGACTTAAACAAGATCCAACGGTTGTAAACATGGATATGCTTGGAAAAACACAATAGATGAGGATGTGGATCCTTCCCCCCCTCTCTCTCTCTCTCTCTCTATATATATATATATATATATATATAATGTAATCTATAACAAGACTTGAACAATTCCAAGCAACAAACTAATCCGAGAAAAAAGTTAGGTATAAATAATTAGTTGGGATTTTGCATCAATTCAGAAATAGTGCTAGCATGAATTCAATAAGCATGGGCAGGACATTGGCTGGCTTCATTGCTATCATTATCAAAAGTGGAACTAGGTAGAGAACCATAAGAATAAACACAACCAGTATTCTTTGACTCCGGTACAAGAGTATTGGTAGATTCACACAAAAATCTCTCCTCAATAAACAAGAGATGCTTCACACATATAATTCATCAAAGTCCAATTGATGGTATCTTCAACACTTCGAGATTGGCAGCAATGAATTAAAGAGTTTAAGGCAAATAATGAATAACAAAAGGATCCAATGTTTGAATCCATAGACGTATAAAAACTTTGAATTCTGATTTATTGTTTCTAGTAAACAAAAATACTGCGGTACTTAATAAAGGTACATGGGTTAGAAAATGTAATAAAAATATAGGGATGTCTTAATTTGACTACGTAGTTTGTCCTAAAAGATCAAAATTATAGTCACTAGCAAAAATGTTCATTCGAAGGCCCATTGGTTCTCCCTTCGGATCTCTTCCTCTTCTTCGGGAGTGAAATCATTCTTAATGTTGAGTAGCTTGCGAATCTCCTCTGGAGTTTTCCCCTTGATCATGTCAGCAACTTTTTGGCATGCTAGATCCAAGAGTCCTTTGACGTTGAGATAATTTGCAGCCTAAAAGTGAAAGTGAAAGCAACAATAATAGAAAAAAATAAAATTAGTAGTAGTCAGAAATCATATTTTAAAAAAAAAGCAAAAAAAAAGAAAGAAAGAAACAACATAATAAGGCATATATATGTTTTGAATTTTAGGTTTTTCACATCTCTTGCTTCTGGTATACAAACAGCTAGGGATGGGTATATATATATATATATATATATATATATATATATATATATATATATATATATATATATATATATATATAATCTGCTAAAGAAGGTGCCACCTATAATTACAATTGATAAAACACGGGTTATCTAAAGAAAAGAAGAAATGAATAAACCCTAACGAATAAATTTGCATGATACATAGTGGAAAGATTTAAGAGAAAATAGTCATAATTAAATAAGAACAAATCCTCACCAAGATGAGATCGTAGAGGGTGGCCTGGTCGACATCGATGAACTCAGTATCCCAAGTCCTAAGGTCCTCTTCTTTCTTTTTGTCCTCGTCTTCGTCAGAAGAAGAAGATGTGATCACATGCTTCTTGCAGTAGTCGATGACCTTGGAGAGTATCTTGCCCTCGACGTTGGGGACAGGGATCCCGTTCTCAGTACATCCGTCCTCGATCATATGACGGATTGTTTCGGACTCCATGGCCACCACCTCCTCCACCACAAACTCTTGTAAGTCCAAACTCCTCAGGGTAATCATCTTCTTTACTACTTCTTCAGACGCCATTGCAAACAAAAAAAGAAGGATGGATGGATGGAAACTTTGGTTCGGAGGAAAAGGATGGAAAATAAAACTTTGCTTTGGTTTTCCGCTGTAGAAGAGGGGGATCTATTTATAAGGAGTACGGGTTGTTCCTTGCTCTAGTAGGATCCGTATATGTAACTTTCCTATTCTATCCTATTCTATTATAGGAAACATACATATTTAGTTCTTATCAAGGATTTTCTTCTAAAAGTTGAGGGTACGTTTTGGATTTATTTAGACTATCTTCTCAGATTTAGTTAGTTTGATTCAAATTTTTATTACAAATAAAATAAAATCATATTAGCTAGATATGTTACTTAAATTTCATTAGGTATAGATGATCGCAGACCACAATGCAAGTTGGACCAGGATTACATTTTGAAATTTATTGGAGATTGGACTTTCTTAACTTAAGTCGATACAAGTTTAAAAAAAAAAAAAAAAAACTCAATTGATTGAAATTCAAAATTCTCTCTTTTATCTTTTTTATTTCTCTGGCTCTTTTTTCTATAGTATTTTCGTTCTCTCCACTATCTTCCGAGGATATCATTTCTGACAAAATTGACGTTGTCTCCTCCGTTGTCTATAGTACCCACACGGGTGTATGAGTGAAAGGTATCCAATCTCATTAGAGGCGGTTCAGACAGTCTTAAGCATCTTGAAGCATCGAAGGAGTTGAGGCAAAGACAGGCTCATCGGTGACTGAGGTTATGAATTAATACACATTTATTTGAACTTTTAGAATTTTAGAATTTTAATGGATAATTTTCACCTAAGGGTGTGTTTGATTGCAAGGTGGAAAATATGTCGAAAAGAAATTAATTCTACGGAATTATTTTTCGAGGAAAAAAAATTCCTTGGAATTTTGAAAAAAATTCATGGAAAACATAATTTGGTGTTTGATTGCCATTTTTCATGGAAAATGATATTTTTCTTTGGGTTGGACAAGTTTTATTTTCCACCATTTTTGAGAGAGATGAAAAATGATAGTTTTTTGAAAAATAATTCCATGAAAAATATAAGCTATCAAACACTACATATGCTATTTTCAGCAAACTATTATACCTATAACTGACCAGAGAGTGACCCATGGACTAGAAAGTGTACCAAAGACTTTGAATTAGGTTAAAATATATTTTTATGTTAATTTAGATTTTATTAGAATTGTAGAATTTATTTCGTATTTTTTATGTGAAGAAAAGTCGTTATCAATAAGGATCAATAAGCATATACGTGGGCCAATAAGTGAACTATCGTCTAGAAATCAATCGTATACTTTTAAAAGCCTAGAATAACTCTAAATATTTTTCTAAAGGTTTAAATAATTATTGAGAAATTTTGGATAACTGGAACCAATTAAAAACCTAGAAAACTTACTTTTAAGCAGCTTCTATGAATTATTGTAGGAATCCAAGATGTCAAAATAGCCTCAAATATATATACGCTACTAATAGTCAAGTATATTTTGCCGTAAATTTTAATAATTAAATAATAATTAAAAAAATTACTAATTAAATTGAATTTTTATTTGTCTTCTATAAATTAGTAAAGTTAAATCCTACGTTAGTTTCCCCTAAAATTTATCTTTAGGCTATAAATAATCAAAACTATTTAAATAATAAAATCTTCTTGGATTTTTAGGATTTTTTTTTTCAATTCCCGACGATACGTACGAAACTTTACGCACACTGGGCCCACTGCTCCTCCCCGGTTTGATCCCGAAACCTCCGCCTAGCCAGAGTTGTTATACCTCTTCTCACTGACCACAACAGCCAGTTGAGTTCGATTTTAAGAATAATTGTAGTCAAACTGGCCCACCTGTCAGTCAACATACCCATTTTGACCCACTTTTTAGACCATCCCCTATGAATAACAGCTTTAGGGTTTTCTTTTTACTTATTTCTGACTGATTTTCATACTGAATTTCTAGCAGTCAACATTGGTAATGTGTTTCCCAGATAACCGTCTAGTATTTGATTTATGTTTTTTTGGTAGATTTTAGGAGTTAGTAAGGATCATTTAGTGAAACAAAATACATTATGTTAGAGAGTAGATCGTGTTGTTCATATTTTATGTACCGAATCTATTTTAACTCGCAGTAAATTTTTTAGAACACCTACTTTGGTTATCTACATTGCATAAAAATTTCATAATTGAATTCCTTCATTTGCTATTGAAAATTGAACTGACCAATAAAAAAATATTAGAATTTTAATACAAACTTTTAGATAGCATAACTTGCAACCATAAACGAATTTTGAGAAAATTTTGGCACAACCATTATTTAACTTTCTAGTTGATAAATAAAAAAAATCATGATTTTAGGGGATGAGTAAAAATTATCGTGATTATTTTATTAAACATGTCCTAAATTAGGTAAGTCGTATTGATTAGATTGTGACTTAAAATTCAAAAACTAAATATAGGTTGTTCAATTTTTTTCTTAGAACTTAAGTGGATTAAACTAGTTTATGACAATTTGAAAATTAATAATTGCTATTTGCTAATTATTAAAATTCGTAGAACCTAGTAGGTATGGCCTATCCCTGCAGAGGCCAGATTACCTGTGTTTATAGTAGAAACCACCATTAGCAAAGCTAGAGCTCTCCAGAATTTGAAAGAGCAATGGAGAATTTGGGGAATAAGGAAAGTTTATTTCATATTCAATTTGGAGGAAAAAATAGTTATAGCAAAAAATAAAAACAAAAACTTGAATATGAGAATTACCAAAGAAGGGTAGTCTTTAGTGAAGACTAATGCTACTGAAAAGTCTAATGCTACTGTGCAAAGTCTTTAGTGAAGCCTAATGCTACTGAAAAGTTTCTGCTGCTTAGCAAAGTAACTATTGCTCTGATAATTTGGTATGTCACTCTGAAACTAAAGAAGAATGATACCCAAAGAAGACTTTGCACACTGCAACTCTGAGCTCTCTGATACTCTCAGCTACACACTGCACATGAGTATATCAATAGAGGACACATTTGGGAATGTATTAATACCTCCTCTTAAATTAATCTTGTCTTAAGGTCAAAATAAGGGTAGTCTTTAGTGAATTTGTCATACTGAACCCCAATTTCCACTGAACAAGGAGGTCAACTGCAGCTCTATTGTTCATTTGAACTAATAGTACCTCTTCTCTTTGATCTGAAACTCCCTCGTGCACCACTATTCTGTTGCTCACATGTTTCTTGAGTTGTGATACATGGAATACAGTATGAATTTGAGCTTCATCAGGCTAAGCTAGTTTATAATCTATAGAACCAACCCTGGCTATCACTTAATAGGGCTCATATTACTTAAGAGCTAATTTTTGAGACCTCCTTAATTTGAGATACTGTAATTTCCACATAGTTTAAGATATATTTAATGGAAATCAAATCATAAATTAGCTTACTATAAATTAGAAATCCAATTATATGAAAAGTTAATATATGAAAGATCCAATCATAAATATATAATTAAAGTCAAAGATGAAAATTTAATATAATATTGGTTTTACCATAAATGGTACAATACATAGCTCTAGATGTACTTCCTGAGCTTTTCCGACACACGGATGACGCTCGTCGCACTACGGGGTATTCTCCACATAGGTTGAAAATCCCACCCACTCCAAAAAATCTCTCCCTTCACAACTATGTGGAGGGAGGCGTCATCCCGACGATCCGCCTGTAGTAAAACTTTTTCCTAGGAAAAATCTTTGTGAACATGTTTGCTCCGTTATCATCTGTATGAACCTTCTTAAGCGTCGCTTCCTTCTTTTCCATAACATCTCGTATCCAATAATATCGGGTCTCAATGTGCTTGGACCAGTTATGAAATGTCTGGTTCTTCATAAGGTGAATAGCACTCTGACTATCGCAAAGCCAAGGATACTGCTCTTGCTTTAGTCCAATTTTCTGCAACAACTTCTTAATCTACAAGAACTCCTTGTAAGCCTCCGTCGTCGCAATGTACTCTGCCTCTGTCGTCGATAAGGCAACACACTTCTGCAACCGCGACTGCCACGATACCGCTCCACGAGAAAATATTATCACATAGCCTGAAGTTGAACGCCTCGTGTCTACATCTCCAGCTATATCAACATCGGTATACCCAACCAGCTTCGGCTCATCACCACTAAAGGAACTCTCCAATCGGCAGTGCCCTAAAGATATCGTAGAATCCACTTGACCCCACTCTAATGTACCTTTCCAGGATTGGAAGTATACCTGCTAACTGTGCCAACTGCATGAGCGATGTCTGGCCACGTACACACCATAGCAGACATAAGACTCCCCATAGCTAAGATATATGGAATCCACTCCATATCTTCCTTCTCATCCTCGGTAGATGGACACTGCTCCTCAGTGAACTTAAAGTGAGCCGTAAGGGGGTTATTCACTTTCTTCGATCCGTCCATCTCGAAACGCTAAAGTACCCGGTGAATGTACTTCTTTTGGGACAAGTATAGCAGCTTGGACTCTCTCTCTCTCTGCTGATCTCCATCCCAAGAATAGTCTTTGCTGCGCCCAAAACCTTCATAGAGAAGGCCCGCCAAGTTGGCACTTCAACTCCGCTATCCTAGTGGTATTCCAACCCACCAGTAGCATACATCAACATAGAGCAGTAAAATGATAAAATTATCCTCGGTAAAGTACCTCACAAATACATATTGGTTTGACGTCGTCCGTGCGTAACCATGCTCCCCAATAAATGTCTCGAACTTCCTGTACCACTACCTCAGAGCCTGCTTCAGACCATACAAGCTCTTCCTCAACTGGCAGACCAAGTGTGACTTGCCCTTCTCACATAATTCCTATAGCTGCTCCATGTATAACTCCTCCTCAAGATCACCGTTGAGGAATGCCGTCTTCACGTCCATTTTTTTGACCTCCAAGTCAAAATCGGCTGTCAATGCTAGCACCACATAAATAGACGACTGGCAAAAAGATCTCATCATAATCTACGCCTTTTCGCTGATCGTAGCCTTTAACTACCAGTCTCGCTTTGTATCGACGGCGAGTAGCATTATCTGTCTGCTTCATTCTGAACACCCATCGATTATTCAAAGCCTTCTTGTCCTCTAGCAAACGCACCAGATCATAAGTAGACACTACCAGAATAAGACAAATTAGCAACTTCAGAAAATATCGCTAAATGGCCCAAAAATGTCGCTAAAATAATTTAGCGACGTAATTAGCGACGTTTCAATGAAGTCGCGTTTAAGCTAGTCGCTGACAGAAAAAATGTCGTAAAACGTCACTATAGCGACGTTTTCTAGCGACGTATTGGCGTCGCTAATATTTTTCATATTAGCGACGTTAACGACGCAACTTCGCTAAATTAGCAACATATTTTGTGTCGCTATACGTCAATAATTTTTTTTTATTTAGCGACATTTTATAACACATTTAGCCATGTTATATTGATCTGTCAAATATTTCCATGTTAGCAATTTAGCGACATTCAGCGACGAACTTAGCGACATATATAAACTTCGCTAAACGTCGCAAAAGTTTCAGTAAAAAAATAAAAAAAAGAATATAGAATGGTTTTCAAACCAATCTTCCTGCAGTTTATGAATTCATAATTTATATAAATAGACTTGGAGCAACGCTCCGTTGAATTCTCTGGGTTCGCCGACCCCTATGGTTGAACAAACAACACCGATAAATTAACATACATTTAATATGAATAATATAGTAAAATTTGAAGAAAATAAAACATTGGGATTATAAACCGAGTCTAGAGAAAATCTTATCGTAAAAAAAATAATAAATATCCATACAACTGAGTGCAAGAAATAAAGTCTGAAAGCCTAAAAAATAAAGAATATTCATAAATGACCAAATATCATAGGTCAAAAATCAAAAAACCATTAAACTATCCTAACTATGACTACTACGGATCTGCAGGAGGATGACCACCGACGTGCATCAGGGATAAGAACAAATCATACTGCTTCCGTAAAATTGACACCAATGTCGATAGAGAAGGCAGGGATGTCGGTGGAGTCTGTGTCGTTGAAGGCGCACCAGGAGGACGTATCTGCTCCAACGCTGCTAGTCGATGGTTGTATGGATCCATGGTAGATAACAGCCTCGTACAACTATGAACCATTGAATCCTGCATCATCATCAGCCTCTCGCCCATAGACAGCTGTGATGCCTGCAGCTCCATCACGCTGCACTTTATCGATGCTCTAAGATCAGCTGTCATATCCCTGAGCTCCATGATGCTGCGCTCGAGCGTATCAAATCGTGTGATGAGCGTCGCATAGTCCGCCTGCGCATGGGACATGGGTTGTTCCTCCATCATTCGCAACAACTCATCACGTAGAGACGCAATCTGACGGTCAACTGTTTTCGGGACTCGTGCCGACGCCTGTGAGGGCTGTGGGGAATACGCACTTACAGTGGAGGCCCTAGTGGACTATGTCTCAACAATGGCACCATAGGATCCCGTACTGTAGTACGTACCCCTCTGGAGACCACCACCGACGGTCACCCACAGCTCGTCCGCCGACGGAGCTGGAGAGGGCTACGAGGAATTACCAGCCTCTCCCGCTGTAGGTGTACTAGCAGTCGCCCATTCACGCAGCCTAAGATACTCGGCCTAGAAAATTTTGGATACTCGATAATTGCTAATGTGTCAAAGGTACTTATTACTAACTACATGTATATTTATTTGTATATTTTCTAAGTTATATTAAAATTAACAAAAAGTAAAGTAATACTTATATAGGTCTACGAGGCCCTCTCATCAATGAGATTCCTGCCCTTTCGATGGGTGGCCAGGAAGACGGTCACCATGTTGGCATCCTCATCCCTCTGTACCTATTAAAAATATATTATTTAGTACTAAAATTAAATATTTTATCCTACTACCATTTTCTTGTACTTGCGTTAAAATAATATATCTGAAATAAAAATTATACCAAACGACGAAAATATTCCATCATCAGAATCGAGCCACCACACCACTTTGCTACCATCTGCCTAGCTGTCTTGGCCTTCTCAGACCTTTCCTTGTACCTCGGATCGTCGAATCTAGCCCTCATTACAATCCACTCACTACCAGAAAAAGTCAAATTAGCGACGTTTAAAAACGTCGCTAAATGACAAAAAATATCGCTAATCACATTTAGCGACGTAATTAGCGACGTTAATTAACGTCGCTAAACGTCGCTAATTAGCGACTTAAATAGCGACATTACAGCGACGTATTTAATGACCTGACAATACTGCCATGTCAGCAATTTGCGACGTACAACAACGTTTTTAGTGACATGTTTAGCGACGTCATTAGCGACGTGTATTAAAGTCGCTAATTAGCGATATATTTAGCGACGTGTACACACGTCGCTAAACGTCGCTAAAAATGTCGCTAATTTTACAGAAAAATAAAAAAAGGAATACTGGATTGTTTCCAAACTATTATTCCTGCAGTTTATTAAATCACAATCAGTACAAATAGACCCGGAACAACCCTCCGTTGAATTTCTGGGTTTGCCAACCCCCTTGGGTTGAATACTCAACACCGGTAAAATAACATATTTAATATGAATAATATAATAAAATTTAAAGAAAAGAAAGCATACATCAAATCTCATCGTAAAGAATATGGCAAATATATATCCATACAATCTTATCCTAAATAAAAAAAACAAATATCCAGCAACTAGCTATACTACTGCGGATCTGCAAGACGCTGACCACCGGCGCACATGAAGGATAAGAATAGCTCATAATGCTCACGTGGAATCGATACCGATGTCGATGGAGAAGGCAGTGACGTCGGTGGACTCTGTGTCGATGTAGGCGCACCAGAAGGCCGTCCTTGCTCCAAGTCTGTGAGTCACTGATTGTAAGAATCCATGGTAGATAGCAGCCTTGTACTGCTATGAACCATTGAATCCTGCATCATTGTCAGCCTCTCGCCCGTCGATAGCTGTGACCCCTACAGCTCCATGATGTTGCGGTCTGTCGAGGCTCTAATATTATTTGTCAAATCCCGGAGCTCCGTGATGCTGCGGTTGAGCATATCGAATCGTGCAATGAGCGTCGGATCGTTCGCTTGCGGCTGGGATCGGGGCTGCTCCTCCATCCTTCGTAGCAACTCGTCACGGAGAGACGCAATCTAACGGTCAACGGCCTCCTGGACTCTGGCCGATGACTGCGAGGGCTGTGGGGAATGCGCAGCTGTCGGGAAGGCCGTAGATGACTGCATCACAACCAGGGCGCCATAGGATCCCGTACCGTAGTACGTACCCCTCTGGAGACCACCAGCTACGATCACCTACAGGTCGTCCACCGACAGAGCTGGAGCGGGCTGCGAGAAAGTACCAGCCTCTCCAGGTGTAGGTGCACTAGCAGTCGCCCGCTCACGCAGCCTAAGATACTCGGCCTAGAAAGGTTTAGAAACTCGATAATTGCCTAAGTTATATTAAAATTAACACAAAGAAAAGTAATACTTACATAGGTCTGCGAGGCCCTCTCATCAATAAGATTTTCGTCCTTGCGATGTGTGGCTAAGAAGACGGTCACCATGTTTGCATCCTCACCCCTTTGTACCTGTTAAAAAAATATTATTTAGTACTAAACATAAACATTTTTTTCTACTACCATTTTATGGTACTTATATTAAAATAATATATTTTAAAAGAAAAAATATACCAAACGACGAAAATGTTCCATCATTGGAATCGAGCCACCACACCACTTGGCAGCATTCCGCCTAGCTGCCTTGGCCTTATCAGACCTTTTCTTGTAGCTCGGATCATCGAATCTAGCCCTCATCAGTCCACTGCTCAGGCGTGATCCAACCTTGGATCGATTTTTCAGCATGATCACGAGCCTTCTGGTCATCCAGAGCATCTCGGATAAGCTTGGCGGCAACGGTCGAAAACAACCGCTTGATCAACTCGGCCCGGTGCGGAGGATAGAAATACATTTGCTACAATAAATAATTTAGTAAGTAAGCATCACGTATAAGTTATATAATATGCATAAATTAGAGGATTTATTTAATATACTTTTACCTGGAAGTGCGCAAACCAGAATGCCTTCCTCTCCTCCGGAGCCTCAGAGTAGTTGATCCAAGGGCCACCGTAGTTGTTCCTCAGAAATTGGCCTAGGCGTCTCTGAACCGACGATGGATGATATCTGTCATGCCCCAGTCCCAAAATATCAGGAACTAGGCCACGTGTCACTGGCCAGCTGACACGTCACTACGGGCTTAATCCACTTTGATGGACCCAATAGGAACGTGCTACGCTGTCCTAAAATACTACAAGTACAAAACAGGTATATCTATCTCATCCACCACAAAATGTCAGAAAAGCAAATGCTGAATATATATATATAAAAACTGAGTCTGATACAGTACACAACTGGTGAGAATACAAGCCTACTACAAAAACTGATAATAGCGCAGAAAAATCAGATAGACTAAGCAGCGTCTATCTGAGAAAAACATCTCCATCTCCAGGTGGCAGGCCTCTAGGATCAAGCATACTCTGAGGGTGTCTCCTCGAGCTCCTCCTCAGTAGCACATCTGGCCTCTTGATCAGGGCCGTACACAGTGGGGTAGAAAGCCTCATCTAGATCTGGCAGAGAACCAGGTCCTCAGTGGGACATAACAAGATACAGAAAATGACATGCCATGTATGTGAATACTGAATAAAGAAAATAAATACAGGGTGCTAACCATCTAAGTGAAATGCAAGTAAAGACCTTGTAGTACGCATGAGAATGTGTCGGCTAGACATATGCTGACGTAATTCACCAATCGTGGTGACTGGCTAGTATAGGTGTCATATATCCCCGGACTCACGGGTAGCTCTGCAATCGACCATCTCCGAGGAGCTTGGTACGAAGGTATAAATCATATATGGAGGGGGTGTCCCATACGTCTACTAGTTATCTTTCCCATCCAAATGAAACTAAATATCAAGTCATACATTTCCTGAGTTTTTCTAATCCGTGATGCGGGTCACACGTACTGGTAGCTAATCAAATACGCAGCTCACATCCATAAATGTAATGCAACCATATTGCGTGTTACCGTGATAGGGTCTAGGAGAATATCATGATACTCTCACAGTGTTGGTGAGTCTGTAAGACTAAGTTATTTACACTAATTGTCATCGTATCAGTTGACTGTACCAGAGGCAGTATCAGGTACTCATAGTATATGAAATTCAAGAACAAAGCAGATATCAATAATTGAATTTAAACATTAACTTGGCAAGGTATACTTGACTACTCCCTGATAGTGTTGATAACCTGATCTCACAGTTAAGTTTGAGGTTGCTGGTGACAGGGGGTCACTGGCTGTGCTGAAGGTGGTTTCTGTTAAAACAGACAGGGTTCGTGAATATCATGGTTATAATATAAGCATATATATATATAGATATATATATATAGTATGTATATATATAGATATAATATATATATAGCAGTATATATAGTATATAAAGAACAGGAAATGCAGGTATCTATAATAGTAGCAGGGTATATCCACTGCTATATATATAATATAATATTATCAAGGTGTATCCACTGATGTATATATTTATATAGATAAATGAAAAGACAGTGCAAAAATTTAATACATATATAAATGCTGTACTATTCAGCAATTATAATATAAATATTATCAGGGTCTATATGTGACCACTGTTATATATAATAAAGTGCAATAATTGTAAATATATATAGATAGGCTGTAATATCCAGCACAGTATAATGTATAATATAGATATATGTAATAAATTGAAATGACATTGCAAGTATTAAAAATATATATATATAATATATAAGCTGTATTATCCAGCTGGATATTAATATATATATACATATAGATAATATATATATATATATATATATATATATATATATATATATATATATATATATATATATATATATATATATATATATATATATATATATATATAATAGGTGCAGGAAATAAATTAAGTGCAGAAAAATAAATAAACTAAGAATGCATAGTATTATATAATATATAACATCTTATATAAATATATAAATAAAACAGAATTAAATACATATATACATATTAGTAATTATTATATAATATATTATATAGTATAAATATACATATACATATACATATATACATATATAAATATATATGTATAGAATAATAGATATATATACATATATTTAGTAAATATATATAATAATAGTATATACAGTATAATATACTGTATAATAACAGTATATAATACATATATATTATAATATAATATATATATATAGATATATATATAAATACATATTTATATACATATATATATATATACATATATATACATATACATATACATATACATATAGGAATATATAGATAAATACATATACAATAGGTATTAGGAGTATACCTACTGACAGGTGGGCCCTAGGGGTCGTCGACGGCGGGTGGACGGCGGCGGAGTCGGCCGGAGGCGGCCGGAGGAGCGGGAACAGCAGCATTAGCTGCTAGCAACAGTAGCAGCAGCAGCTGAGTGCGGGGGCTGCCGACGGCGGAGGAGCGTTGGAGGTGGCCGGGCAGGCGGCGGGTTCGATAGAGGGGAGGATGGCGGTTAGTTTGGTGGTGGTGGCGGAGGTCTACGACGGCGGTGGTGGCGGCTAGGGGCGGCCAGAGTAGAGAGGGTGGTTAGGGTTAGGGGTGGCTGAGGGTTACTGCGAGGGCTCTGGCCGGCGGAGGAAGGGTCGTGGGGCGGTGAGGGGGTGGTCGTCGGAGAAAGGAGGTCGGGGCGGTTCGATTGGTGAGAGTGGTGGCGGTGCACGGTGGCGGAGGGAGGCGCAGGGGGTGGCTCGGGTGGTGGTGGCTGCTGTGGCAGTGAGGAAGTGGGGAGGTTGCGGGGGCTGTGGCCGGCGGAGCAGGGTGGTGCCGGCGGTGGGGCTTGGCCGAAGGGGAGAGGGGGTCAAGGCGGAGGGTTGGCCGGAGTTGGGTGGCCTGCGGTGGTCGGAGGGGAGAGTTGTGGAGTTTGAAAGGGAAGAGGGTAGGGGTTTATATAGGGTTTGGGGTGGATGGCATTTCTGTAAATAAAATAAAGTTTAAGGGTATTTTGGTAAATCTAATTTTTGGGGATATTTCTCCTGGATTTTTCTGGGTGTTTTGGGTGGGTCCCATACACCTATGGTCTAGCCAATAGAATTATGCCACCTTGCATGCAATTTTGTATAAAAACTCCTAACTTTTCATAAATTGCATAAAAGCATAAAATTTATAGTTTGCGTAATTTCGTAATTTATCAAATTTCAAATACTGATTTTCCGAAATTCTGAATTGTACAGAAATGAGGGAAATAGCTGGGAAAAATGTTTTGGACAGTGTGGGGTGAGCCTGGGCAGATGCAGGGTCTGATTCTGCAGGTGATATGGTCATCGTATTTATTATTTAATAAATATTGCGCACGGTGTTCACTAATTACTTTGAGGCTGTTAGGGTCATAGTTTTTCTACGGTGTCAAAACGATATTTGAAGTATAATTAGAGTAGAATTTTATCGTAATTTTGGTTGAACAAACAGGTGCCTACTGGTCCTCAAATCTCTAGGGGTACAGAGATGGGTAAAGAGCAGCAATTTTAAATAGGAAATAAATACGTACGTTTGTAACGATATTTGTGCGACTAAAACGAATCACCAAACGAGATTTCTGGGAGTTGCTAAAAATACAGAAAAAGTAGTCTAACAAGTATAGGGCAGGTATGTGAAATTTGTTTAGGGTTAACAGCTAGTGGGATGCCTTAATTAATTGTGTAATAAACAGGTGCACAATTAATAGAATATATAATAAATAAAATTTTAAAAAGTTACAATAATTCTAATTAGTCAAAACTAATCCTAAATTACTGAAATCTGGTCGAGGGAGTTTACAATATCTATACAGAGATAATTATTTTGATCGAAAAAGTCAATATACGATGAATAAAGAAATACACAATATATATTATGCTAAACCATCTAATTGACTTACTTTGTACCGTCGGCCTAAATCTCTGTCCTCGTCTCCTCCGGTGGAGCGCATGGAGGATCTTGCTGATGTTGGGACAACGTGGGCACGACCTCATCGACATGCTCATCTGTTGTAAAACCCCTAATTCTAAAAACTGTATTTATCCTTTTTAATTATTATTTATTAATTTAATTACAGTAATTAGTGGCTAATTAGGAGAAATAGATTTTATTTAATTTTTATTTTAGGTGTTTGGGAATTTAGAAGATTTATGGAGCCAGTATAAATTTTTGCTAATTTATTCCATGTAGGAGACCCTATGTACATCTGATAGATTTATTATATGCACTAAAATAAGTTTTAGAATTTTATATGTATATATATATATATATATATATGTGGTTTACTAAATAGAAATTAGAAAAGAAATAGAAAATAGAATAGAAAATAGAATATAAAAAGAATAAGAAAGAAAAGAAAAGAAAAGAATATAAAAATTTCTTAATGGACTACCTATCCTACCCCATCCTAAACTAAACCCAACCCATTAACTAAGAAATAAGGCAGCAATAGCAAAGAGCCCAAGCGCGACCCCCTCCCTGGCTCTCGACATCTCTCTCTCTCTCTCTCTCTCTCTCTCTCTCTCTCTCTCTTCTATATATATATAACCCAGCCATCGACCAAACCCTAACCCTAATTCTCCCTCTCCTCCACCCTCGATCGCGCCCAGAGTAAGAGCCGCCGCCGCACGGAGCCAACTCCGGCCGACCACGACGACCGCGACCCCGCGCG
Source organism: Iris macrosiphon (assembly GCA_036927795.1). Classification (NCBI taxonomy): domain Eukaryota; kingdom Viridiplantae; phylum Streptophyta; class Magnoliopsida; order Asparagales; family Iridaceae; genus Iris; species Iris macrosiphon. The sequence continues at coordinate 33,797,844 of JAYESA010000014.1, read as the reverse complement.
AGCACCGTGTCGCGCAGAAGCTACAACAACTTACCTCTCTTCCCACATGGTTTTTCGTCATCTCGCTCAACCAAACTCGACCCCGTCTTCACCAGTATGATCCTCACCTATCCCTCTCCCATATCTGTATGATAGTAGACCTCGAAAAACACGTAACCCTAGGCAAAAATAGCATCAAAGTTGGCAGAAAAAGACCACTTTTGGGTATCGCAGAAAACTACGATGACCACCTATGTTCCCGGATTCGTATCTCCCACCATAGAGATCCGAATCCAGTTTTTCTTTTTGGTATGCGGAGACCACTTGACCTAGTTTAATTTCTGTTAATTAACATTAAATTATTAATTGCTATATGTAGAATTAAATTTGTTGGAAAACTCCAAAAATATACTTTTTCTATATTTCTAAAAGTTGTGAAACTGAGCGCGCTTCGCCAAACGGGACCGCCGCGCCATGTACCAAGTATACCAAAGGATGCGTGCAGTATACTCGGACACGTGAGAGTTCGTGAAAACTGATTCGGACGCGTGTGCACGTCAGAATCAGCCCGCATCCGAGGACAATCTCCGTGTCATAACTTTTAGGAAAAGTGGTACGCATTTTGTGCACGCTCGTCAGATTGTGACAAAACTTGGGCTACTGGACTCGTGGTAACGCGTTGGTCCTGTGACCCAATTTTGAGATAGTTGTCCAAGTCGCCAATTGGCGGGCACCACGGTTGACTTTTTTGGACAAAATTGTGTTCGGCTCATCGGATTCCATATTTGGACATACCGTTGAGTTCTTATTGACATTTAGAGTTTGTTTGACCTATAATTTGTCCCATTAAGAGACTGTTACCCTTGGCACACTTTTTGGTGCAAAATGGGCCACATGTGAACCCCACTTTGATCCAAAATTACTATTTTGCCCCTGTGTCCAAATTGTACGAAAGGGAAGTGCTTTCTAGCTATTTTGCTTATTCTGGGAACGTTGGTTATGTCTATTTCAGCATCCGGAGATATTTGTTCTGAGGCCATAGCTTCTGATCTTGTGTGTGGACTTCTGGACGTTACACCTTGCAGCTTCCTTACCAGGCAAGATACCTTGCCAAATTGCTTACAGTATTTTGCATGCTTAGTATATTTCTGTATATTTTTTGTATTTTTGTTTATTCATTGCATGTGTAGTTTCTTTCAGTCATTACTATATATTAGATATGTTGACACACACTTGACACCTAGTATCATGAGAGGATAATCATTAGGCGTACGGGCTTTTAACCACTCTGGTAAACCATAGTATATAGTTCACGCTACGGGCGTATGTCGCGCTGGTCACTACCCCCGAGGTATGTCGATTTTTGTAGAGTCGCGCTGGTCGCTACCCCCGAGGTATGACAATTTTTGATGTCCACTGGCGGGTGTGTGGGTTGTGAGGCTTAGATCGAGTAGCCTACCCTTGCCCATACGTCAAAAAGTTGTCCTCATTGCATTCATATAGATTTTTCTGTACAGCATACTTATATATTTTTAAACATTATACATGTTTACTGTATTCAAATTAGTTTGCTTCTATGTATCTTGTTACGTCCCCCTGAGGACCTGGTCCCTTTCCAGGTGTATCTGTTCTTGAGTATTTACAGGAGCACAGATTTGGATGGTTATATGTGTTTCGAGGATGTCTTCTCTTTGAGCCATGGTCATTACCTGGTATTCTTATATTATGTTTATTGTATTATACTTTCTATTCGAGTTGGTAGTGGATTTGTTTTTATCCAACTATCATCCTTAGATACTTATATTGAGAACTAGTTATATAGATGTTGGTTAATTATTTATATTTGATTTTCGTGGATGAGATTTAGATTATACCCTGTGACTTGTGACATATGTTTATACCACTTGTGGATTGATATTCATATTACAGCGTACGTGTGGATTTTAGTTTCCATATATTGGAGTTGCCATATCCATACGGCTGGCATGCTTACGTGTACTAGTCCTATGTATTTTTGGGACTGGGGCGTGACATATTTTTGTGGTGGCCCATGCAGGTCGAGAGTTTATTGTCTCGGTTACGTTATTGTGCGACGACTAAATTTTGTTCTTCTATTCTTCATCTTTTAACTTGTGCCATCTGACATTTCTGATTGTAGGCCAGGTGATTTTATTCTGTGATTAGGGACATATAGTTGCTAGGATTATAGTTGTTAATGTTAAATTTTGAATTAGTGTGCTTAGTAGTTAGAATTTAATGGTTTAAGTATTTCTTGTAGATTGTGACCTGATGATTATCCCTTAATTTTCAAATCGCATAACATGTACCCCCACCTCGATACGAGTTATATTTACTTTCCCTTGAGGCTAGTAACTTTTCCATTCTTACTATTGACACTTGCACTAAGACTAAGACTTAGGACGACCATGACCTATGTAATGTAAGAGGATACCCTAATAAGTACCAAGATCTTTCCCTAACAATAGTTTATACTTTATTTACAAGGACCAGGTTATTCTAAAGAATTTTCTCAAGGCAATTACAGTAGTAGTTAATGTTATAAGTTGGGTAGTATACCTCCCAACCTAGTATCACATAGTCTTTTGACCTATTATTGAAGAATAGCTGAATGACATTAACTGTATGCTAGCATAAGAAGATAATATTTCATCAGACTGTAGAACTTAGAAGCCCATACCCCTATTTGGTCGACTATCAACTTAGACATGGAGTTAGTATGACAACTCTAGAGAATGTAAGAGTCTTATCTTCTTTGAGAACTTGGATTATTTTATAACTTCTCTTATCATAATCTAGCGTACTTATATTTTCTGTACTACCTTGATTTATGCTGCTATTATAGCCTAGTTTTTGTAAGCTTATTCTTTTATCGAGCTTGCTCATGACATATGTATTATTGGGTGCACACAATAATACAATTGCCTAATCAGAATCGGTGTATTAAGGCATAGCTAACCTTAGTGCGCTTGGTTCGCTCTTTGCATGACTACTTTACGTAGATTGAGATATAGGGTAGTAGACAAATATACTTGCCCCTAGACATGTCTGACATATCGTATCGGTTACATAACTGTACTGATACGAGCATGTAAATAGGAAATTACCAAAATAGAATTTTAATCCACAACTGCCCTGACAACTCTCTTTTCGAATTCTTTAATCTCTTTGAACCTCGTACTCGTATTCTATCACCTTCACCTTGAATTCTTTATTATTGCTCTCCGTCTTTCCTTATTTTGGAAAGACGAAATCTTGTGCTTGGTATAAGTTGACACACTGATAGTACTAGATATACCCCATAAGGCTAATCACATGACTTAGTGACTCTCTTTTATAATTGATTAAGGGCATATCAGAGGTGATATGTTTGGTGTTAAAACTTTGAGGATTGAATAACATGATTAAATAATTGAGGAATAGTTTTCCTAGATGTATAGCCTTAGGTGATAGATGCGTAAATTTTAAGTTTGGTAGATTGTGAATCCCTCACCCAAAATTAGACCTACTTGGCTGAGATAATGAGACTAAGGCTAGATTGATTCCAGTTAGAGATAGAACATGGTATTTTATTTAATTTTGCAATAATTATATCACTTAACACACCCTACCGTGCTTCGATAATTGGAGTACTATACTAGCCACTGCCTTCCTATAAATTCCACACCCTTGTCCTAGACATGCCCATTCTGACCCTTGTGTAACTTATAATTATGCTTTTTTGTGCTACATTTTAGTCGTACAATATTCATCTCAGACATTATTTCTTAATCCTAAAATAATTCTAACTTTGTATCCTTGTGCGTTCCAATCGAAATTGGAGACACAATTTTGACCTGTTTCGTACAACCCAATCTATGACAATATCCTATCCTGGGCCTCTATGTCCATGACAATTGCATCCACCTAATTTTAGCCCCATGCACTTCTAATTAATTCTCGAACACCATGCAGATTAATTTTGATTAATTTAATCCAATTTTTATCTTTGTGCACCTTTTCAATTGTCGGGCGCTTTTATGCAAAAGAGCATTTAGGTGTCCAGACTATTGGACAATGACACATGAAAAAAATCTATTTTTTGCTCATGTGGATTTTTCCTGTAATTTTTAGAATATGCAACGTGCAACATCGCCCCTCATTTAAACCTAGCCTTGCATTTTAAACAATACAAATCTTATACCATCCTTGACTTTCTACCGCGGCTTAATTTTAATTTCGAGGACGAAATTTTTATAAGTTGGGTAGAATATAAAATTCTTAATCCTAAAAACCGTATTTACCCTTTTTAATTATTAGTTATTAATTTAATTATAGTAATTAGTGGCTAATTATGAGAAATAGATTTTATTTAATTTTTATTTTAGGTGTTTGAGAATTTAGGAGATTTATGGAGCCAGTATAAATTTTTGCTAATTTATTCCATGTAGGAGACCATATGTACATCTGACAGATTTATTATATGCACTAAAATAATTTTTAGAATTTTATATATATATATATATATATGTGTGTGTGTGTGTGTGTGTGTGTGTGTGTGTGTGGTTTACTAAATAGAAATTAGAAAAGAAAAGAAATAGAAAATAGAATAGAAAATAGATTATAAAAAGAATAAGAAAGAAAAGAAAAGAAAAGAATATAAAAATTTCTTAATGGACCACCTATCCTACCCGATCCTATACTAAACCCAACCCATTAACTAAGAAACAAGGCAGCAGCAGCAAAGAGCCCAAGCGCGACCCCCTCCTTGGCTCTTGACATCTCTCTCTCTCTCTCTCTCTCTCTCTCTCTCTCTCTCTCTTCCATATATATATAACCCAGCCATCGACCAAACCCTAACCCTAATTCTCCCTCTCCTCTACCCTCGACAGTGCCGTAAAGCCAGAGCTGCCGCTGCGCGGAGCCAACTCCGGCCGACCATGACGACCGCAACCCCGCGCGAGCACCGCGCCGCGCAGAAGCTACAGCAATTTAGCTCTCTTTCCACGCGGTTTCCGTCATCTTGCTCAACCAAACTCGATCTCGTCATCACCGGTATGATCCTCACCTATCCTCCTTCCATATCTGTATGATATTAGACCTCGAACATCGCGTAAACCTAGGCGAAAACAGCGTCAAAGTTGGCAGAAAAAGACCACTTTTGGGTATCGCAGAAAACTGCGGTGACCACCTATGTTCCCGAATTCGTATCTCCCACCACAGAGATCCGAATCTGATTTTTCTTTTTGTTATGCCGAGACCACTTAACCTAGTTTAATTTTTGTTAATTAACAATAAATTATTAATTGCTGTATGTAGAATTAAATTCGTTGAAAAATCCCAAAAATACACTTTTTCCTGATTTCCAAAAGTTGTAAAACGGAGCGCGCTCCGCCAAACGGGACCGCCCTGCTGTGTACCAAGTATATCAAACGGTGCGCGCAGTGTACCCGGATACGTGAGAGTTTGCAGAAACTGATTCGGACATGTGTGCACGTCAGAATCAGCCCGTATCCGCGGATAATCTCCGTATCATAACTTTTGCGAAAGCCGTACGCATTTTGTGCGCGCTCGTCAGATTACGACGAAACTTGTGCCACTGGACTCGTGGTAATGCACTGGTTCTGTGGCCCAATTTTTACGTAATTCTGAGACAGTTGACCAAGTCGCCAATTGGCGGGCCCCACGGTTGACTTTTTGGGCAAAATTGTGTTCGGCTCACCGGATTCCACATTTGGACATACTATTGAGTTCGTATTAACATTTAGAGTTTGTTAAACCTATAATTTATCCCATTTAGAGACTGTTACCCTTGGCATATTTTTTGGTGCAAAATGGGCCACATGTGGACCCTACTATTACCCAAAATTACCATTTTGCCCCTGTATCCAAATTGGACGAAAGGAAAGTGCTTTCTTGCTATTTTGCTTATTCTGGGAATGTTGGTGATATCTATTTTAGCATCCGAAGATATTTATTCTGAGGCCATAGCTTCTGATCCTGTGTGTGGACTTCTGGACGTTACACCTTGCAGCTTCCTTACCAGGCAAGATACCTTGCCAAATTGCTTATAGTATTTTGCATGCTTAGTATATTTCTATATATTTATTGCATTTTTGTTTATTCATTGCATGTGTAGTTTCTTTCAGTCATTACTATATATTAGATATGTTGACACACACTTGACACCTAGTATCATGAGAGGACAATCATTAGGCGTATGGGCTTTTAACGACTCTGGTAAACCGTCGTATATAGTTCGCACTACGGGTGTGTGTCGCGCTGGTAGCTACCCCCGAGGTTTATCGATTTCTGTAGAGTCGCACTGGTCGCTACCCCCGAGGTATGACGATTTCTGATATCCACTGGCGGGTGTGTGAGTTATGAGGCTTAGATCGAGTAAACTACCCTTGCCCATACGTCAAAAAGTTATCCTTATTACATTCATATATATTGTCCTGTACAGCGTAATTATATATTTTCAAACATTATGCATGTTTACTGTATTCAAATTGGCTTGCTTCTATTTATCTTGTTACGTCCCCTTGAGGACCTGGTCCCTTTCCAGGTGTATCTGTTCTTGAGTACTCGTAGGAGCACAGATTTGGATGGTTACATGTGTTTCAAGGATGTCTTCTCTTCGAGCCGTGGTCATTAGCTGGTATTCTTATATTATGTTTATTGTGTTATACTTTCCATTTGAGTTGGTTGTGGATTTGTTTCCATCCAACTATCATCCTTAGATACTTATATTGAGATCTAGTTATATAGATGTTGGTTAATTATTTATATTTGATTTTCGTGGATGAGATTTAGATTGTACCCTGTGACTTGTGACATATGTCTATACCACTTGTGGATTAATATTCATATTACAGCGTATGTGTAGATTTTGGTTTCCATATATTAGAGTTGCCATATCCATACGACTGACATGCTTACATGTCCTAGTCCTACGTATTTTTGGGACTAGGGCATGACATCTGTCCCTATGGTTTCGTCAGCAGGAGGAACGCTGGATGAATGAGTACTATTACGCCTGGAACTACTCGTCCCAATAGTCGAAGATGTGAGTGATTGATATACTGGAGTACTGGGCGACGATGATCCGGAACCAACAGTAGGCAGTACCTGAGGAGCACTCTGTCTACCTCGGGACCTGCTGAATCGTCCGCATCGTCCTGTCATACCTGATAACAATATATGATGAATATAGAAAAACACAAATATATAGTATATTATACAGTCAAAATATGATGCATATCTCAAAGCATTCTACAGTCAAAATATAATACATATATTCGTTAAAATAGTACATTCTACAGTCAAAATATAGTTACATTCTACAGAAAAAATATTTTATTTTCAATCATCTTTAGAAAATTCATCTTGTTCGCCTTCCTCGTCCTCCTCTTCCTCTTCCTCCTTCTCGTCTTCACTTTCATCTACTTCGTCTTCGTCTTCCTCTTCTGATAATTCTAAATCTTGTACATTATTTCTCGTGTAATGAGTAACTTTCGTTGAGTCCACATCTACAATATTTGTTATAAGAGGTAGATCGTCCTTCTGATAAGCTATTTCGTCAATGTCAAAGGTATTTCTAGCTTTAGTCTTGCATACTGTCCACCAATCCGACCTCGCTGTCCCCCGTCTAGGATAAGTTGTGAAGTACACGAGCTGAGCCTGACTTAATAGGATAAATGGTTCGTAGCCTTGATATCTACGCTTGTAGTTTATATCCACAAGGCCATGCTTGTCAATTTTTCAACCTTGATATTGAATCGGATTGAACCATTCACACTTGAATAGCACGATATTAGCAGGTTCTGTGCCATAATTATATGTCAACTCCATAATCTCTAGTAAGATACCAAAGAAATCATTGCCTGGATCGACGTCTTTGTAGTTCGAAGATTTGATACACAAACAACTATTTTTCGTGGAATCAAGATCCAGAAAGCTGTCTCTGATAGGAGCATCTGTTGACTTGAACTTGAACCCATTCACATAGAAACTTGGCCATATTTTAACGGCATTAATTGGTCCCTTGGCTAGAGTTCTAATAGATTCAGTCTCGGGTGTTATTAGACGATCGACCTAAATACCAAAGTAGCGATAGTAAGTTATTTATTTTGCAAGTATAGAATTAAAAATTAATTACCAAGCATCTTACATATGCACTCAACTAAGAAGGAAAATGGTATCTCATTTCTTGTTCTACTTCTTCGTCTGTTATGTAGGGTCTAACCGACCTCAACTCATCATTATATGTGCTGAAAAATAATAAAGCAACTGATGATTAGTAGCATAATAGTATCTTATACTATTACATTGAGATGATGTAAACATGGACGTATTAATTACTTACCCCTTTAACTTCTCCACTTTATCCTCGTCGTAATTGAGTAGTATATACAACTGAGCAGCCCTTAGCTCGTCATCATTCAAATATCTCTTCTTCATTTTTCCCGAAGGCTTTTCGGACGCATTGAATACTTTGAGTATTGTATCATTAGATTCCTTATATGCGTCGTCGTTTCTCAGAGCTTTCGTTCTATTAATAGCAACATGCAGCTTGAAATACGTCGAGCAAAAGTTTGTAATCTCCTCGATAACATAAGCTTCACAAATAGAGCCCTCAATCCGTGCCTTATTTTTCACCTTTCTCTTTAGGTAATTCAGATGCCGCTCGAAGGGGTACATCCACCGATAATCGACAGGACCACCACACGTGCCTCAAAGGAAAGATGAATTGGCAAATGCTCTATAGAGTCAAAGAATCCAGGAGAAAATACCTTCTCGAGCTTACATAGTTTTACCGCAATGTCCTTCTCTTGCTTTTCTAGATGATCGATGAGCAACTTAGTACAACAAAGATATCTGAAGAATATGCTAAGCTCTGTCAATGGATCCTAAATGACCTGCGGTAAGAATTCCCAAAATACAATCGGAATTAACCTCTCCATGAATACGTGATAATCATGGCTCTTCATACCGGCCCGTTTGTTCTCCTTGAGGTCGACGCATCTTCTCAAGTTTGACACATACCCGTCTGGAAACTTTAGACCCTGAATCCACCTACAAAGTCTCCCTTTATCCTCTTTCACCAGTGAGAAAACTGACTTAGGTTGCTTTAACTTTCCATTCCCCTCCTCTATCAAATGTAATGCAGGACGTCTACATATTTCTTCTAAGTCCAACCTGGCCTTCGGATTATCTTTTGTCTTCCCCTTTACCTCCATTATAGTATTAATTATGTTATCAAATATATTCTTCTCGATATGCATGACATCAAGGTTATGTCTGATCAGATTGGTGCTCCAATATGGTAGATCCCAAAATATACTCCTCTTCGTCCAGTTATGAGTGCGACCAAATCCGTCACACTTGTACCCCTTAGCAGGCTCTTCGATAGCACTTGGTAAATCTTTTACCTCTCTCATATCATATATCCGGGCCACCTTGGGGGTGGATTGGCCTTCTTTACAACTTTCGCACAAAAAGCATTCTGGTTCCTCCGGTACGGATGATCCTTCAGCAGAAATTGTCGATGACAATCGAAGAAGCACGGTTTGCCTCCGTGTTTCAAACGGAAAGCCTTAGTACGGTCTATGCAATACGGACATGAGAGACGACCATGGATGCTCCATCCTGATAATATTCCATAGGCCAAAAAGTCATTGATGGTCCACATAAGTGCTGCCCTCGTCTAAAAATTCTGCTTTCTAGAAACATCGTACTTGTTGGCACCTACTTCCCACAACTAATTCAACTTATCTATCAAAGGTTGTAAATACACATCGATGTTCCTCTTTGGATTGTTCGGACCCAGGATAATAACGGTTAGGAACATATACGGAGTCTTCATACACATCCAAGGTAGTAGATTGTACGGAGTGACGATCATAGGCCAACACGAATACTGGGAGCCCGAAAGTCCGAACAGGGTAAAACCGTTAGAGGAGATCCCCAATCTGACATTACGCAAATCTTTGGTAAAATGTGGATACTCTCGATCAAAGTGCTTCCATGCTTCTCCATCGGATGGATGATCCAATACTCGTTCGATCTGTTTTTGCCTTTGCCAACTCATGTTTTCTGCAGTCTCCTTAACCATAAACAACCGCTGCAACTGCGACGTCAAAGGCAAGTAGTGCATCGAATCGGTAGGCTTTCTTGCACCGACTGACTTTCCTCTAGCAGTGGCCTTGTAGCGATCAGCACCACAGAATCTGTACGCATCTTCATCCTTGTCGTCTTTGTAGTACAACATGCACCCGTTGCGATATGCATCAATTTTTTCGTATCCCATCCAAAGCGATCTCACCATTCTCTTAGATCGATAGAAGTCTTTAGGCAACTTGGCACCCTCGGGCAAGATCTCTATAATCAAATCGATCAGTCGATTATAGCATTCTTGCGACATGTTAAAATCGGACTTGATGCTCAATAATCTTACAATCACCTCCAACGGTGAATGATCCTCACAACCAGGATATAGTGGAGTCCTTGCATTCTCCAGCAATTCCATAAACTTTGCAGCATCAGCATTCGGTGCCTCCTCAGCTGCATCATAATTGTCCGAATTGAAACTAGGTCTCGCCGTATCATAATTGTTTCGATTGAAACTAGGCTCCGCCGTATCATAAACCATGTTCACCCACCCGTTATCGTAAGCATCATGGTCGTGGACATCCATATACGGCTCCACATAGGGCTCCGACTCCGATGCTAGAGATACAAGTTCTTCGTGCGCGGTCCACTGATAGTAATTTGGCGTGAAGCCCTTCGAGTACAAATGATATGTGACTTCTACTTCTGGATGATATTTTCTGTTACGACATCTCACACACGGACACTTAATTTTGGTACCATCCATGTACTGAGGGAACGCCTTGGCGAACTGCAGGAACTGCTGTACACCCTCAATGAATTCATCCCGCACACCGAACATGTCATCAGGATGACGGTTGTACATCCACGAACGATGACGTAGATAGTAATTTATATCCATTTTTAGATACTTCTACAAAAATGACAGTATGTATCATATAAATTATTACATACAGTGTGATTCTCTAAAGAAGAAGCTGACAATTAGTTGGCTAGGTAATCTATATTTGAAGTCACAAAGAAGAAGCATGTTAGATCTTGTGCAGAGTGTGTGCACACCAGTATAGGTACAATATTTTGTAGGATAGCATCATGCTAGATGGTTAAAGCTTATTATAAGATGGTAGGATTAAATTAAAAAAGATAATGAATTTTTAAGTCAAAAGAATTTGATAAGCAACACTTTTTGATGTGATTCAAGTTTCTGCTTTCTTTTCTCAGAGTGAATATATCCACTGCTTGCTTTCTTGCCAAATCTATAGCACGATTATCAAGGCTTCTCCAATAAGAGAAGGGTCTGGTATTGACCGGTTGCCCACTGATTGCTTCACAGTTTCCTGTACTCAAAATCTGAATACAATACACTCATCTCACTACCAGTTTGCAGCACAGAGCCCCCAAGGTCTGCACACTAACACAGGCACTCTTGACACCATCACATGATACACATCACTACCTAAATACACTAGACATGCATATATCAATGCACAGATTACACACCCTCTCATATGCTAATATTGAATATATTTCTTAAGTTCAAACCCATAATACTTCAATTCCTACTATTCTATACTCAAATAGTAGGTGCACACATATATTGATACCCTTATTCTGTGGTTAATCCTTGACACTGCTGCAGACTTCTATTGCACTGATGCACACATAGGATTCTTGTACTACACAGGCTCTTTAGAGACATACACACATGCAGGGAATGTTGTTCCTCAATACAGAAGCAATGTGCCAGGTTGCACAGTTTCAAATGCCACTATTGCAGTTTCAGTCTTGCACATACTGCAGGGCACTGCTGCACTTACTGCTCTGAGCAGTTGCACAAATCCAGACCACACACTATACTGGAATACCAATATGCACACAGGAAACTATGGGTTACCGTGTTTAAGTTATGCACACACACAGAGAACTACCCAATCTCTAATACACACTGCACTGGAATCCCCTTTGCTGCAGACACACGGGTGTCTATGATACACCATGACACTCATCTAACACAGTTCACATCTATAATTTAATTATAATACTAAACAACTTACTCAAGTACACATATACGCACTGTTAACACAAGGACACACTGCCATAGAGCAGTGTTCACTCTTGCACACTCCTCACAAGATCTAGTATATACCATCTCTGTACTGTTAACACAAGAACCCGGTCAAAAAACCTAACCCTAACCCTATGTCCTGATCAGTGTCAGTGTATGTGTGTGTGTGTGTGTATGTCGTGTCGGTGTCAGTGTCTGTGTGTGTGTCGTATCTATGTCAGTGTCACATGTGTGTCCTGTGAGAAAGAGAGAGAGGGGGGGTTTAGCTAGAGGGGGAGGAGGAGGAGGAGGAGGAGGAGGGGGGAGGACGTGGCTGGAGGGGGGTGGACGCGGTTGGAGGGGGATTACCGGGAGGGAAGAGGGGGCGCCGGAGGGAGGAGGGAAGCCGGAGGGGGAGGACGGGGCCGAGGGGGGTAGCCAGAGGGAAGAGGGGTCGCCAAAGGGAGGAAGAAGGAGCCAGAGTGGGTTTGAAAATTGGGAGAGGGAGAGGGAGAGATCGAAGGAAATGGGGGGAATCAGCCCTAAGTAAAAAATTTAGCGACGTTTTAGCGACGCCAATAATGACGTAGCTAATTTAGAATTTAGCGACGTTTTAGCGACGCCAATAACGACGTCGCTAATTTAGCGACGTCTTAAATGCCGCTAATGACATCGCTAAATGTCCAAAATATATACGTCGCTAAAAAATATCGCTAAAAGTCGCTAAATAAAATATATTAGCGATGTTTAGCGACCTAAATTAAACTTATAGCGACTAATCTTTTAAAAACTGAATAAAAGTCGCTAAACGTCGCTAAATATTGCCAATTAGCGACGTTTAGTGACGTTTTCACATGGAGTCGCTAAATTAGCGATATTTTAAATGGAGTCGCTAAAAAATGTCGCTAATCCCGCTTATTCTAGTAGTGACTGCTCAGGCGTGATCTAACCTTGGATCAATTTTTCTTCGCGATCACGAGCCTTCTGGTCATCCAGAGCATCATGGATCAGCTTGGCGGCAATGACATAAAATATTTGCTCAATCAATTCGGCCCGATGCGGTAGATAGAAATACGTTTGCTACAAGAAATAATTCAGTAAATTATAATATGTATAAATTAGATGATTGATATAATATACTTTTACCTTGAAGTGCGCAAATAAGAACGTATTTCTCTCATCTGGAGTATCAGAGTAGTTGATCCAAGGGCTCCCATAGTTGTACCTCAGAAAGTGGCCCAGGCATCTCTGTACCGACGATGGATGATATCTATACAGAGATAATTATTTTTATCAAAAAATTAAATATGTGATGAATAAATAAATACACGATATATATGATGCTAAACCAACTAATTGACTTAATTTGTACCGTCGGCCCAAATCTCCTTCCTCGTCTCGTCCGGAGGTGCGAATGGAGGATCTCACTGAAGCTGGGACTACGTTAGCTCAACCTCCGCCATATTCTCATCTGTCTCCATGGTTCCGTCAGCAGGAGGAATGCTGGACGAGGGAGTAGTCTCAGTCTTGGAACTACTCGTCCCAAGAGTGCTGCCACGTAACGTTGTCTCAGTCGAAGATGTGACTGGTCGATATACTAGAGTACTTGGCGCCGAGGATCCAGAATCAACAGTAGGCAGTACCGGAGGAGCACTCACAAATAGAGCCCTCAACCCGTGCCTTATTTTTCACCTTTCTCTTTAGGTAATTTAGATGCCGCTCGAATGGATACATTCATTGATAACCGACAGGACCACCAACACGTGCCTCATAGAAAAGATAAATTGATAAATTCTCCATGGAATCGAAGAATCCAGAAGGAAACACCTTCTCGAGCTTGCACAGTATTACCGTAATGTCCTTTTCTTTCTTTTCTAGATTATCGACTAGCAACTTAGTAGAACAAAGATCTTTGAAGAATATGCTGAGCTCTGTTAATGGATCCCAAATGACATGCGATAAGAATTCTCAAAATACAATCGGAATTAACCCCTCCATGAATACGTGACAATCGTGGCTCTTCATACCCGCCAGTTTGTTCTCCTTGAGGTTGACGCATCTTCTCAAGTTTTACACATACCCATATAAAAAATTTAGACCCTAAATCCACCTATAAAGTCTCCATTTATCCTCCTTCTCCAGTGAGAAAATTGACTTAGGCTGCTTTAACTCTCCATTCCCCTCCTTAATCAAATGCAACGTAGGACGTCTGCATATTTCTTCTAAGTCCAACTTGGCCTTCGGATTGTCTTTCGTCTTTCCCTTTACCTCCATTACAGTATTAATTATGTTATCAAATATATTCTTCTCGATATGCATGACATCAAGGTTATGTCTGATCAGATTGGTGCTCCAATATGGCAGATCCAAGAATATACTCCTTTTTGTCCCATTATGGGGGCGACTAATCCGTCATACTTGTACCCCTTAGCAGGCTCTTCGTTAGCACTTGGTAAATCTTTTACCTCTTTCCATATCTGTAAAACCCCTAATTCTAAAAACCGTATTAACCTTTTAATTAATTATTTAATTAAATTATAGTAATTATTAGCTAATTATGAGAAATAAAATTTATTTATTTTTTATTTTAGGTGTTTGTGCATTTAGGGGATTTATGGAGAAATTATAAATTTTTCCTAATTTATTACATGTAGGAGACCCTGTGGGCGAGTGACAGATTTATTGTATGCACTAAAATAATTTTTAGAATTATATATATATATATATATATATATATATATATATATATATATATATATATATATATATATATATATGGTTTATTAAATACAAATTAGAAAAGAAAAAGAGAAAAGAAATAATAAAAAAAAGAAAAGAAAATAAACCCTTAATGGTTTAAACCCAAACCCATTTCATAACTCTAACCCGCAACCCATTATTTCCAAACCCGCTTAGAATCAGCAGCCGCAGCTACTAAAGTTCCCCCTCCCCGACCCGTGCTGTGGCCGAACCCTCCAGCCGCCGCTATATATATATATATATATATATATATATATATATATATATATATATATATATATATATATATATATATATATATATACATATATATATATATATATATAGTAAACTCATAAAACCCTAAACTTAAATCCCCTCCACCCTCGACCCAGAGCTGCGACCGCCGCCAGCCCGACGTCAACCGCCGCCGCCAACCGCCTGGACCCCCCGAGAACCGTCGTTCGCCGCGTGACCGTGCACAACCCGCTGCAGAAATTGACTGCAACGTACCTATGTTCAAGCCCCGTTTACCGTCTTCTCGCTCTACCAAACTCGACCCCGTCTTCACCGGTACGTTCATAATATAACCCTCTTACATATCTTTATATTAGTTGACCTCGAACAACGCACAAACCTAGGCAAAAACTGCGACCAAGTTGGCAAAAAATGATAACTTTTGATATCGCAAAAAATTTCGGTAACTACCTATGTTCACGGATTCGTATCTTCCACCACAGAGATCCGAATTCAGTTTTTCTTTTTGGTATGCGAAGACCACCTAACCTAGTTTATTTTCTGTCAAATAGAAAAATTTATTAACTGCTGTATGTTAAATTAAATTAGATGGAAAATCTTGAAAACCTATTCTTTTTCCAAATTCTAGAAATTTTGATACAGAGCACGTCCCGCCAAACGGGACCGCCCCGTCGTGTACCAAGTGTACCAAAAGGTGCGCAAAGGATACCCAGATGTGTGGGATTTCACAAAAACTGATTTGGACACGTGTGCGTGTCGAAATCAACCAGTATCCGCAAAAACTCTCAGTATCACAACTTTTGTAAAATACCGTACCATTTAGTGCACGCTCGTCAGATTGTGAAAAAACCTGCGCCACTGGACTCGTGGTATCGCGCTGGTCCTGTGACCCATTTTTTATGCAATTCTAAGACAGTTGACCAAGTCGTAAATTAGCGGGCCCTACGGTTGACTTTTTGGGCAAAATTGTGTTCGGCTCACCGAAATCCATATTTGGACATACCATTGAGTTCGTACTGACTTTTAGAGTTTGTTTGACCTATAATTTATCCTATTTAGAGACCGTTACCTTTGACACACTTTTCGGTGCAAAGTAGGCCACACGTGGACCCTATTTTGACCCAAAATTTTGTTTTTGCCCCTGTGTCCAAATTGGACAAAAGGATAGTAATTTCTAGCTATCTCGCTGATTTCAGAAACGTTGGTGATGTATATTTGAGCATCCGAAGACGTTTATTCAAAGCCATTAGTTCCTAATCCCGTGTCCTTGATATTTGGACGCTTACACTATACAGATTTGTTGCCAGGAAAGTATACCTTGCCATTGTACTGTATTTATATTCCATATGATGCATGCATATTTTATGTCTGCTTATTTAGTTCATATATGTTAAACTGCTATATAAACTGCGCGTCCAAGGAAACTTGGGTGCAACGACGGTATCGTCGTGTTCTGTTTTTATTTATGTATATGCATTGGACCTACTTTATGAGACCACCCCATTATCATGAGGCATCTTATGTTTCATTGTCCATGACACTATTCTTATACGTGTGTGAGTCACATATAGGACACGGACTTGCGTACTCGGCTGGCCACTGGTACGTATAGGTCGTGCGACGGATAGGGATAACTGCCGATAGAAACTTTGCATGCTAGTAGACCTGGCAGTTATATAGAGTTTTCATCATATCATAGATGTGACATGCTTAGAGCATGGGGTAGAGAGAACAACAAGTAAGGCATTTGGGCTCCTTCACACTTTTTCCCTTGTAATCCGTACGCTCCGCCGGAGATGCGCGGTCATGATGACCACTATATATTATATATTATTAGGCGGCCTCTACCGTTTAAAAGACGACATGCTTTATAGGCCCTTGGATCTCCAAGAGAACCATGCCAATCCCATTTTAGCCAGAAAGCCCACTTGGTGGAAAGTTGTTCTTAAACTGCATTCACATAGATGGTTAGGCGACCCTATTGGATGTTTACTTTTCAGTACTTATTGGCATGTTATTATGTATCATATTACGTCCCTCTGAGGATCTGGTCCCTTTCCAGATATAGATGAGCAGGAGTATCCGCAGGAGTACGGACCTGAACCTGACGTTACTTATCAGACTGAGGAGGTCTTACCTTCGGAGTATCTGTGATTCAATACAGCTATTAGAGATTTTAGTTGCTATTCTTTTAGAGACATTTATCTTATATTAGAGTTGATTCTCCTCTCTTTAGTAGTTTTAGTATAATCGATTTACTGTGGATTTGTTTCCATCCGACTATCATACCTTGATACTCATCTTTGATATTCAGTTATTTATTTCCATTTATTTATCTATTTGTGCTATGGATGAGATATAGATTACGTGTGACTTGTTGAGATAGTATATTACCACTGGTGGATTGGATATTCATGTACAACGTACGTGTGTATATGGTTTCCATATATTAGAATTTGTATATATATGGCTGGCGTGTTACGTATTCCTAGTCCTACGTATTTTGGGACTGGGGCATGACATATTTTTGTGGTGGCCCATGCAGATCAAGAATATATTATCTCGGTTACGTAGCTGTACCGAACAAGCCTGTGTATAGGAATAGGGTATAAGGATCTCATCCACGCTTGACTAAAACTCATCCTTTCGTTCAACTATCATATTTTAATGCTTGTATCATGTTTGATTCTTGTACCTCTTCTAATCATTTCGTACATCATCTGCAGAGAGATGGATACGCAAAATAAATGTACTACCGATGATGGCGATACACCTTCAAGAGTCAATGGTCAGACTCAAGGAGGGACCTCAACGATTCCTAGACTTCCGGGACCAGATGGACAGACTCACAATCCAATTCCATCTCATCTTCCCACTTTACCTAATGGGAACCTTCCAGCTTTTCCAGCATCGCAAGATGGCCAGACACAGCTGTTCCAATTCTTACAGATGATAATGCAGGAACAGAGGCAGCAGGCAACAGAGCAGAGGCAAGAATTTTTGGCAGCACTTGAGAGGATGGCTGCACAGGCTACTGTACCAGCTCAAGCACTAACTTCAATACCTCGAGCTAGAGTTGGTTCAGTAAAGGACTTTATACAGATGGGTCCGAAGTCGTACAAAGGCACTGAGAGCCCAGAGGGGACTACCAACTGGATCACCCACACTCAAAAGTTATTGGAAGCATCGCAGCTACCTGCAGACCTATGGATGACAGGTGTAAGGATGCTTCTAAATGGTAATGCTAATCACAGGTGGGAATCCATGGAGTGCCAGTTGGGTACATACCAGACTTGGGAGCAGTTCTTGGAGTGCTTTGAGAGAAAGTACTTTTCGGACACCGTCAGAGATACATTGTACGACCAATTTCTTCACTTGGAGTAGGGGAATAGAACAGTGGACGAGTATGATGCCGAGTTTAGTTGCCTTAGTAAATATGGTGCTGTCCTGATACCAGATGACTTGGATAAGGCTAAGAGGTTTTATCGCGGACTGACTCAGGAGCTCCAATACTACACTAGCTCACAGTCCCGGATCTCTTATGCCGAGTTACTAACAGAAGCCAGATTTCAAGAAACCATCAACAGAGAAAAAGGTGGTCAGCTGAGGACACAATAAGGACCCGCAAGGATATAGCAAGGACCAACAAGAACATAATAAGGAGGACCTATCAGACATCCTTTAGCTCAGCAACAGCAATACCAACATAGAACAGGACCGTACCAGAATCCGGAGAAGCCATACTACAATTATTATGGAAAATACGGACATATTTTGAGAGATTGTCAGACCCGCTTGGGTCAGTGTATGAGATATGACTCCGGACAGCACCTGGCGAGAGACTTCCCAATGCAGCAGACACTTCCACCGCCAGTACAGATACTAGCGCTTCCAGCACCGAAGCCAGCTCAGCAGATAGCTAGACCAGGAGTACCTCGACCCCCAACAGCCGAAGAATATCAGCAAGGACAACCGTTAGCTACTCAGGAGGATCAGTTCATGAGGGCCAGACATAGACAACCACAGAGAAATGGACATGTTTTTGTACTATAAGTGGATGACTTGGATCAGGAGGTTGATGTTATAGCAGGTATTACTCTTGCTTTTACCTTTCCTGCTGTGATATTATTTGATACGGGAGCCACCCACTCATTCATATCATCTAGTTTTATTGGCAAACACAATATTGCCTCTACACCTTTACCTAGTTGTGTTAGAATTCTTACCGGAGGAGGAGTTCTACATGTTAGTCGAATTTGTAGATCGTGTCCTATAGTAATACGTGGCAGAGAGATGAACGCCCGACTCTTAGTCCTTCCTATGCCAACTTTTGATATTGTGCTTGGAATGGACTGGCTAAGCAAGTACCACGCTTTCTTTGATTGCTTTGGAGGAAGCATTCTTTTTAAGGTACCCGGCCAGCCTGAACTTGAGTTTGCACGAGGATCCACAGAAATTCTTGATGGTATGCAGCTCGTAATAGACGATATTATTTATCATCCCATTATTTCAGAATTTCAAGACGTCTTTCCAGAGGAATTTCCAGGACTACCCCCAGACAGAGACATAGAGTTTTTAATTGAATTAGCACCGGGAGCAGCACCCATAGCATAACATATTTATAGATTAGCGAAGAAGGAGATGGATGAGTTGAAGGTACAGTTGAAAGAACTAGAAGAGAAAGGTTTCATCCGACCGAGTGTATCACCCTGGGGAGCACCAGTATTATTTGTACCAAAAAAGGATGGGTCAGTGCATATGTGCATTGACTACAGAACCTTAAATACAGTAACTGTGAAGAATAAATACCAATTGTCATGCATTGATGACCTATTTGATCAGCTTAGTGGAGCTAAGGTATTCTCGAAGATAGATTTGAGATCGGGATATCACCAGGTGAAGGTACAGAAGGAGGACATTCCGAAGACCGCATTCAGAATAAGATATGAACACTACGAGTTTCTGGTCATGCCATTTGGGTTGACCAATGCTCCAGCTATCTTTATGGACTTAATGAATCGAGTCTTTCACTAGTATTTGGACCAGTTCATGGTCGTCTTCATAGATGATATACTTGTCTATTCGAAGAGCCACGAGGAGCACGATAAGCACCTACAGATTGTTCTAGAGACATTAAGGAGAGAGCAGTTATATGCAAAGCTCAGTAAATATGAGTTCTTCTTGGACAGAGTTTCATTTCTTGGGCATGTTGTTACAGGAGATGGTATTTCTGTTGATCCAGAAAAGATCTTGGCAGTTGAGACATGGCCCATTCCTAAATCAACATCAGAGGTGAGGAGTTTTCTTGGATTTGTAGGATATTACCGACGGTTCATGGAAAACTTCTTAAGGATAGCAGCACCTATGACTCGTTTGACTTGCAAGGATCAAGAATTTATATGGACCAACGAGTGTCAATCCGCTTTTGAAGAGTTGAAGAAGCGACTGACTACAGTACCAGTATTAGCTATTCCATTAGGATCAGGAGGTTATGTGATCTACAGTGACGCATCAGGGAAATGTTTGGGATGCGTATTGATGCAGCATGGCAAGGTGATTGCATATGCATCTAGACAGTTACTAGTGCATGAGAAGAATTATCCGACTCATGACTTGGAACTTACAGCCGTTCTATTTGTTCTGAAGCTATAGAGACATTACTTATATGGGGAACGAGTGGAGATCTATACAGACCACAAAAGCCTCAAGTACGTCTTCACGCAGGAGTTAAATATGAGGCAACGTCGATGGCTTGAGTTGATAAAGGATTTTGAGATAGAGCTACATTATCACCCGGACAAGGCTAACATTGTAGCAAACGCGTTAAGCCGGAAACCAGCAGCTTACTTCTTGACAACACATAGGGAATTATTAGAGGACTTGCAAGAGCTTGGCATCGAAGTGATATTACCCGGAGCAGATGGGACACTAGCCAACTTGTAAGTGCAATCATCACTAGTAGAGAGGATCAAGGCAGCTTTGCCTACAGATGCCAGATTCAGGAGATTAAAGGAAAGAACAGAGGCCGAAGAGAAGACATGATTGCGCATTCATGATGACAGGATATTATGATGTAGTGATCATTTTTATGTTCGAAATGGAGAGATTTGACAGGAGCTGATGGCAGAAGCTCATAGTTCGATATATTATATTCATCCTGGAGGCACCAAGATGTACCGTGACTTACGACATTACTTTTGGTGGCATGGAATGAAAAGAGAGATAGCTCACTTTGTAGCTAAATGTCTAGTATGTCAACAAGTAAAGGCGGAGCACCAAAGAACAGCAAGATTATTGCAACCACTTCTGATTCCAGAGTGGAAGTGGGAGCATATCACTATGGACTTCGTCACGGGTTTTCCCAAGAGTCCAAGTGGAAGAGATGCAGTATGGGTAATAGTAGATCGACTCACCAAGTCAGCATATTTCTTACATTTTAGAGTTGGCCAGTCTACAGAAGCTTTGGCTGATTTATACATGAGGAAGATCGTGAGATTGTACGGCATATCAGTCAGTATTGTATCAGACATAGATTCATATTTTATATCGCACTTTTGGTGGAGCATGCAAGAGAGTCTTGGAACTCGTCTGAAGTTTAGTACATCTTATCACCCGCAGACAGATGGAAAGTTAGAGCGTACAATGCAGACATTGGAGGATATGTTGAGGGATTGTATGTTAGACTTTGGAGGATCATGGTAGGACCACCTATATCTTGTAGAGTTTTTTTACAATAATAGCTATCAAGCGAGTATCCAGATGGCTCTGTTTGAAGCATTTTATGGAAGAAAGTGTAGGTCTTCTGTGTGTTGGAGTAATGTGGGAGAATATCAGATTCTGGGACCAGAGTTGGTGGTCAACACCGTTGAGACAGTTAAGAAGATACAAGGACACTTGCGAGCAGGGCAAGATAGGCAGAAGCAGTAGGCAGACCTTCATCGTCGTCCCCTGGAGTTCAAAGAGGGCGATCATGTCTTTTTGAGGATATCACCTACCAGAGTCACCATTCGATTCGGAGGATGTGGCAAGTTGAGTCCAAGGTATATTGGACCATTTTACGTGCTAGAGAGAGTTGGAGAAGTAGCATATCGACTTGCGCTACCACCTTCACTGGAGGAAGTACATGACGTATTCCATGTGTCGCAGCTTAGGCGATATGTGACAGACATCAGTCATGTTCTCGATCATTCGGAGATCACCATTGGGCCGAGCTTGTCATACCAAGAGCAACTCATGGAAATCCTTGATCGTTGAGAGAAAGTATTAAGGAACCAGTCTATTCCCTTGGTTCGCGTGGCATGGAAGCATGGGGCGCCAGGAGAATCAACTTGGGAGCGCGAGGATGACATGCGCAAACATTTTTCGAACCTATTCGTAAACCAAGGTATGAAATTACTTTGTTAATTTATATCTTATACCATCCTTGACTTTCTACCGTGGCTTAGTTTTAATTTCGAGGACAAAATTTTTATAAGTTGGGTAGAATGTAAAATCCCTAATTCTAAAAACCATATTAACCTTTTTAATTAACTATTTAATTAAATTATAGTAATTATTAGCTAATTAGGAGAAATAAAATTTATTTAATTTTTATTTTAGGTGTTTGTGTATTTAGGGGATTTATGGAACAATTATAAATTTTTTTAAATTTATTACATGTAGGAGACCCTGTGGGCGACTGATATATTTATTGTATACACTAAAATAATTTTTAGAATTATATATATATATATATATATTATATATATATATATATATATGGTTTATTAAATATAAATTAGAAAAGAAAAAGAAAGAAAAAAAGGAAAGAAATAAGAAATAAAAAGAAATAAAAAATAAATCCTTAATGGTTTAACCCCAAACCCATTTCCTAACTCTAACCCGCAACCTACTATTTCCAAACCCGCTTAGAATCAGCAACCGCAGCTACTAAACTCATAAAACCCTAAACCTAAATCCCCTACATCCTCGACCCAGAGCTGCCACCGCCACCAGCTTGACGTCAACCGCCGCCTCCAGTCGCCTGGACCATCGGAGAACCGTCGTTCGCCGCGTGATCGTGCACAACCCGCTGCAGAAATTGACTGCAACGTACCTGTGTTCAATCCTCATTTTCTGTCTCCTCGCTCGACCAAACTCAACCCCGTCTTCACCGGTAAGTTCACGATCTAACCCCCTTCCATATATGTATATTAGTTGACCTCGAACAGTGCGTAAACCTAGGCGAAACTGCGACCAAGTTGGCAAAAAATGACAATTTTTGAGATCACAGAAAACTACGGTAACTACCTATGTTCACAGATTCGTATCTTCCACCACAGAGATCCGAATTTGGTTTTTCTTTTGGGTATGCGAAGACCACCTAACCTAGTTTATTTTTTTTCAAATACAAGAATTTATTAACTGCTGTATGTTAAATTAAATTAGATGGAAAATCTCGAAAACCTATTTTTTCCAAATTCTAGAAATTTCGATATGGAGCGCGCCCCGCCAAACGGAACCGCCCTGTCGTGTACCAAGTGTACCTGTCACTACCCCATTTCCAGATCAGGATATTTTTTATTTTAATTTGGTTAATTGTGTATTTATCATAAATATTTGTATTAATATTTAATTGTTGGTTGTATTTTTTTATTAGTTATTTTAGTGTTTTGGCTAGCCTAGACCTATGTCAGACCCTAGAGGACCTATGTCAGACCCAACCAACACCCTTGTCAGACTTATTTATTGGCTTAGAATAATTATTTATATTTTTATTAGTTAGTTGGAGTGATTAGGAATTTATTAGAGTGCTTTTGGAACCCCAAACCCAAACCCCATTTAGGATGACTTGATTTGGAGGGCATTTTGGTCATTTCACCAAATGCCAAACCTTAACCCTAACCTATTTCCTTCTTAGCCGATCATGACCAGCAGACCCCCCCCTTTCATTTATTTTCTTTACTTCTTCTTCTTCTTCTCAACTCTTTTCCTCTTCTTCCTTCTTCCAATTTTCACATTCCAAGTAAGTTTTCTCCTCTTCTTTCTCTTTTTTCTTCTATTTTCTTCCATCAATACAACCCTAACCCTTGGCTTTCCCCTAACCTAGGTGTGTAGAGCTTAGATTTGGTGTTGGAGCTTAGGTTGAAAGCTTGGAGGCTTGGTGTGGTGAATTTAGGACTTTTTGGAGACTTTGGCTTAGAATTCTAACTTTCAAGAGGTAAATCCTAATTTTTCCCCTTGTGATTACTCTAATATAGTGTAATTAGTAGTTTAGAACCTTCCTAGACCTTAGGACTACCCGTGGGAGAAAGTTGGAGCTTGTTTGGATGTGTTTGGAGAATTTGACATTAGGTTTTGTGTCAATTTTGGGTAAAATCCGAGATTGGCCCAATTTTTGGTGTTGTCCTAGGTTAGATGGACCTAGGTAGACGTGCTTGGGTGTCTTGAGGATAAGTACGTGTCTCCGTTCGGACACGTGAGATCGTGTCGCAAAGAAATGGATATTTCGGGCAATTTGGGGGTTTTCATCGTCGTAGGTTCTATGTGCCTGCGCATTTTTGCCACGGACCTAGAATCGACGAGTTAGCATTTTTTCTAGGATCTAGACATCGATTAGAATCCATAAGTAAATTTTGGGCCGATTCCGAGTAGGTTTGGTATGCGTTTTACGAGGTTTCGTGAACCGCACTCCACGTGTTCGCCGAAATAATCGAATAACCATTTCGACTTGGTTTCTAGGTTTCGGGCTTGTGCGTGCGTTGGTTTAGATTTGGAGAGTATATGCTAAATTTTTTGAGTATATATTTATATATATATGTGTGTGTGTTTTTGTGTGTGGGGGTGAGTGTGGTTGAGTGTGTGTGTTGGTATTTGTGTAAGTGTAGGTGTGTGTAGTTATATATGTGTGTATGTGTGTATATATATATATGTGTGTGTGTGTGTGTGTGTGTGTGTGTTGTGTGTGTGTGTGTGTGTGTGTGTCTTTCTATATATATATATGTGTGTGTATTTGTGTATATAAATATATGTTTATGTGTGTGTAGTTGTGTGAGTGTTTATGTGAGAGTGTGTGAGTGTGTGTTTGTGAGCGTGTGTGTGAGTGTGTGTTTATATATATCTATTAGTTTGTGTATATATATATATGTGTGTTTGTGTATATATATACGTACGCGTGTGTATATATATATGTGTGTTTGTATATATGTCTAAGTGTGTGTGTGTGTGTTAGATGTATCTATGTGCGTGTTAGTGTGTGTCGAGGTGTGAGAGGGAGAGAGATTGAGGAGAATGAGTGAGAGGGACAGCGCAACGCGTATCGCAGCGTGCAGTAGTAGCAGCTTGCATTGCAGCTGCGTACAGCAGTACAGTAGTGCTCATGGCAGCAGCGCAGCACCGCGGCAGCAGCGGCAGCACGCCACGACAGCAGCGGCATCAGCAGCAGCGCATAGCAGCAGCATCGCAGCGGCAACACGCCGTGGCAGCAGTGACAGCGCGCCGCGACAGCACGCTGCAGTAGTAGCAACTGCGGGCAGCGGCAGCGGCGCGGTTTCGCAGCACGCGCGCGCGCGCTCGAGCCAGTTTTCCTCCTTCCCCTTCTTTTATATATATGTATGTATTTATATAGATGTATATATATACTTATATGGATAGATAGATAGATATATAGATAAGTAGATAGATATAGATAGTTAGAGGTATGTATATGTATATAGATACTCGTATATATAGATAGATATATATATGTATGAGTATATATATATATATATATATATATATATATATATATATATATATACATATATATGTATGTGTGGATATATATATATATATATATATAGGTAGATGCATATGTGTTTGTATATATATATTTTGCCTAGATATATAGCTAGGTATATATATTTATATAGATAGTTAGCTAGTTAGTTAGTGTTAGAGTGGGGTGAGTTAGGTATCTCAATACCTTGAGATACCAAGGTATTGAGGGTAGTGAGGTAAGATGAGGTAAGGTATTAAGGTAGCCTAATACTAAGTTTTATATATATATATATATATATATATATATATATATATATATATATATATATATATATATATATATATATATATATATATATATATATATATATATATTGATGATATATATATAGGTATATATATATGTTGATAGTTAGCTAGTTAGTTAGAATTAGAGGGTAAGGTATCTCAATACCTTGAGATACCAAGGTATTGAGATAAGTTGGGTATCGGAGGTAAGGTATTGAGGTATTTACCTATACACTAGGTTATATATATATATATATATATAGTAGCATATGGTAGTGTATATATATAGATAGATAGTTAGTTAGCTAGTGTTAGTGAGGGTTAAGGCTTGAGTATCTCAATACCTTGAGATACTCAAGGTATTGAGCATCGGGACAAGGTATTGAGTTTTTGCCTAGGATTAAGGTTAGACTTGGTTTTATATATATATATATATATATATATATATATATATATATATATATACGTACTAGTATATATTATAGAGGGTATAGACGGGGCGTATAGTGTAGGTTGAGTTATCGGATACCGAGGGTATCCTATTATCTCAAGGAGGCGAGTTTGATGGTTTATTAGCTTAATAACCTAGTTTTGACTTAGAATTTTAGGGGCACCCTAGTTTGACCTAGAGTTGACCATAGTTGACCAGGTTGACCACAAAAGTCAACTTTTGACCTAGATTTGACCCAGAGTTGACTTTTTGGATCCAGAGTTGACTTTTTGACCCCGATTTTATCGGTTTGACCTGATTGACCTAGAACGACCCTAGAAGATTGTTTTTAGTTGTTTTATATCTATTTAACTCATTAGAACCCTGTTTAACCTTGTTTTTTATAATAGGTCCTTGCCACACCAGTTCGGATCGCTAGTTGCTCAGGACGTCAGGCGAGTACATTCTCTGATAGTTTTCATTATCTGATGATTATTATGATTCAGTTTCTAGTATAGTATTCTCTGATTTTTCTAGCATGACACGGACTAGTATTTCTGGATTTATTTACTTGTGACACGTATATTTTATATTTCTGGCCTCTATTCTAGAATCACCTACTGGCATCACTACAGGCATCACTCATATTTTTGGCTGGACTCATACTTGATTTACGTGTCGGGTCATGGATTCACTTATACTAGTCGGGCTGGAAAAATACTCGAGTAGACATGTAAATATTTCAAACTGGAATTACTAGAATCACCCCCTCTGGTCTAATCTGGAATGGTAGCAGTCGCGCACCCAGTTCGCGGTGAGTCGTACTTACCCCTAGCCGTTTATATGTCGAAACAGGTATTTCAAAGACACGAGTTGATTCTTTCTAGTCTGGACTCTCTTGTATTTCTTGTTGGTCTCACTAATAGTTTCTAGATTTGACTCATTATATGTACTCTTGTTGGACTCACTACACGTTTTTATCCACATACTTACTCTTAATTTAGATTTCTTGTATCCTGCAGTTATTACTATCTTGCTTCTGATATTCATGGATCTTTACCTTTATGCACCAGTGATATGTATATATTTCTTATTCATACTTTATTTTCTTTACCTTGTTACTTGCTACAACTGCTTTATAGTTTTTATCTTTTAACTGGAACTATTGTTAGAGGTGTACTTGTCCCAATCCTGCCTGGATATATTTTTTAGAGGATCCAGAGGATTGGTGTCTGACGTTTTATGGATCTCAGCCTGTCGATGGTGCATACAGGGACCCCTAGTTTAGGAGTGATTTATGGGTTGGTAGCCGGGATCACTAGGACCTCAATTATTTATTAGCTTTTGGTACCGGATTTGTCTCCGGTTTTGGATTGAGATCTTGTATTATATATAATTCTGTATATTATTGTATTATTATTATTATTGTGGTGGATTTTAGTAGCAGTTATTTAGACCTTGTAGTTGTTAGTCTTCTATGTTATCTTATCGTGCTTAGATTCGTGATTGAGTACATTGTGATTATCGTTATGATATTGCTCCTTCGTTTGTAGTTGAGATCCTGACAGGTATATATATTGATTGCGTGAGATTGTTATCTAGATAGTAGACCTAGACAGTGTTCTACCGCCGATGCTGCGGCGTAGGCTGGACGTACCCACAATAAGTAAGGCATTTGGGCTCCTTTGTACTTTTTCTCTTGTAACCCGTATGCTCCGCCAGAGATGCACGGTTATGATGACCACTATATATTATATATTATATATTATCATGCGGCCTCTGCCGTTCAAAAGATAACATGCTTTGTAGGCCCCTAGATCTCCAAGAGAACCATGCCAATCCTATTTTAGCCAGATAGCCCACTTGGTGGTAAGTTGTTCTTAAACTGCATTCACATAGATGGTTAGGCGACCCCATTGGATGTTTATTTTTTAGTACTTATTGGCATATTATTATGTATCTTGTTACATCCCTTTGAGGACCTGGTCCCTTTCCAGATATAGATGAGCAGGAGTATCCGCAGGAGTACGGACCTGGACCTGACATTACTTATCAGACTGAGGAGGTCTTACCTTCGGAGTATCTGTGATTCATTGCAGCTATTAGAGATTTTAGTTGCTATTCTTTTAGAGACATTTATCTTATATTAGAGTTTATTCTTTTCTCTCTTTAGTAGTTTTAGTATAGTCGATTTGCAGTAGATTTTTTTCCATCCGACTATCATACCTTGATACTCATCTTTGATATTCAGTTATTTATTCCTATTTATTTAAATATTTATGTTGTGGATGAGATATAAATTATGTGTGACTTATTGAGATAGTATATTACCACTGGTGGATTGGATATTCATGTACAGCGTACGTGTGTATCTGGTTTCATATATTGGTGTTCGTATACATACGACTTGCGTGTTACGTATTTTTAGTCTTACATATTTTGGGACTGGGGCATGACAATATCGTATATCCGGGACACCTTAGCGGTGGATTGGCCTTCTCCACAACATCCGCACAAAAATTATTCCTGTTCCTCCGGTACGGATGATCCTTCTGCAGAAATTGTTGATGACAATCGAAAAATCACGGTTTATCTCCGTATTTCAAACGAAAAGCCTTAGTGCAGTCCATGTAATATGGACATAAGAGAAGGCCATGAGTGCTCTATCCCGATAATATTCCTTAAGCCAAAAAGTCGTTGATGGTCCACATAAGTGTTGCACTCATCTGGAAATTCTGGTTTCTAGAAACATCGTACGTGTTGGCACCTACTTCCCACAACTGATTCAACTCATCTATCAAAGGCTGTAAATACACATCGATATTCCTCTTTGGATTGTTCGAACCCGAGATAATAACGGTTAGGAACATATATGGAGTCTTTATGCACATCCAAGACGGTAGATTATACAGAGTGACGGTCACAGGCCAACACAAATACTGGGAGCCTGAATGTTCGAATGGGGTAAAATCGTCGAAGGAGAGCCCCCATCTGACAATACGCGGATCCAAAGAAAAATATGGATACTCTCGATCAAAGTGCTTCCTTGCTTCTAGAAACTAGAAAAAGCAGGATTAGCGACATTTTTTAGTGACATCAAAGGAAAATATCGCTAATAAAATATAAATTAGTGACTCCATGTAAAAACGTCGCTAGACGTTGCTAAATAGCGACATTTAGCAACGTTTATCGACTTTTATTTAGTTTTTAAAAGATTAGTCACTATAAGTTCAATTAAGGTCGCTAATATGTCTAATTTAGCGACGTTTAGTGACGTATTTAGCGACGTTTATATTAAAAATATTTAGCAACGTGTTTAGTGACGTCTGTGACTTCGCTAAAATTTTGTTAATTAGGGCTCAGTTTTGTTTTCCCCCATCTGTGAAATTTTTTGAAAGGTTTAAAAAAGTTTTGATTTCCCCACCGCCCTCTCCGGCGACAGGCGTCTCCAAAGCGGCTAATCCGGTATCCCTCTCCTCCTCCTTGAGCTCTAGGTAAACCCTAACTCTCTCTCTCTCTCTCTCTCTCTCTCTCTCTCTCTCTTTCTCTCTCGCTCTCTCTCACAGGACACATATGTGATTCTGACACAACACACACACTTGACAGATACTGACACAGACACGACACACACACACACACGTGACACCAACCCTAACCCAAAATTGACACGACCTGGGATCAGGACCTAGGGTTAGGGTTAGGGTTTTTGACCTGGGGTTAGGGTTAGGGTTCGGGGCCGGAGGTTCCTTGCGCTCTTGACGCCGTGCTCCATGAGTATGGCCGCCACGCTGGCGTTTCCAATCTTCTTGACCATTTTTTAACGTCGTTAATTTGACTTTTTCTTATAGTGCTTCCATCGGATGGATGATCTAATACTCCTTTGATCTGTTCCCGCCTGTGCTAACTCATGTTTTTTGCAGTCTTCTTCACCAATATTTTCACCATACGTATCATGAGATGACATGATACAAACTTGTGTGTGTGTTCGTGTCGGTATTAGGGTTGGTGTATGCGTGTTAGTATGTCTGTATGTCCATGTTAGTGTTAGTGTGTCTGCGTATGTGTGTCTGAGTTAGGATTAGGATAGGGTTAGTGTCTGCAGCACCGAGATATCCATACACGCACACCCTCACTGCAGTGTGCACATGTGTGTATTATACAATACCTCACTTGATATCCAAAACTGCGTCTAATTAACTCAGATAGGGCTAGGGTCTGTGTCGTGTCTCGACTTTGGGTTAGGGTCTGTGTCATGTCCTGTGTCATTTCATAACCAAATTGACACTCTTCCGCACTACCTGTAACACTTCTCATATAATCCAACAGTCCGACCACATCCTATATATAATATCAAAGGAACCCCCCAAATCAACGGGTATGAAGTATAAAGGTATAATCCAATATCCCCTCACTAATCCAACATCCCGTGTGCACTGCACTTCTCGTATAATCCAACATCCCGTCTCTAATTGGACAAAATTTAGTAGTGACTTGACACGCACACGCACATGAACACACGCATACACATGAACACACACACAATTCTATACTCACAAGCCAATTATATGATACTCAACAATATATGATACTAAATTCATAATAATATCCAATCAAACAACTATATAGCATATTTGTGGGTGTTGTATTATGTGTGTCCATGTGTGATACACTAGTGCAACCAAATTTTTTAATTATGCAACCAAACTTCCATACTAACTAGGGTGTGTCTCTATATATGTCCGGGTGTGTCTCCATGTATGTTCGTATCCACGTGTGTCCATATGTGCCCGTATGTGTCCGTGTCCATTCGTATCTATATGTGTGTCCGTATTAGTATGTATTGTGTCATATAGGGTTGTGTTCTATGTGTGTGCACATATGTTCGGGTCAATGTGTCAGGGTTAGGGTTGTGTCATGTGTGTGTCCATGTGTACAGATTGTGTCCAGTATGTGTGTGCGTATGTGTGTGTCCTAGTTGTGTCCGGGTCTGGGTTCGGGTTTACTGAGCCGGGAGAAAGGGAGGAGGAGCACCTGAGAGAGGGGCCGACGGAGGAGGACCACGCCGAAGGGGAGGAGTCACTCCAGAGGGGGAGGAGCCACGTCTGGGGTCGCATGTGTCGAGGTTGGGGGATGAACACGGCCGCGTTGGGGTGGGGGAGAGGGAGGCGGTCGAGAGATAGGTCGCTGGATCTGCGAAGGGTCGCCCGGGGAGGGTGGATCGCAGGTGGGGGCGTGCAAAAAAAAAAAGTTGGGGGAAAGAGAAATGAAAGTCGAATAGACGAGGGAACCCTATTTAGCAACGTCCGCTTGAGACGTCGCTAATTAAAAAATTAGCGACCTCATAAAATGACGTCGCTAAACGTCGCTAATTGAAAAGTTTGCGACGTTAGAGGCATTGCTAAAAATGTCGTTAAAGATCAAAAAAGCAACATCGGTAAATATGTCACTAATTGTCGCTAAATCATAAAAATCAGCGACGTTTAGCAACGTTAAAGAAGCTTATAGTGACTATTCTTTTAAAACTGAAGTACAGTCGGTAAATATCGCTATATTTCGCCAATAGCGCCGTATAGCAACGTTTATTTTAGGAGTCACTCAAGTCTTTAACATTAACGACGTTTTATTATGACATCGCTTAAAACATCGCTATTTTATCATATTTTGGTAGTGACAGTTGGCCTCCAAGGAAATCATCTTCTCCTGCATGGCCTCCATCCACTCATATCTGTGTTTGTCTTCCATAGTCTCTGCAAAATTTTTGGGTTCTTCTCCATCAGTCACTAGCACATACTCACCCGGTGAGTATCTCGTAGATGGTCGATGCTCTCTATCACTCCTCCTCAATGGAACCACTGGTGCAGGATGTATACCAACATCCTCCTCTTTAGGAACCGCCTTCTAGGCATGCTTATCCTCCTGAAGATTACCTTGACCATCATCAACAGACTGATGATCAAGGTTGGGAGCAACTTCATGTACTGGATCCCCTATAGCTGGATTCTCTGCAATGTCCTCTGGAAACTGCTCGAAGCAAAATGACTCTAACTCAGGCAATTCCTCAACCTTAGAAGGCATCTCGGAATCCTGAGTGTTGGTCATGGTTTGATCCTCGATGAATACCACGTTCCTCCTTCTGTAGAGCTTTCTTCCCACTATGTCATAGTGTCTATAGCAAAACTCATCCCGACCGTAACCGACAAAGATGCACCGCCTCGTCTTCCGCTCAAGTTTGGATCTCTCGTCCTTCGGTACATGCACGAAGGCCTTGCAACCAAACACTTGCAGGTGATTGTATGATGATACTTTGTCATACCACACTTTGTCAGGCACACCACCCTGCAAAGGAGCACTAGAAGATAAATTAATAATATAAGCAGCTGTTTAAAGAGCCTCACCCCAATAGCTGTCCGACAAGTTTGCTTTTGACAGCAAACAGCATACCCTCTCCATCAGCATCATGTTTATCCGCTTCGCTACACCATTGAGCTGAGGTATCTTTGGCGGAGTCTTGTGTTGTCGTATACCTTGCTCTCTACAGTATGCATCAAAGGGACCGATATATTCACCGCCATTGTCCGACCGAACACATAGAAGCTTCTTGCCCGTTTCCCTTTCAACGGAGGCCTGAAACTCCTTGAGAGTGGGCAACACCTGATCCTTAGTCTTTAAGGCATAGACCCTAACCTTCCTGGAACAATCATCAATAAAAGTTACAAAGTAAGAGGCACCACCAATAAATTTTACCTTCAAAGGACCGCAGATATCCGAGTGAATCAACTTGAGCAACGCCGACTTCCTTGAACTTAGGTGACTTTGGAAAGACACCCTAGTTTGCTTTCCCGCCGAACAATGCATACACCTCTCCAGCTTTATAGACTTGAGTCCCGGAGTCACCTTCCTGTTCACCAAGTAGCTCATCCCCTTTCCGCTGATATGGCTGAGCCGTTTGTGCCACAACTCGGTAGACGCATCAGTAGCTACGTTCACCTCATATACCCGTTCACCTCATATACCCCATGTGTGCTCCCTTTCATATAGTAGAGTCCAGACCTCTTGATTCCTCTGGCAATCATTATTGAACCTCTGAAAAGCTTCCACTGATCATTCTCGAAGAGATTGAAGAAACCCTCATCATCCAACCTTCCAACCGATACCAGGTTAAAACGGATATCAGGAACATGACGAACATCTTTGAGAACAAGAGATGCACCCGTCTTTGTCCTCAAATGCACATCTCCAACAGCAATATCTTTCGACTGATCTCCATTGCCCATCTTCAATACTCTAGAGTCGCCTGTTGTGTAAGTAGCAAATAGTACCCTATTGTGAGATATGTGTGCTGAAGAACCTTAGTCCACCAACCAAGAATTGTCATCGCAGGAGAGGTTCATGACTACCTCATCATGTACAATGATCAGATCGCCTCCATGTGCTGAGGCTGCCGCTGTATTTTTTTTACTTTGCTTCCCCTTGTCGCCCTTCATCTCTCTCTTCCAAGCGAAATAGTTTCGCTTGATGTGGCCCTTCTTGCCACAATGGCAATAATTTGAGTCCTCGTACCGACCCTTGGACCTTCTCCGACTTTTATCTCTGTCACCGCCTGGACCCCTGCTTTTACCCCTTCCACGGCTCTCTGAAACAAGCGCCTCTGAGTGGCAATGTACATAACAACTATAGTCCCTGAACCTCGTCGTCGAACTTGACTTCCATCGAGGATAGCTGGTCAACCACGCCCTCGAACTCACTCAAATGATCCGTAATGGACGCCCCATCTTTGTACCGCAGACCCATCATCATCCAGATCAGGAACAATTTATTTACTCCGGTCTTCTTCGCGTACAAAGATTTTAGCTTATCCCACAGTGTCCTCGTGTGCTCAATACTGGCAACGTGGTTATACACGTTCTTGTCAACAAACTACCTGATATACCTACACACCTGTATATGCTCAAAATATCTAAGCCATCGCATAGGGTCATATATATATAAAAAGATTTTATAAATTAATTCTTTAAATCTATTTAATTAAATAAAATAATCAAAATAATTTTAAATTACCAAATTATTCCTATTCCAAAATGAGGGGGCTTACAATCTACACATCTTAAAATAATTGCGTCATCGCAATTTAAGATCTTCAATGAAAAAAAAAATCCCATCAAAATCAAGCAATATAGTCATAAAGTCTAAATTTTGTTATTTAACAACCTCTCTAAAATTTACTTCATCCCCATAGCTTAAAATTTTAAAGTAAATCTTTGAAACTCGAATTTATCTTCAAAATTTAAAATTCAATATTTTTTTAAAATCAGATTCTCAAGTCATAACTCTTAAATACAATCTAACATTATTTCCTCAAAATTTAAATCTCATATATAGTAGTCTTCCAAAATATAAGAATTCAATCCTTCAAATTTAATTCCATATCCAAACATAAAAATCAAATTCTATCTTGAAGTTTAAAAAGAAAAAAAATTAATTCCATCCTTGAAAATTTGTATCTCATATTGTAGTCATTTCTTACAATCTTCTAATTAAAATTTAAAAATTACATCTTCAAAATTTAACCACTTCAAGATGTAAATTAAAATCAATTATCACTTTCAAAATTTATTATTATTCTACTCATTCAAATTTCTTTAAAATCCTCAAAATTAAACCATAAGATCCCAAGTCCTCAAATTCTTAAAATTGAATTTAATTACATCCGTCAAAATATAATTTGAATCCACATCTTGTAATCCACTATCTATGATGTTAATCTTTTTAATTTTCTCAAAATTTAAATTTAATAACCCAATACTCAAAATTTTAAATTTAATAACCCAATCTTCAAAATTCTAAAATTTAAACTCTGCTAGATTTAAGACTCTCAAATTTAAAGATAAATCAAATACAGTATATCATGGTATTTCCATAATTTAAAATTTAATATTACCATATAATACCTTTAAATTCCATCTTCAAAGTTATCTCATTTTACCATTTTAAAAATTCATTTCTCAAATAGTCTTCTCCTCAAAATTTTAATTTTTTTTCTCGAAATGATAATACCCGTAGCTTAATCAATTTTACCCTCTATAACATCATTAAACCTAGAAATCATAAAGCTAACCAACAAAATAATTCATATATGGCATACCTAATTTTAGCCAACCTTCTAAGATCAAATCAAATCCCCAATTTATAATCTTTAATACAATATATCTTTATCTCCTCAAATCTCAAAATTTAATTTAATTCTATCTATTCTTAAATGTTAAATACAATCACAAACTTTAAAATAATCTTATCTAAAATTTTGAATTCCAAAATTTTTTCCATCAAATTTTACTCCTTTATATTTTTTTCTTTATATAATCAGCCACAATTTTTGCACCATAATTTTTACTTACCTTCAATTCAACAATTATCGAAAAACTTTCTTAAATTAACCAAATATTATTTAACCTCTAAATTTTTTACAAGAAAATATAAATCTATTTTATCAAACTATTCTCCAAGTTTTAAAAGTTTAAATTCTGCCATTTAAAATTTCTAATTTAAATCTAATTCCTTAAAACTACATTTAATAACTCAATCTCAATAATTCAAGTTTAAATCCAATCCTCTATTTTAAATCCAACCATTGCATATTCTCTTGAATAAATTTTAATTTAAATTCCTATCCTCAAAATTTGAATTTAAAACTATTCTCTCAATCATTTTCCTTTATATATTTTTATTTTTCACACAATACTCAAATAATAAAATAATTTTCAAAATCTTCAAATTAAGATTCACCAATGCTCCGTCTCATCATATCCTAAAATTCTCAAATTTAGATTCCAAGTCAAATCTTATCAAATCTTCAAATTTAAACTCCACAAAATTTAAATGCTTTAAGATACTTTAAATCTAAATTTAAATACACCATCATAATCTCTTTTAAATTTAAACACAAATCCAATCATCTCATAATCTTCAAAAACTTATGGTGTAACAAAGTCGTCAATATTGCTATATCAAATTGTCAACTCTTTATTTAAATTAATATTTATCCTTGAAATTTAAACTCCACAACATTTAAATTCATCCAAAATATTTTAATTTAAAATTTTAAATCCATTACATCATAATCGCCTTAAAATTTTAAATTCAATAAATCTCTAGCTCCTTATCTCATCATTTTTTCCCATCAATTTTAAATCAAAAATACCTTTTTTCAAATCACATAAAAGTTTCAGCCTCGAAGCACCAAAATTGGCAATTCTCATCTTTATCAATTGATTAACCTCCAAACCATTTTGCTAGTCGAGAAGCCTACCCACCTTAGATCAAACTATCTTATTAAAACATAATATTATATCCTCACATAAAATGACTCACATTCATCTAAAATATTTATCTACTAGTACCCCATCACTTATAATCTAGACAATTGATAGAGTCTACCTTGGTTTAGGTTCTTACTGATAATGCCCTTAATCTATTCTATCTCTAACATCTAGAAATCATCTACCATAATCTTCTCTACTCAGGTAACCATCTACTTATAAATAATCTATCAAATATGTCTTTTTCGTCTTGACGAAAATCTTCTCCCGGGGAGATCACCGCGTACGAGTGTTCGTTTCTCCGAGATAGAGAAAAGCGAGAATCAAGGAATAAGAGTTCAAAGAAAGTATGGATGAATATAATTTCGAGGTTCAAGGACGATATTAGAAATCAAAGGAACTTCCAATAGCAATTATGGATTAAGATCCTAACAACCTCATCCTAATTGTAGGCTCGCTCGGCATAATAACGTAACCAAAACGATATGATCTGGCCTGCATGGGCCACCACAAAAGTATGTCATGCCCCAGTCCCAAAATACATAGGACTAGGAATACGTAAGCTTGCCAACCTTATGTATATTGCAACTCCAATATATGAAAACCAGGATACATACGTATATTGTATTATGAATAATAATTCACAAGTGATATAATGTCATAAGTCCCAGGCAACTAAAACTCATCCACAGTACAAGTCAATAAATTAATAAACTAAACCAATATAGATCCAAATGATCCAGTCCAAATAATCCGAAATAATAGTTGGGTGGAGACAAATCCATTACCAAACTAGGATAAAAATAGAATCTTACATCTTAAAAAAATAAATAAGAGAAAAGTATCAACTCTACTATGAACCAATATATACGAAAGTAAAGAGATCCTCGGAAGGGAATAAAGTAGCAGGTCCTGAACCGTGCTTCTACAAATAGTTATGATTGTCTATACCTGGAAATGGTGCCAGGTCCTCAAAGGAACATAACAAGTCACAAGAAATCAACATGAATAAAAGTAAATCAGTAAAAAATAAACATGGTAACAAAACCACCTATATGAAATGCACTCGAGACGTCTCTAGTGGCGCATGAGGAGGAAGAATAGAAAAACCCGTCATGCCACCAGGCGTTCGATAGAACTCAAGGGTACACCATTTACACCACTTAAGGTGTACTTGCCTTCCAAGCCAAGCTGTGAGCACCACAAGTTTGATCCGAAGCTATCCACAAAAATGTCTTGAATACCTACCAATTAATTATTATACTAGTTAGACTCTACTTCTAGTTAAATTAAGTTATTATCTAGTTATTAAATCTTCATTGGGTTGCACATACATGTAGCTACACACCAGAATATTATTCGTCATTAAACATTGCTAAAACCATTTGTAAATCATTAATTAATAAAAATTATTAATTCTAAAATTATTATTTATTTAGTGAAAAATACTGAAATAGTTGATGTTGCATGCACAAAGTTCCGTTGCGCGTCGACTAGGAGTTCTAGCAACTTGACAACTAGTTTGTGCATGCAAGGTTTCCAACTTGCATAGAAAATCATTTAATATAAAAAAAATATATTAATTAATGTTCTAAATATTATTATTTAATTTCTAGAAATTTATATTTTAATAAAAATAATAACATCTATCAAAATTTGGTTATTATGGTTACCATATTTCCATGTATTGGTTTTGTGTCATCAAAGAGTAGTTTTGCATAAAAAATTTGGGTTTCTCATGCATGGAGTTTCATTATTTGTCATCTAACATGTATATGGGTTCATACATGGGTTCTCACGTGGGAAAAATAAATATAACTAAAAGTTATGAAACTTATGTGTTCGTGATTACGACGGGGGCTCTTGTTGCAACACAGACCTTTTGAAGCACCAAACAGACTCCAAACTTCGCAAACCTTGAGGAGGATATTGGGGGCTTCAATTATGATATAAATATAGGGCTTTTAGGGATTTTTTGCTTCTGTTGAGGGTTCTGAACTACTGTTGCAACCAACCGCCAATATTCAGCCTAAAAGGGGGTTTGGTTGGAGTTTTAGGCGGCCGGCTTGTGGGGGATTGAAAGGGGAAGGAAGGATATGGAAAAGAGAGAAGAGAGGGAGGGGGAAAGGCTTCTTGGTCGTGGGTTTGAGAGAGGGGGAGGTCGGCTATTAGGTTTAGGTGTTGGGGGTTGATAAATATAGGTAGTTTAAATAGGTGAGTGGTTAGGATTTGATTTTAGTGTTTCAATCTATGGATATAATATAAAGAGACTAAAATAGGTTAAGAAATTCTCTAAAATCTTTAAAATTAATTTTAAAAAATTTATTTCAGATTTAAATTGATACGTAACAAGATTGCATAGGGGTCTTTCCTAATTTGGAAATATTGCATTTATGGAGCAAATTAATATTTTTGTAGCATGTGGGAGATCAAATTAATACAACACCTATGTCCCAAATGTACTAGGTAAATTCAAGGTCAATAACATGAATTTGGTTGGAAGAAAAAAAGTCGTGCTTTGCTCAGAATATCCAAGCCATGACAAAGTATCATATATATATATATATATATATATATATATATATATATATATATATATATATATATAATAATTTTATAAATTAATTATTTAAATCTATTTAATTAAATAAAATAATTTAAATTACCAAATTACTCATATTTCAAAATGAGGGGGCTTACAACCACATAAAGTGCGCTAAGTGGGACCAATCTTTTCACAACATGCTGGTTGTGCGAGTGTACACAAGAGGACTGCTATGGACAACTTCCTATCCTCCCTGAAGGGCAAAAACTCGATATATGACGAATCACTTGCCAATCAAGCCCGCACATCACTCTATACACAAAGGACCAAAAATGTGTACAAAAGATTCAATATATCTCATGTAAAGAGGCAGAGTCTGTCCTCTTCCTCCTCTATCTTCCCTCTTTCGATTTATGTGAGCTTATTGTACAAAAACATAAAGAGAGAGACCCTTCTGACATTACAATAGTATTTTCTAATGAATATTATTATAATTGTAATAAAGTGGTAATCGAATGTTGCTGTGCTTCAATAAAATGGTCTGTGTTTGACTGATTGACTTACACTATGTCTCCTAAGCCTCAACATACAAAGCAAGTTGACAACCAGGATCACGATGATGAACCGATCTTTGCTTCAGTATATATGGCTTCAAATTTTCCCCATGGTAAGATACAATGAAGACAAAGTTCTTCAAGAACACCCAACCAGAGGAGATTTGACCAACTCGTCGATGCCTTTGAAGGAGTATACCAAAATACTCGTTCTCGAAGACGGAAGCTCGTTCGACACGAGAATCCCCATTCTTCATAATCTGAAGCTAGGAGTAGCAATCCCCTTGATTCATAAACTGACAGTGTAGACTTCAACTACACGGTTCTTTCTACCAAACCCTATGTCGTATACAGGGATGTTAGTGTTTATGCCGTCGGTGATGAATAAGAAACTTCTCCAGTAGAAGACACCGAACAATGCCTCAATTCATTAGAGGCCGCTCTCAGGGACATGCACACCATGATGCAAAATATGTATCAAATGATGACATTTCAACATTCTGCTACACCAGCACATGTCCAAGAGGCTTCATTTATACTGCACAACCTACTCCTGGAACAACATCTTTGTAGGATAACACAAATCCAGAAGCGGTCATAAACCAAGAGTTAGTAGCACCAACTCTTAATCCTCACAATATTAGGGGTAGATCTCCTCCGATGATAATTTATGTTCGATCAGGATCCTATCAGTCAACCGCACCACTCTGACCAGAAGATTCTCTCGAAGCTATTCGAGAGTTATGTGCACAGGTCGACGTTTTAAAGAACAATGACCAACTCCTTAAGATGTGGATGAAATAACCTTATACTCTGCATTGGTATAATGTTCCAATCCCTCCTAAATACAAACTCAAATCGATAGACTTGTTTGAAGGCAAGGACATCACTGAGCCAATATATCAATTATTTTAATATGATGATGTCGCATTTGCAGAAAGAAGATGCTCTCCTTACTAGATTATTCATGGGATGCTTGGCCGGCATAGCCTACGATTGGTATCGCAGTTTACCTGATAACTACATATCCTTATTTGATGACATGAAGTGTATTTTTCACTCACGATTCTATGAGGGAGGCATGGATATGACGATGTATTCACTCATCGAATATTAACTAGAAGGAGAAGTAATCCTCTAGTGAATTCGTTAAGTATTTCAGACAGGCAACTCTGAAGTTACCCTCCGATATTCCAGACTCCGCATTCATTAATACTTGCAAAAGGAACCTACTACCTATAGTAGGGCTCTGGACAGGTCCAACTCAATTTTAAGACTGGATGATGTTTATCATCGGGGCTGAAGCTGCTGAAGGCAATACGAAAATGTACGCAATTTGTGGTTACAAATGACCAATGCGAAAGGAAAGCGTCCCTCCAATAGTTTGAATAATCACAACAGCAAAAGAAAGGAGGCCTTGGCGATAAATCTGTCAAAGCGACCCACCTCTCCTCCAGCACAAAATCCTCCATTGTCTTCCAGGCCTAAGGAAGAATATTCCTTTGACGAGAGTGATATCCCTAGCATTTTTTAATGCTTGATAAAAATCAATAAGTTATAATTTCCTGATATAAAGCAACCAAATGAGGCTGATAAAACAGATGACCCAAAGTACTGTTTGTACCACTGATATATACATTACCCTATCAAGGCTTGTTATGTCTTGAAAAGGAAGATACAAAAGTGTAAGCCCCTGATTTTTCAAAAATACTAAAATTGGGATTTTTCACAATTTTTCTGGAATTTTCTGGGAATTTTCTGAAATTAAAATCAGGATTTTGAATTATTACATAATTTTTAATTGATAATAAATAACATTAAAATATTATGAAAATAATATTTTTGGGTGTAAAATGAAAAACTGGACTTAGGGTAATTTTTCTGGATTTTTCTGGGCCTCAGACCTATTTTTAAATGCCTAAAAATAATTTTTCTAATTAATAAATTAATTAACTGTTTTTATTAATTATTATTATTATTATTATTATTATTATTATTATTATTATTATTATTTAATATATTTTTATTTTTGGGCCCGGCCCGGCCCAGTGGGCCGAGCCCAGCAACCCAACCCGCCAACCCGGCCCAGTCGACTTATCGGGTCGGGTCGGGTCAGACCCGACCCGCCCGGACCCGTTTCCCGCTCACCCGTGACCCAGCCCCCGCACGACGCGGTCGCCCCGCGTCCGCCGCCGCCTCCCGCGGCCGTCGCGCCACGCCGGCCACTCGCCCCCGCCCGCGGCGCCTGACCCCGACCCCTGCGCCGCTTCTCTCGGCCCCTCGACGCCCCCTCTGCCCTACAAATACCCTAACCCCCGAGCCCTCCGGCCAACCGATCTCCTCCCCTCCGCCGTCTTCTCCGGCGAGTTGGCCCAGACGCCACCACCGCCTCGCCCATCCTCGCCCTCGGCCAGCCTC
The DNA here is from genome assembly GCA_036927795.1 of Iris macrosiphon. Classification (NCBI taxonomy): domain Eukaryota; kingdom Viridiplantae; phylum Streptophyta; class Magnoliopsida; order Asparagales; family Iridaceae; genus Iris; species Iris macrosiphon. The sequence continues at coordinate 33,755,426 of JAYESA010000014.1, read as the reverse complement.
ACCCTCGCCCGCCGTTTCCTCCCCTCCGGCGCCCCGCTCCGCCGTCCCAGACGCCAGCAGCAGCAGCGGGCAGCGCCTCCCGCCGGACTCCGGCGCCGCCCCGCCCGCCAACGGCTCCGCCTCGCCCAGGCGAACACCCCCCGACCACCGGCCAGCCAGCGCCGCCTCGGCCCCCGGCCGGCCACCCGTCGCAGCGTTCGAAACCCTAACCCTAATTCTGCTGTTTTGTGTCGACGTGTCGGACACGACACGGACACAGGATTCTTCGGGGTTTTCAACCCAGTTCAGGTGCATGCAGTTTCTGACTCGTAGCTCGGTTTCCAATTCTGCAAATTGCGTTGGGAAGCCTGTATGACCCTCTCGGTGTCCGGACAAACTGTTCGGGACATCGCATCCTGTGGTGATCGCACACCGCGATCCAAAAACAGGAAAAACCAGACCCTGTTTCACCCCGGAACTGAGTCCGCCCCGCCAAACGGGACGACTTGGTCGCGTGCGGTCTTCACAGATACGTGCGCTTCGTCGATACGGACGTGTGAGTTTTCGTGGAAGCTGATTCGGGTGTGCGTGCACACCGGAATCAACGCGTATCCGCGGACATCGCCCCGTATCTGCCTTTTCTGTAATTTACCCTAACTTCGTGCACACTCGTCAGATCGAGACGAAACTTGCGCCATCGGACTCGTAGCGATACGCTGGTCCTGTGGGTCAAGTTTGGTTCGATTCTGAGAACGTTGACGAAATCGCGTGTCGTGGGCCCCACAGGCCCCGCTCGACGGGCGATTTTGTGTTCGGATCATCGGAATCCAAATCTGGAAGTTCCGTTGGGTTCGTATCAGCGTTCCTGACCTGTTGACACTAAGTTTGGTGAATTTGGAGACCTTTGACCCGGACGCGTTTTTCGGTGCAAAGCGGGCCCAACGGCGGACCCCGTTTTGACCCGAAACTGTCGTTTTTGCCCTTGTCTCCAAATTGGACCCAAGGACAGACGTTTCTAGCTATTTGACACCTTCTGAGCATGATGGTAATGTTTATTTCAGCTTTTGGACTCATCTCTAGAATTTTTCCCCGAGAACTAAATTAACCAGATCCAAACAACAGGCAAGTACCTGCACTTCAAGTTAATCTTTATATATTGTGATAATTAATTCCCTGCCATACATGTACCCTTGATGTTTACACCTAGTATTAGAAATGTTGAATTTCATGTCTTGAATATTGGTAGTTCCTGTCTTGTTTTTCATGTCGGGTGGGAGAATACCTAGAAGGCATGTAGTTTACCCTTTCCCCTGTATTATCTAATAGCTGTTGGTACACGACTGTCCATCAGCCGGATCTCGATTGTATTGTCTAATAGCCATTTATGACGGCCGGATTAGCCTTATAAACCCCTACATGCCAACTATGTATTCTAAAAACAAACACAAATTCACACAGATAGTTCTGGTCATGTTATATTTCTTGCTGGCTATTGTAGTTTTATTTCCTGTTTTATTTATTTCTGTTTCTCACATTCCTGTTTACAGCTAACTCTGAGATAATAATTTTCTGCTAATGCTGTTTCTCAACATGATATCCAATATTTAATTGTCATAAAATATTTAGCTTAATCTTGTTGTGCACTGTGTACCTTGCTCCTTTCCTGACTGGATCTGTTGTTTAGGCGATGATGAGAACCTTGCCCCCACCTTTTATGGCCCCTATGAGGCAGCAGGTGATACAGTTGCAGAGCCGGTTCCCACCCAGGAGACTACCCCTGCAGAGTAGTTAGCTTTTAGCTATTTGTTTTCCTTTCATCTTAGTAATCGGGTTTGTCCCCGATTTAATTTCTGGTTTTGTAATAAACTCTGGATCTGTTGTCACTTTCAGTTTTTGAAATCTTAGCATTCTTTTCCTGCTATTTTCCTTGCCTATTTAATTATTGTGAATGAGCTAGATTTATCACCTGTGATCATGCCCTAGACAGCGTACTACCGCCGACACTACGGCGTAGGCTGGACGTACCCACGCACTCGTGCCCGAATTTCCGGGTGCGAGTCGTGACAAAAAGTTAATAGATGCTAAAGTTATCACCCTTCACAACGAAGAGAAGACAGTCACTTCCAATATGGTGTCTCTTCATTTTGGTGACTTTTTAGCGTAAGAAGTCTAGAACGTCATACAAATACCTCAAGCTACGATTGAAGTGGTAAATTTCTCGCCGCCTAAAAGTTAAACAAAGGATTTGGTGCCTCTTACCACAGATCACAGCGAGATTATGTGGATTCATCCTGACCTGCTGTCAGATTGGGACCAGGGACCAAAATCTTTTACTTTAAAATCTAAGAAGGGTAAGAAGTATAAATCATGTAATATAATTTCTATATATTATCATTCATATAGAGATTAAGATCAACAGCAAGAATATGTATCTCTCGAGATCAGATTTTAAAATCTTTACCAAGTTTTACTCGCAAGCTTCGCTTGACGCAATAACAATGGTCCATGATTGGCAGCGTTGCGCTATATAGAGCACAACAAATCTTCAGTGCTTATAAAGGTATTCCTACACAAATTCCTCCTTCTTCTTCTGTAACCATTAGAACATCGACCTTAACTCAGGTGCTTGAGAAGGATTATCCCCAATTTTATCGATACAACCAGCAATATATACGCTTGATGCAAAATATAGGGTATAATTTCTAGAAAGATAAAGGTTTAAACATTGGAAAGGGATAACGTATTCCTCTATAACTTTAAGGATAGTCCAACAAATCCTATAGCGGATTGGGCTACGACGAGACCATCCCACAGCCTTGCTTAAAGAAGGGGCATAATAAAAAGAAACTCAAGTCCTGTAATATGGTACTTCTTTCTCAAATGTTCGAAGAAGAAGCCATGACTAGTACCAGGTCCGGCAAAGATTGTCATAAAACTTATAAATCTGTCCTGAAAGATATTCCTGACTCTCTTCCTACTTTGCCAACTCATGCTGCTCCGGTTACAACTGAACCTGGTCATTCAAAGCTTACTACGACAGAGAAAGAAAATTAAAAGAAAGTACGCTTCGACAAATCTCTGAAGAAGAATGTTCCCCAAAAAGATTTTGGTCGGATGATGTTCTCATGGCTTGCTATCTAATTAATCGCATAATATCATCTATTCTCAATAGTGATACTCCCTTCTCTCGATTATATCTCAAACGAGAGCGGTTTCCTTTATCTCTCCAAATTTTTGGTTGCTTCTGTTATGTTAGGGATACCTGACAATCTCTTTCTAAACTAGATCCAAAGGCTATCCAATGTATTTTTCTTGGGTATCCTAAGGATCATAAAGGGTATCGATATTTGTTTCCAGTCTTGAACCGGTATTTTTTCTTTCAAAATGTTATCTTTGTTGAAACTGAGTTTCCTCCACATCCACAGACTACTGATCCGGCTCCATAGGTTTACCTAGAAAAGGATTTCTTGTTGTATCCTGGTCAAATACAACATCCCCCCGTAATGGTGCCCTCCCCTATTGAGCCAGTCTCCTGCTCTGATCGTCCACCCACACCGGCTCTGTCGGTACCAGCATCTCTGAAACCAGTTTTGTCGATAGTGTCTGTGGATACAGCGCCTTCATCCTCCTCTAGCTCCACTGATTTGCTTACTTCTGATCCGCTAGCTCGACCCCGTCGTACATGTCGTGATCATCCATTGTATGTTCACAATTACAAAGGGCTTGTGAGCCACACATAATCATTGGTGGCGACTATTGATAGGATTCAGATTTCCAATTTTGCAGAGGAGGGTTTTAAATATCTCGGCTGGTGTGCTGCTATGGAAGAGAAAATGAAAGCACTTCGGGCGAACTGTCATAACCCGCTCCTGAATATTCAGATACGAGTCAGACACATCCAGCCTATGTAAACCCCCAGAATTTTTCAAATTTTAAAAATGAATTTTCTAGAATTTTCGGTGATTTTTAACTAATTAAATCAATTATTTTCTGGTATTAAGTATTTTTAAATAATGTTAAATAATATTAAAATATTATAAGAATAATATTTTCTAGTGTAAAATGAAAAATTAGACATAGGGTAATTTTTCGAGAATTTATTGGATCCCGGAAGCATTTTTAAAGACCTAGAAACTAAGTTGTAATTAACCCTAAATAAACCATAGAATTGAACCCGGTTTATTTCCAAAATAAACCAAACCAACCCGAATCGAACCGCAGTTAAACCGAACCGAACCAAACCCAGCTCTTAATGGGTCGGGTCGGATCTGAATTGAACCCGACCCGGACCTATTACCCGATCGGAACCCTAAACCTATTCCCTTTCCCTCAGCCGAGCCGCCCCTATAAAACTCCCTCGATAACCCCGCTCCGCCGGCCGAAACCCTAACCTTCTCCTCCCGACGAACCCCCTCTCCCCTCGGCCGCCCTAGCCAGCTCCCCCGCCCTCCCTTTCCACCATCTCTCCCAACGAGCCCCCGAAATCCCTTGTCCTAGCTCTGCCTGAACCCTAAATTCCAACCACCGGAATCCCTCTCCACCGTCTCCTCGCCGTCATCAGCCCTCTCCGCGACTCACAGCCCTCGACGACCAGAACCCCTCTCCGTCCTCTGCCCTCCCCGAAAACCACAGCCATCGACGACCAAAACCTCTCCCCTCGCCGTCCTCCGCCTTTCCCCGACCCGGAGCCGCTCGAACCGAACCCCGGCCGCCCAACACCATGTCTTCCTCCTCCGCCTCGACCACGAGCAGCAGCAGCCGCTGCTCTCCCCGCGGAGCCTCCACCTAGCCGTCTCTGCCTCCGTCAGGGCTGCTCTCCTCCGACGAAGCCCTGAGCAGCCACGGCGAAGCTCTGGCGAGTCTCCGCCTGAACCCTAACCCGGATACAGCAGCACCGTGTCGTAGTGTCGTATCGCCTCGCGGACACGAGAAACCCCGTTCTACATAGCTCCATTCAGGTAACCCATTCTTTCTCCTCGTTGTCCTATTTTCCGTTCCTTCAGTTGTGACGCGTAGGCTGTGTAACCCTCTCGATGCCCGTGTAACCCGCTCGGTGCATCGCGTCCTGTGACGATCGCAAACCGTGATCCAAAAACAGGAAAATCAATACCCCTTTTTCTCCCGAAACTGAGTGCGCCCTGCCAAACGGGATAACTTGGTCGCGTGCGGTCTTCACCAAAAGGTGCGCGCCGTTGATACGGACGTGCGAGATTTTGCAGAAGTTAATTTGGATGTGCGTGCACACCGAAATCAACGAGTATCCACCGACAACGTCCCGTATTCGTCTGTTTTGGAATATGTTGTAACTTAGTATACACACGTCGGATTGAAACAAAACTTGCGCCATTGGACTCGTAGTAATACGCTGGTCCTGTGACCTAAGTTTGGTTCGATTCTGAGAACGTTGATAAAATCGCGTATCGTGGGCCCCGCGGCTCCACTTGACGGGCGATTTTGTGATCGGCTCATCGGAATCTAATTCTGCAAGTTCCGTTGGGTTCGTATCATCGTTCTGGACTTGTTGACACTAAGTTTGACGAATTTGGAGACCATTATTCTTGACACATTTTTTGGTGCGAAGTGGGCCACATGTGGACCCCGCTTTGACCAGAAACTGTCATTTTTGCCCCTGTGTCCGAATTGGACTCAAGGACAGGCATTTCTAGATATTTGATATTTTTTGAATCTAATGGTGATGTTTATTTCAGCAACCGGAGGAGTACCCGCAAATCACACTGCTACTAGAGCTACAGTTGGAGTCAGAACCCCAGGCAAGTGTACCTTGCCAACATTGTAGTTCTTGTTACATATTTCTTTGATTTATTTATCTCTTGTACATGCTTGACCTAGGATAGTGTGACTTACTTAGCATCCGATTAATAGTCGGGTGCCAACACCGTATGCGGAGTTGTGTAACGTCACCTAGAGATGGATATCGACACCCTTTTACATTCTCGTACTTGTCTTATCAAGTACATCATAACCCAGGACACTTGAAACTATTCATGAGACAGAATCTTCCTGAGATATTTATGGTAATTCTGTATAGGATACAGGTTACATGACATAGACATTCTATTCTTAGATCTTATTATGACTTGCTGCATTAGTTTTGATCTTGCGTGTCATGGACATGAGACGTGTAATTACATTGGGTGGGGAGAGACACACAGGCTACAGGCTAATTTCATATATATACTACATAGTAAATTATATAGTAAAATACATAGTAACTCTGCTACAGGCTCCCAGACACAGAGCTTGTAGTGGTTTCAGCCTGAGTTTTAGTGATGCTCTCAACTTGCATATCACTTAGCTGGTTACATAGTTTACCCTATTGTTTCATTTATTGCTACACTGTATTTATTTTGGCTTGAGTTATTCTTGTACCTTGCTATGTCCCCTGAAGACCTGGATCCGGATTATATCCCCAGGATTAGCAGACGAGATCTATCCCGAGGTATACGTAGCAGGAGCATTATCAGGAGCAGGCACTGGAGCAGTACCAGATCCAGTAGACGAGTGATCTTCGAGGATATCTTCTGAGTATATGCTTTATCCATACTCAGTATTTGCAGTTGTTAGCTTTATTTTTGTATTTTAACTATTGTATCAGACTTGTTATCGGGTTGCTCCCCGATTTATTTACTTGAGACTTGATGATGTTTATATTTCACTCTATTGATATTGCTGTATTTATTCTTTGGATGAGATTAGTAGACCCTTATTATTGTATTATAGCTTAAGTATGCTCCGATGGATCCATTAAATTGGGTTTGTCTATCGGTGTGTTTTGTTGGCCATTGCCACGTGTCTAGTCCCTCAATATTTTGGGACTGGGGCGTGACAGCCTACACTATGAGATATCGCGTAGTAACTTGTTCTAAACATCTAATTATCATTATAATATATTGAATCATAATAATCACAGCATCTATATCGAGACAAACTAGAATAAGTCCAAGATAACATTTTAGTAACATTCCCAAAGCAAGAGTAACTAAAGACGAATCCAGCAAAATAAATATTAACTATTTATTACAAACCAAAATTAAATACTAAATGTAAGCTAGATATAGGATATTCCTTAGCAGGGACATCATCTGGGATGTGAGATAGCATCTTAGGAGAAGATCCATAGTATGAGTTACAAAGCAACTCCTCTTCAGTCAATTCACCTGCAATGATCCAATCAGGAAAGGAGCAAAGTACAGCCCTACAATTTACGTACGCTATAACATAGAACTATCAAATAGGGATGTATGTAAAGAACTGGTAATAAAGGAAGGTGCAACAAAATAGACTGTAACATACTCAAGTGAAAAGTAAATGCAACTGAAAAGATAGTCAATACATGATCGGCTGATAGGACGACAAAAATAAATGCAATTAATATGACATATAGCCGATCTGGCAAAATTCACAGGTGTGCCATATGAATTAAGCTATCCACTCATATTACACTATAGGCTTTGATCACATATTTAACTATTATTTTTCCTAATCCCATGCACAAAAGAAAAAATGAATAAGTAGAGACGCAACTCTGAAAAGTAAAAGCAACTGGTGTAAAGTAAAGCGAATTATAGAAATTAAATATAACTTATTTTGGAAAATAAATACAACTGGTAATAAGAAGAAAACATGTCCTGAATGTTCAACATACAAAGTTATAGTTCATGTTCAGTTTAGTAAAAGATTTAGTGTACTTGCCTTCTCCAAGATAGGATATAGAGCTAAGAAGAGATAATGTCCCGGGTTCTCTCACTGTGTGCAAAAAAGGGTACAACTTAGGTTCCACAATTAGATAATGTCTAACTAACCAAATCTACCCTTAACCCTTACTTAAGCACTCTTAATTCTATCTTAAATCAATAACATCCAAACACTAGTTTATTTAGTACTAGTAATTGTACAATTATAAACCAAATTTGTTTTCAAAATATACAAATGTTCCAACTCAAAAAACATGATTATAAGTTCTGAAAATTAAATTAAAAAATTATAATTTCCTCTATTTATCTTACTATTTATGTATTAGAAAATAATAAAATTAAGCTAGTCAGTATAGACTAGTTTTTAGCACATCTTTCCAATGCAAACTCTTTATGAATTCTTATGCATAACATCCTTAAAAAATTTAATTAAAATTCTAAAATTAACCAAAATATAATATATAATTACTTTATTAACATGAAAATTAATCCTTCTAATAATAAAAATATAAACTAGTTACATTAATCTAGTGTTTACACATGCTCAACACTGTTACCCTTATGAATTTTTACCAATCTTAATTCTAAAACAAATAATTTATAATCTGAATTGCTGGATTTGTCTCCAGTTACTCTTGCTTTGGGAATGTAACTAAAATGATATCTTGAACTTATTCTAGTTTATCTTTTAAATATTCCGGCTGGAGTACTGCTATGGAAGTAAAAATAAAAGCACTTTGGGAGAACTATACATGGAAATTGGTTAATTTATCTCATGGTAAGAAGGCAGTTTATTGCAAATGAGTGTTCAATATTAAGGTAAAACCGGATGGCACTCTTGATCACCTGAAGGCTCGTCTGGTGGCAAAATATTATTCTCAGACCTATGGTGAGGATTATTTTGAGATATTCTCTCCTGTTGCTCGAATGACCTCTGTGCGCGTCCTCTTGGCCTTAGCTGTTCGATATAACTGGCCGTTACTACAGCTGGATATCAAGAATACTCTTTTTTTTGGAGAAGAAGTATATATGGTGTAACCTCCCGGGTTTGTTGCTAGGGAGGGTAAAGTGTGTCATCTGCGGAAGGTCCTTTATGGTCTCAAACAATCGTCTCGTGCATGGTTTGATCGTTTCAAAAATGTGGCTACTCAATTTGGCATGTGCCAATCAAAGAAGGATAATTCAGTATTTTATCGTCAGATATTAGCTGGGAGGATACTACTCGGTATCTATGTGGGCGATATTGTGATCACAGGAGACAACATTCAGGGCATTTTAGAACTAAAAAAGTTTATAGGAGAATAATTTTAAACCAAGGATTTGGGATCACTGAGCTATTTTTTGGGCGTAGAAGTTACACGGGAAAAGTGGAACATTGTAATGCCTCAGAGAAAATATGTGCTTGACATCCTAAATGATGCAGGAATGATGCAAGCTAAGGGAGCAACCTCGCCCATGGCAATTGCTCGTGGCACAACAGAGGTGCTATATATCTACAACATCTTCTACAGGAACTGGGAGAAGACAGCAAATATGTGGTGTGATAACTAGTCTACTATTCATATTGCTACTTACCCTGTATTTCATGAAAGGATAAAGTACATTGAAATTGATATTCACTTTGTCCGTGATGAGTATCAGAAAGGGATGATAAAGTTTTACCATGTGAGGACCAGCGATCAGATAGTTGATATATTTATAAAATCTCTTCTAGGTCCTCGGGTTTAATTTCTCTGTAACAAGTTGGGCATGATTGAAATCTATGCTCTAGCTTGAGGGAGGGTGTTGAGTTATGTATTAAGTTGAGTTTAGTCACACATCGGGTAGACTAATAGGGAAAGGGGTTAGCCTCTCCTATATAATGTACTTTCCTTTCCTCTTAATGAATCAATGTATCATTCCTAGTCTATAAACACTCTACAGTCGTCTGTTGTGTAAGTAGCAAATAATGCCCGTGCGCTGAAGCCACTGAGTCCACCAACCAAGAATTATCATCACAGGCGAGGTTCATGACTACCTCATCACCTACAACGATCACATCACCTCCATGTACCAAGGCAGCCGCTGTCGTGTTCTCTCCTTGCTTCCCCTTGTCATCCTTCCTCTCTCTCTTCCAAGCAAAACTATTTTGCTTCATATAACCCTTCTTACCATAATGTTAGCACTCTGAGTCTTTGTACTTATCCTTGAACTTGCCTTTGCTCTTGTCTCTGCCACCACCCGGACCCCTACTTTTGTCCCTTTTACGGCTCTCTGAAACTAGCGCCTCTGAATGTGATGAAGAAGTTGTGCCTTGAGATTTTTTTTGCCTCTCCTCATTCAACCCCCCATTCTTGGTGAACTCCAGACTGACCACGCCTTCCAGAGCAGAAAGGATCATAGACACTCGTACGATCTCTCAAGAGTCTTACAAAGTGCACCTTAACCACAGTACCTCAACTTCGTCGTCAAACTTGACTCCTATCGAGGATATCTGGTCAACTACATCCTGGAACTCACTCAAATGATCTGTGATAGACATACTATCTTTGTACCGCAGACCCATCATCATTCGGATCATGAATGCTTATTTACCCCGATCTTTTTCGTATACAAAGATTCCAGCTTATCCCAAAGTATCATCGCGTGCTCTATATTTGCAACATAATTGTACATATTCTCGTCAATAAACTATTGTATGTACTCATACACTTGTATGTGCTCAAAATTCCAGTCCTCTTCGAATTTATCACTAGACCTCTCTGAAGCAAATATAGAAAGATACAGTTTTTTGACAAATAACAAATCTTTTATCTTGTTCCGACAGTAGTGATATTTGGAACCGTTTAGGTTTACCATGTGCAATGGCTTCACGTCCATCTCTTCTCCTTGGTTTGATTGTCAATTTTTGACGCCTCTCTGAACCCAAAATTCTGATACCACGTGTTGGTATCAGTAGAACAGAACCAAAGCTTTGATACCAAGTGTTGGAAACAAAACATGGAAATCGTTCCCCCAAACCAAGAAGCTGCGAGAGAACCAAGCAATAACAACGAACAAAATCAAACGCCAAACCACACATAAAAATCACACGCAAACGAGCAATTTTTTACGTGAAAAATCCAGATAAAAAAAATTACGGAATGATCAGAGTCTAACCCTGAAAAGCCTCCACTATTGGAATATAATATTATACCCTCTACAAACTCTTAACCGATCCAACAGGGATGACAACAACTCTTTATAATAGAAAACTGATCACAGACACACGAATAGAGATGACGAGAAATAGAATTACCCGAAACGAACCCATATTCGAAATAGCCGTGGATCTCTCATTTCTCCTCCCAATAGTTGCAAAGAACTCTTGCTAGTGTTGTATTAGCATTTTTTTTATAAACCCTTGCATGAATTAGGGTTTTCATGTATTGGAAATCTATAGAAGCCAAAATATTTATGGGAATCCAATTATATTCAATCATATATTTAATGAAAATTCAATCATAAATTGGCTTGCCATAAATTAGAAATCCAATTACATTCAATCATATATTTAATAAAAATTCAGTCATAAATTGGTTTGCCATAAATTGGAAATTCAATTATAAAGAAAATTAATATATGAAAGATCTAATCATAAATATATAATATATGGATGTAAATCCAATAGAATATTTGCTTACTATAAATGTTCCAATATACGACGCTTGATGCACTCCCCGAGCTTTTCCGACACACGGAGAGCGCTCGTCGTACTCCTGGGTATTCTCCACATAGGTTGGGAACCCCATCCACTCCAACAATTTTTAAAAGATAGATTATTTTTTAATATTACATTAACACTAAAATTAACATTAATATTAAAAAATTAATAGCAACATTCAAATTAACATTAATATTAAAATCAATATTCTAAATATTGATTTGTTTCTAAATATAGATTTTTTTAGACTTGTTTTGAAAGATCCATTATTTTTTAGAAATTTTTAAGAGATAGAGACCACTTATGTTTTTTATAAGTATTGTAACTATATATATATATATATATATATATATATATATATATATATAAAAGGAGGGATCCGCATCCCTTTTTTTGCATTTTCAAGCATCCCCATGTTATCAACCGTTGGATGCTTGTTTAAGTCATCTAATCTTAATCATTGGTTTGAATGGTTGTCATCTAATCTTAACCATTGGTTTGAATGGTTGAAACCAACAGTTAAGATTAGATGACTTAAACAAGATTCAACGTTTGTAAATATGGGGATGCTTGGGGAAGCGCAATAGATGGGGATGTGGATCCTTCTCTCTCTCTCTCTCTCTCTCTCTCTCTCTCTCTCTCTCTCTATATATATATATATATATATATATATATATATATATATAACAAGAGTTGAACAATTCCAAGCAACAAACTAATCCGAGAAAAAAGTTAGGTATAAATAATTAGTTGGGATTTTGCATCAATTCAGAAATAGTGCTAGCATGAATTCAATAAGCATGGGCAGGACATTGGTTGGCTTCATTGCTATAATTATCAAAAGTGGAACTAGGTAGAGAACCATAAGAATAAACACAACAAGAGTATTGGTAGATTCACAAAAAAATCTATCCTCAATAAACAAGAGATGCTTCACACATATACTGCACAAAATTGTTTACCACACCCAATAGATCATCAAAGTCCAATTGATGGTATCTTCAACACGAGATTGGCAACAAGGAATTAAAGAGTTTAAGGCAAATAATGAATAACAAAAGGATCCAATGTTTGAATCCATAGACGTATAAAAACTTTGAATTCTGATTTATTGTTTCTAGCAAACAAAAATACTGCAGTACTTAATAAAGGTAGATGGGTTAGAAAATGTGATAAAAATATAAGATGTCTTAATTTGACTACCTAGTTTGTCCTAAAAGATTAAAACTATAGTTACTAGCAAAAATGTTCATTCGAAGGCCCATTGGTTCTCCCTTCAGATCTCTTCCTTTTCTTCGGGAGTGAAATCATTCTTAATGCGAATCTCCTCTGGAGTTTTACCCTTGATCATGTCGGCAACTTTTTGGCATGTTAGCTCCAAGAGTCCTTTGACGTTGAGATAATTTGCAGCCTAAAAGTGAAAGCAGCAATAGTAGAAAATAAAATTAATAGTAGTAAAAAAATCATATTTAAAAATAGAGAAGAAGGAATCAACCTATGTTTTGAATTTTAGGTTTTTCACATCTCATCTCTTGCTTCTGGTATACAAATAGCTAGGGATGCGTATATAATAATCACCTAAGGACCAATAACATAACACAATTAAACTACCAAGTTACAGAGTGGACAATCTTTTTAGTTGGGAGTTCCCAGAGATATCTCCCTTCTTAATTGTGTTGTTAATTTTTATTGATAAAATAATGCGGTTATCTAAAGAAAAGAAGAAATTAATGATGAAATAAATAAACCCTAACGAATAAATTTGCATGATACATAGTGGAAAGATTTAATAGAAAATAGACCTAATTAAATAAGAAGAGATCCTCACCAAGATGAGATCGTAGAGGGTGGCCTGGTCGACATCGATGAACTCAGTATCCCAAGTCCTAAGGTCCTCTTCTTCTTTTTTGTCTTCGTCTTTGTCAGAAGAAGAAGATGCGATCACATGCTTCTTGCAGTAGTCGATGACCTTGGAGAGTATCTTGCCCTCGACGTTGGGGACAGGGATCCAGTTCTCAGTACGTCCGTCCTCGATAATATGACGGATTGTTTCGGACTCCATGGCCACCACCTCCTCCACCACAAACTCTTGTAAGTCGAAACTAGTCAGGATAATCATCTTCTTCAGCACTATTACTGTTTCTTCAGAAGCCATTGTAATGGAAAAAAAGAAAGGATTGAATACTTTGTTTTGGAGGAAAAGGATGGAAAATAAAACTTGGTTGGGAATATATTTATAAGGATCTGTATATGTATTTATAAATGACCAAGTGGTTACTTAAAATCTGATTTCACCTTATTATAGGAAACATACATATTTCTCAAAGATTTTGTTCTATAGATTGAAGGTCGGGATTTAGACTTATATTGTGTTTTCCATTTTTGTTTGCTTAGGAAAGGATCTCGTTCTATCTTTCTCAAATAAAACTAATTGATAGTTTGATTCAAATTATGATTACCAATAAAATTATATTAGATTAGATTTGGTAGAATTAAATTTTGAATTAGATTCTTTAAAATTTATTGGAGATTGGACTGTCTTAACATAGTCATACAAGATTAAAAACTTTGCTGATTTAATCTTCATGTTTCTTAAGGACGCTATAGGAAAAATATAACTAGTGGCACCCTCTCCTATTGTAGGAAACATACAAATTTCTCAAGGATTTAGTTCTAAAAATTGAGGGTACGTTTGGGATTTAAACTTCATGTTTGCTTAGGAAAGGATCTGGTTTATCTTCTCAAACAAAAATAAGTGATAATGGCTAGAATAATTCAAGATTACAAATTAAATAAAATCAGATTAGATTTGTTAATTAATTAATTATTTAATTTCATTAGGTCTAGATACTAGACCACAATGTAAGTTGGACTAGGATTCCATTTATAAAGTTATTGGAGATTGGAATATCTTAACTAAAGTCGATACAAGATTTTAAAAAAAATTAGTTGATTGAAATTTTTAAAAAGATTAAACTGAGAGAGAAATCTGGAAGTTTTTTTTAAACCGGAAGATTCAGTAACTTAAAATATGACATATTTCTAGTAGGATCCGTATATATATTTACTAGTAAATTGATGTGGGTTGCACGTATCAATTTTTTCTATGATATTATTAAAAACGTTTTAAAGAAATTTAAATTATATTAGAATATTTTAAATATGATTTGAATATATTTGAATTATAATTTGTAATAAGTATATATGTTTTAAATTTTGGATATGTATTTAATTAGATAATATGTTTTAGTTAATTTAAATATATTTTAAATTTTGAATATATTTTACGATAGGTTATATGTTTAGGTCATTTTTTATTTTTTTTCTTCAACTAAGTAATAACCCACGCGATAGTTAATTTTTAAAATTTAGTTTTATATTATTGATGATATACATACGACTTGGACAACTCATTTTTGAACCGTTTCTAAGCGGTATTATAATAGTAGAGATAAATCACCAACTAGTTACTTAAAATATGATTTTCCTCTCCTAAGGAAACATACATATTTCTAAGGATTTAGTTCGTACGTTTGTATTTAGACTTATATTTAATTTGTTTCTCCATTTTTGTTTGGATCTGGTTCTAAATCGCTAGTTTGATTCAAATTATGATTATAAATTAAATAAAATCACATTCGATTTGTTAGAATTCTATTTTGAATTAGATTATTTGAAATTTATTGGACATCGGAATGTCTTAACATAGTCGACACAAGATGACAAAAAACTTTGTGATTGGAAAATTCAAAAAAGAAACGATATACTTAGCTAGAAATCCGGAAGGACACTGAGCTAAACAGAAACAATTCCAACACTCTATAGGATGATATATACTATTTAAAAATATATATATTATATAAAAAGAAATTTGTTGAAAATAAAGTTTGATCAACCAAAGAAAATGTCTACCATCTTAACCACATAAACTAAAAGAACTGTTTGACTATAATTATATATATAATATTATATCTCTGCTATTTTAATGCGGCTTAGAAACAACTCAAAAATGAGTCGTCTAGACCATATGTATATCATCAATCAATTATTAATATATAAAAGTTTTAAATTTTTTTTACTACCGTTTATGTTTCTTTTCTCAAGTAGGTGAGAACTTGAGGTAAAAATTAAAAACCATCTGAACATATAACTAATCATAAAATATATTCAAAATTTAAATTATATTTAAACTAACTACATGGTATTATCTAATTAGACACATATCCAAAACTCAAAAAAAAAAAAAAAATTATACCAAATCACAATTAAAATATATTCAAATCATATTTAAAATATTATAATATAATATAATTTTCTATTTAATTTTTTAATAATATTATAGATTATTTTGATACGTGCAACGCATGACTAGTCTATATATCTTTACATTTATCTATCTATCTATCTATCTATCTATCTTATAATGAGGCTTCAAAACGGTTCAAAAATAAGCCGAAAAAAATGTCTTCCACCTTAACCATATAAGCTAAGAGAGATGTATGACTATAGTTATATAATATTATGTAGTTAAATAATTAGTTAAAATTTATTTATTTATTTAATTTTTAATTACCTAAGGGTATACATAAAACTTAGACACATAACCAGAGATATATTCATAACTAATTATAATTAAAATATATTTAAATATTTAAACTATTTTACAATAATATACCAGGGATACATTCATAACTAATTATAATTAAAATATATTTAAATGTTTAAACTATTTTATAAAAATATTATAAACAAAATTATTGGGTAAGGCACGTGCATTTAGGGGTTGTTATATTTGGTTTTTCATGTTCAGTAGGATACGTATATGTATCCTCTATCATCGGAAACATACATATTTCTCAAAGATTTTAGTTCTAAAATTGAAGGTAGGGATTTAGACATATTGTGTTTTTCCATTTGCTGAGAAAGGATCTGGTTCTATCTTTTCTCATAAAACGGTTTGATTCAAATTATGATTACAAATAAATTGATATTAGATTAGATTTGTTAGAGTTAAATTTGAATTAGATTATTTAAAATTTATTGGAGATTGGACTATCTTAACGTAATCGATACAAGATTAAAGAAAGAAAAAAACTTTTGATAGGAAAATTCAAAAAAGTGTTATAATGTGGGTTAGGTTGGATTTTCACTTGTATTTTTAGTCCCACAATTGTTAGAGATTAGTATTATGTCTTCATTGGGTTGTATAAATAAGATCTTTGTCTCCTACTATAGAATTACACTAATAAGAGGGTTGTATAAATAATGCATTTGTCTCGCAAGAATTACACTAATAAGAGATTTCTCTCCTATTTTCTTCTTTCTTCTAAGTTTATTCTAACACGTTATCAGCACGAAGCTCTAACGGGAGAAAATAAGCGAGAGCATCTCAGTGAAGTCTCCATTTGTGGATTCTCTACTTCGATAATATGTATGGTTATTTATATTTTTTTCATATGCATACCCTAGGTGCAGCCTGATATTGATGTTTATACATCTCTTGACATACCGCTAAGACAAAAAGCATATTTTTTATCCATTTATCTCACTTTTTTTTTATTAACTCTGATAGCACTCCGATGTTAATAGCATATAGATCTCTCGCAGAGAATGCTGGAGTTATTCTTTACTTTTTTTCTTTTTTTATATATGTTAATACATTCAGATCAAAACCATCAGAGATCAGATGACCATGAACATGAATTGTTTGGTCTATATATATATATAAGAATTCTGGAACATTATTGTTCGAAACATACCATATGTGGTATTTTTGAAAGACTTCTTGAACATAATCATTGTTTGAAGCATACCATGAACATCAAGTGTTTGGAATTTATCTACGACTTCTGGAACATCATTGTTTGAATCATACCAACTCCAAGATTTGTTTGGTATAAATAGACTTCTGAAATATCATTGTTTAAAGCAGACACTGTCACGCCCCAGTCCCAAAAATGCGTAGGACTAGGACACGTAAGCATGCCAACCGCATGGATATGGAAACTCCAATATATGGAAATCAAATCCATACGTACGCTGTAGTATGAATATCAAATCCACAAGTGGTATAAAATATAATACAAGTCACAGGGTAAAATCTAAATCTCATCCACCAAAATCATATAGAAATAAATAACCAGTATCTATGAAACTAGATCTCAATAAGAAGTATCTAAGGATGATAGTTGGATGGAAACAAATCCACTACCAACTCGAATGGGAAAAGTAAGTACAATATAAGTACAACACAATCAACCAAAATATAAGTATACCAGCTAGCAATCACGGCTCGAAGAGAAGACATCCTCGAAATATAGGTAACCATCTGAATCTGCGCTCCTGCGAATACTCAAGAACAAATACACCTGGCAGGGGACCAGGTCCTCAGAGGGACATAACAAGATACTTAAACACATGCCAATAAAGTACTGAAATAAATTTCCAAAGGGTCGCCTAACCGTCTAAGTGAATGCAGTTAAGAACAACTTTTTCCACAAGTGAGCTATCTGGCTGAAAACCTGGGATTTGGCATGGTTCTCTATTGGAGATCCAGGGGCCTAAAAGGCACGTCGTCTTTTGAACGCCGGTGGCCCGCCTGATAGTACATAATATATAGTGGTCATCACCACCCGTATCTCTAGCGGAGAATCCGGGCACACAATAAAAAAAGTGCAAAGGAGCTCAAATGCAGTACTTGTTGTTCTCCCCACCCCATGCTCTAAGCATGTCACATCCATGACACCATTTGGTTCATAGCCTATTCTTAGTACCCTAGCCCAATCCTGAAACCAAACAAGGACAAGGATGGGACCACCGTACTACAATAGGCTATGTCCCTAGACCCCTAATAACTGCTAAGTCTACTAGCATGCAAAGTTTCTAACAACAGTTATTCCTAACCCACGACCCACACGTACAGGAGGCCAAACCTGCACGCAAGTCCGTGATCTACATGAGACTCACAACTCGTGTAACAACTGTGTCACTGCCAATGAACCTAATGATGCTACATGATAATGGGGTAGTCTCATAAACAGGGTCAATGCAAATACATAAATAAAAATATATCGCGACGATACCATCGCGTGCATTTTATACAACAATTAAAATATATGAACTAAAGATAAAAAATAAAGATGCATGCAATCATATGGAATATGAATAACAGTACAATGGCAAGGTATACTTGCCTGGCAAGGAAGCTGCAATGTACCAATAATCTGCTCCAGAAATCAAGCAGAACAAATCCAATATCCTATGTACACATAAATATAATACAATAAAATTATAGTCTTTACACTAGCACATACACAACCATATTTACACTGGACTCAGGGGGTATACTAGGGGTAACACTAGTCATCTAACACGGTCAATTACGCGTTGAATTACGCGGGTGTCGCGTCTTCAACTACTGTACGAAATCAGTCAGTCAACTGACAGGTGTCTATGCCAGTACGTTAATGTACGCAAGGCGGACAAATTCACAAGTTCTTAGGGTCAACATGGTCAAGGTAAGTATGGGATAGTCCACGGTGTCCTAGGGTCGTACAGTCTGAATATTTAGTCATAATTATCAATTAGCATTTACTTAAATATATATTCATATAACTATATAATAATATACCTATCAATTTATTTTCTAATTAACTAAGAGAATACTCTAAATAAATTCAACATCTATAATAAATATAATAATATAAAATATACACAAAATATCTATTTTGGGTGAGGGAGTTTACAATCTACCCAACTTAAAACAATTTCGTCCTCAAAATTAAAATAAGTCATAATTTGTTAAATCCTTCACATTCGTACATAAGGTACGTCAATCGCAATCTCTTCCAAAAATTTAAATAACAAAATCTATTCAAATCTATCGCGATCATTTCAAAATTAAGATAATCATTGTTCAAATCAAAATTCAACCTATTATAATCTCTTCTCACTTTTCTAAATCATCAATATCCAAATTTAAATTGAATCCATATAATATCTTCAAGATTTAAATAACCCATATCAAATTTTACCTCACGATCTCCAACTATCATAATCTCCTCTAGAAGTAATTCGAGTCCAATATTATTCCTATTTTCACTTATAAATTTTTGTATTCTTCAACTTTTTAAATTTCATTCACATCCTCAATATTTCAAATAGGTAGTCCAACCATAAAATTTTAATTCTTAATTTAAATCATCAAATTAAAAAATAATTTAAATGCAGTCCACCAATGTTCAAGTCTGAAATTATATATTTATCCTTCAAATTCAAATTGATAATTTTACCTTCAATACTCAAAAATTTAAATTATGTACTTAAGGTATAAATATTGGGTCCTCAATATCAAGATTTTTAAAATTCATTAATCCTCATCATCTTAGTCATTCTTCTAAAATTCAAATATGATAATTTTACCTACAATGATCATATCACCTCCATGTACCGAGGCAGCCACTGCCGTGTTCTCTTCTTACTTCCCCTTTTTTTCCTTCTTTTCTCTCTTCCAAGCAAAAGAATTTTGCTTGATATAACCCTTCTTGCCATAATGATAGCACTCTGAGTCTCTGTACTCATCCTTGAACTTGCCTTTGCTCTTGTCTCTGCCACCACCCGGACCCCTACTTTTGTCCCTTTCATGGCTCTCTGAAACTACAACCTCTGAATGGGATGAAGAAGATGTGCCTTGAGATTTTCTTTGCATCTCCTCATTCAACCCCTAGTTCTTGGTGAACTCCAGACTGACCACGCCTTCCGGAGCAGAAGGGATCATAGACACTCGTACGATCTTCCAAGAGTCTTGCAAAGTATACCGCAACCACAGTCCCTCAACTTCGTCGTCAAACTTGACTCCTATCGAGGATATCTGGTCAACTACGCCTTGGAACTCACTCAAATGATCTGTGATAGACGTACCATCTTTGTACCGCAGACCCATCATCGTTCGGGTCAGGAATGCTTATTTACCCTGATCTTCTTCGACTACAAAGATTCCAGCTTCTCCCAAAGTGTCATCGCATGCTCTATATTTGCAACATGATTGTACGCGTTCTCGTCAACAAACTATTGTATGTACTAATATACTTGTATGTGCTCAAAATTCTAGTCCTTTTCGGATTTATCACTAGGCCTCTCAGAAGCAAATACCGAAAGATACAGTTTTTTGACAAATAACAAATCTTTTATCTTGTTCCAACAGTAGTGATATTTGGAACCGTTTAGGTTTACCATGTGCACCGGCTTCACGTCCATCTCTTCTTCTTTGTTTGATTGTCAATTTCTGACGCCTCGCTGAACCCAAAACTCTGATACCACGTGTTGGTATCAGCAGAACAGAACCAAAGCTTTGATACCACGTGTTGGAAATAAAACACAGAAACCGTTTTCCTAAACCAAGAAGCTGCGAGAGAACCAAGCAATAACAACACACAAAAATCAAACTCCAAACCACACAGAAAAATCACACGCAAACGAGAATTTTTTACGTGAAAAATCCAGATAAAAAAAATTACGGGACGATCCGAGTCCAACCCTGAAAAGCATCCACTATTGGAATATAATATTATACCCTCTACAAACTCTTAACCGATCCAATAGGGATGAGCACAACTCTTTGGAACAGAAAACTGATCACAGACCCACGAATAGAGATGACGAGAAATAGAATTATCCGAAACGAACCCATATTCGAAATAGCCGTGGATCTCTCCTTTCTCCTCCCAATAGTTGCAAAGCACTCTTACTAGTATTGTATTAGTCTTTTTTTATAAACCCTTGCATGAATTAAGGTTTTCATGTATTGGAAATATATGGAAGCTAAAATATTTATGGAAATCCAATTATATTCAATTATATATTTAATGGAAATCCAATCATAAATTGGTTTGCCATAAATTAGAAATCCAATTACAATCAATCATATATTTAATGAAAATCCAATCATAAATTGGTTTGCCATAAATTGAAAATCCAATTATATAGAAAGTTAATATATGAAAGATCTAATCATAAATATATAATATATGGATGTAAATCCAATAGAATATTTGCTTACTATAAATGTTCCAATATATGACGCTTGATGCACTCCCCGAGCTTTTTCGACACATGGATAGCGCTCGTCGTACTCCGGGGTATTCTTCACATAGGTTGGGAACCCCATCCCCTCCAACAATTTTTAAAAGATAGATTATTTTTTAATATTACATTAAAACTAAAATTAACATTAATATTAAAAAATTAATAGCAACATTCAAATTAACATTAATATTAAAATTAATATTTTAAATATTTATTTGTTTCTAAAGATAGAATTTTTTAGATTTGTTTTGAAAGATCCATTATTTTTTATAAATTTTTAAGAGATACAGACCACTTATGTTTTTTATAAGTATTGTAACTAACTAACTAACTAACTAAACTATATATATATATATATATATATATATATATATATATATATATATATATATATATATATATATATATAAAAGGATGGATCCGCATCCCCTTTTTTTTACATTCCCAAACATTTTCATGTTATCTACCGTCGGATGCTTGTTTAAATCATCTAATCTTAACCATTGGTTTGAATGGTTGTCATCTAATCTTAACCATTGGTTTGAATGGTTCAAACCAACGGTTAAGATTATATGACTTAAACAAAATCCAACGGTTGTAAACATGGGTATGCTTGGGGAAGCACAATAGATGGGGATGTGGATCCTTCCCCCCCCCTCTCTCTCTCTCTCTCTCTCTATATATATATATATATATATATATATATATATATATATATATATATATATATATATATATATATTGTAATCTATAACAAGACTTGAACAATTCCAAGCAACAAACTAATCAGAGAAAAAAGTTAGGTATAAATAATTAGTTGGAATTTTGCATCAATTCATAAATAGTTGGGATTTAGAAGAAATATGTAGACGTCCTGCGTTGCATTTGATAGAGGAGGGGAATGGAAAGTTAAAGCAGCCTAAGTCAGTTTTCTCACTGGAGAAGGAGGATAAAGGGAGACTTTGTAGGTGGATTGAGGTTCTAAAATTTCCATTAAAAATATTACATTAAAAATAAATTTGATAGATTATTTTTTAATATTACATTAAAAATAAAATTGACATTAATATTAAAAAATTAATAACAACATTCAAATTAACATAAATACTAAAATTAATATTTTAAATATTGATTTGTTTCTAGCGATAGATTTTTTTAGATTTGTTTTGAAAGATCCATTATTTTTTATAAATTTTTAAGAGATAGAGACCACTTATGTTTTTTATAAGTATTATAACTAACTAACTAACTAACTAACTAAATAACTAACTATATACATATATATATATATATATATATATATATATATATATATATATATAAAAGGATGGATCCGCATCCCCTTTTTTTTGCATCCCCAAGCATTTTCATGTTATCAACCGTTGGATGCTTGTTTAAGTCATCTAATCTTAACCATTGGTTTGAATGGTTGTCATCTAATATTAACCATTTGTTTGAATGGTTCAAACCAACGGTTAAGATTAGATGACTTAAACAAGATCCAACGGTTGTAAACATGGATATGCTTGGGAAAACACAATAGATGGGGATGTGGATCCTTCCCCCCTCCTCTCTCTCTCTCTCTCTCTCTCTATATATATATATATATATATATATATATATATATATATATATATAATGTAATCTATAACAAGACTTGAACAATTCCAAGCAACAAATTAATCCGAGAAAAAAGTTAGGTATAAATAATTAGTTGGGATTTTGCATCAATTCAGAAATAGTGCTAGCATGAATTCAATAAGCATGGGCAGGACATTGGCTGGCTTCATTGCTATCATTATCAAAAGTGGAACTAGGTAGAGAACCATAAGAATAAACACAACCAGTATTCTTTGACTCCGGTACAAGAGTATTGGTAGATTCACACAAAAATCTCTCCTCAATAAACAAGAGATGCTTCACACATATAATTCATCAAAGTCCAATTGATGGTATCTTCAACACTTCGAGATTGGCAGCAATGAATTAAAGAGTTTAAGGCAAATAATGAATAACAAAAGGATCCAATGTTTGAATCCATAGACGTATAAAAACTTTGAATTCTGATTTATTGTTTCTAGTAAACAAAAATACTGCGGTACTTAATAAAGGTACATGGGTTAGAAAATGTAATAAAAATATAGGATGTCTTAATTTGACTATGTAGTTTGTCCTAAAAGATCAAAATTATAGTCACTAGCAAAAATGTTCATTCGAAGGCCCATTGGTTCTCCCTTCGGATCTCTTCCTCTTCTTCGGGAGTGAAATCATTCTTAATGTTGAGTAGCTTGCGAATCTACTCTGGAGTTTTCCCCTTGATCATGTCAGCAACTTTTTGGCATGCTAGATCCAAGAGTCCTTTGACGTTGAGATAATTTGCAGCCTAAAAGTGAAAGTGAAAGCAGCAATAATAGAAAAAAATAAAATTAGTAGTAGTCAGAAATCATATTTTTTAAAAAAAGCAAAAAAAAAGAAAGAAAGAAACAACATAATAAGGCCTATATATGTTTTGAATTTTAGATTTTGACATCTCTTGCTTCTGTTATACAAACAGCTAGGAATGGGTATATATATATATATATATATATATATATATATATATATATATATATATATATAATCTGCTAAAGAAGGTGCCGCCTATAATTACAATTGATAAAACACGGGTTATCTAAAGAAAAGAAGAAATTAATAAACCCTAACGAATAAATTTGCATGATACATAGTGGAAAGATTTAAGAGAAAATAGTCATAATTAAATAAGAACAAATCCTCACCAAGATGAGATCGTAAAGGATGGCCTGGTCGACATCGATGAACTCAGTATCCCAAGTCCTAAGGTCCTCTTCTTTCTTTTTGTCCTCGTCTTCGTCAGAAGAAGAAGATGTGATCACATGCTTCTTGCAGTAGTCGATGACCTTGGAGAGTATCTTGCCCTCGACGTTGGGGACAGGGATCCCGTTCTCAGTACATCCGTCCTCGATCATATGACGGATTGTTTCGGACTCCATGGCCACCACCTCCTCCACCACAAACTCTTGTAAGTCCAAACTCCTCAGGGTAATCATCTTCTTTACTACTTCAGACGCCATTGCAAACAAAAAAAGAAGGATGGATGGATGGAAACTTTGGTTCGGAGGAAAAGGATGGAAAATAAAACTTTGCTTTGGTTTTCCGCTGTAGAAGAGGGGGATCTATTTATAAGGAGTACGGGTTGTTCCTTGTTCTAGTAGGATCCGTATATGTAATTTTAAATTACCAAAGAAGGGTAGTCTTTAGTGAAGACTAATGCTACTGAAAAGTCTAATGCTACTGTGCAAAGTCTTTAGTGAAGCCTAATGCTACTGAAAAGTTTCTGCTGCTTAGCAAAGTAACTATTGCTCTGATAATTTGGTATGTCACTCTGAAACTAAAGAAGAATGATACCCAAAGAAGACTTTGCACACTGCAACTCTGAGCTCTCTGATACTCTCAGCTACACACTGCACATGAGTATATCAATAGAGGACACATTTGGGAATGTATTAATACCTCCTCTTAAATTAATCTTGTCTTAAGGTCAAAATAAGGGTAGTCTTTAGTGAATTTGTCATACTGAACCCCAATTTCCACTGAACAAGGAGGTCAACTGCAGCTCTATTGTTCATTTGAACTAATAGTACCTCTTCTCTTTGATCTGAAACTCCCTCGTGCACCACTATTCTGTTGCTCACATGTTTCTTGAGTTGTGATACATGGAATACAGGATGAATTTGAGCTTCATCAGGCTAAGCTAGTTTAGAATCTATAGAACCAACCCTGGCTATCACTTAATAGGGCTCATATTACTTAAGAGCTAATTTTTGAGACCTCCTTAATTTGAGATACTGTAATTTCCACATAGTTTAAGATATATTTAATGGAAATCAAATCATAAATTAGCTTACTATAAATTAGAAATCCAATTATATGAAAAGTTAATATATGAAAGATCCAATCATAAATATATAATTAAAGTCAAAGATGAAAATTCAATATAATATTGGTTTTACCATAAATGATACAATACATAGCTCTAGATGTACTTCCTGAGCTTTTCTGACACACGGATGACGCTCGTCGCACTACGGGGTATTCTCCACATAGGTTGAAAATCCCACCCACTCCAAAAAATCTCTCCCTTCACAACTATGTGGAGGGAGGCGTCATCCCGACGATCCGCCTGTAGTAAAACTTTTTCCTAGAAAAAATATTTGTGAACATGTTTGCTCCGTTATCATCTGTATGAACCTTCTTAAGCGTCGCTTCCTTCTTTTCCATAACATCTCGTATCCAATAATACCGGGTCTCAATGTGCTTGGACCAGTTATGAAATGTCTGGTTCTTCATAAGGTGAATAGCACTCTGACTATCGCAAAGCCAAGGATACTGCTCTTGCTTTAGTCCAATTTTCTGCAACAACTTCTTAATCTACAAGAACTCCTTGTAAGCCTCCGTCGTCGCAATGTACTCTGCCTCTGTCGTCGATAAGGCAACACACTTCTGCAACCGCGACTGCCACGATACCGCTCCACGAGAAAACATTATCACATAGCCTGAAGTTGAACGCCTCGTGTCTACATCTCCAGCTATATCAACATCGGTATACCCAACCAGCTTCGGCTCATCACCACTAAAGGAACTCTCCAATCGGCAGTGCCCTAAAGATATCGTAGAATCCACTTGACCCCACTCTAATGTACCTTTCCAGGATTGGAAGTATACCTGCTAACTGTGCCAACTGCATGAGCGATGTCTGGCCACGTACACACCATAGCAGACATAAGACTCCCCATAGCTAAGATATATGGAATCCACTCCATATCTTCCTTCTCATCCTCGGTAGATGGACACTGCTCCTCAGTGAACTTAAAGTGAGCCGTAAGGGGGTTATTCACTTTCTTCGATCCGTCCATCTCGAAACGCTAAAGTACCCAATGAATGTACTTCTTTTGGGACAAGTATAGCAGCTTGGACTCTCTCTCTCTCTCTCGGCTGATCTCCATCCCAAGAATAGTCTTTGCTGCGCCCAAAACCTTCATAGAGAAGGCCCGCCAAGTTGGCACTTCAACTCCGCTATCCTAGTGGTATTCCAACCCACCAGTAGCATACATCAACATAGAGCAGTAAAATGATAAAATTATCCTCGGTAAAGTACCTCACAAATACATATTGGTTTGACGTCGTCCGTGCGTAACCATGCTCCCCAATAAATGTCTCGAACTTCCTGTACCACTACCTCAGAGCCTGCTTCAGACCATACAAGCTCTTCCTCAACTGGCAGACCAAGTGTGACTTGCCCTTCTCACATAATTCCTATAGCTGCTCCATGTATAACTCCTCCTCAAGATCACCGTTGAGGAATGCCGTCTTCACGTCCATTTTTTTGACCTCCAAGTCAAAATCGGCTGTCAATGCTAGCACCACATAAATAGACGACTGGCAAAAAGATCTCATCATAATCTACGCCTTTTCGCTGATCGTAGCCTTTAACTACCAGTCTCGCTTTGTATCGACGGCGAGTAGCATTATCTGTCTGCTTCATTCTGAACACCCATCGATTATTCAAAGCCTTCTTGTCCTCTAGCAAACGCACCAGATCATAAGTAGACACTACCAGAATAAGACAAATTAGCAACTTCAGAAAATATCGCTAAATGGCCCAAAAATGTCGCTAAAATAATTTAGCGACGTAATTAGCGACGTTTCAATGAAGTCGCGTTTAAGCTAGTCGCTGACAGAAAAAACGTCGTAAAACGTCACTATAGCGACGTTTTCTAGCGACGTATTGGCGTCGCTAATATTTTTCATATTAGCGACGTTAACAACGCAACTTCGCTAAATTAGCAACATATTTTGTGTCGCTATACGTCAATAATTTTTTTTTATTTAGCGACATTTTATAACACATTTAGCCATGTTATATTGATCTGTCAAATATTTCCATGTTAGCAATTTAGCGACATTCAGCGACGAACTTAGCGACATATATAAACTTCGCTAAACGTCGCAAAAGTTTTAGTAAAAAAATAAAAAAAAGAATATAGAATGGTTTTCAAACCAATCTTCCTGCAGTTTATGAATTCATAATTTATATAAATAGACTTGGAGCAACGCTCCGTGAATTCTCTGGGTTCGCCGACCCCTATGGTTGAACAAACAACACCGGTAAATTAACATACATTTAATATGAATAATATAGTAAAATTTGAAGAAAACAAAACATTGGGATTACAAACCGAGTCTAGAGAAAATCTTATCGTAAAGAATATAATAAATATCCACACAACTGAGTGCAAGAAATAAAGTCTGAAAGCCTAAAAAATAAAGAATATTCATAAATGACCAAATATCATAGGTCAAAAAATCAAAAAACCATTAAACTATCCTAACTATGACTACTACGGATCTGCAGTGGATAACCACCGATGTGCATCAGGGATAAGAACAAATCATACTGCTTCCGTAAAATTGACACCAATGTCGATAGAGAAGGCAGTGATGTCGGTGGAGTCTGTGTCGTTGAAGGCGCACCAGGAGGACGTATCTGCTCCAACGCTGCTAGTCGATGGTTGTATGGATCCATGGTAGATAACAGCCTCGTACAACTATGAACCATTGAATCCTGCATCATCATCAGCCTCTCGCCCATAGACAGCTGTGATGCCTGCAGCTCCATCACGTTGCACTTTATCGATGCTCTAAGATCAGCTGTCATATCTCTGAGCTCCATGATGCTGCGCTCGAGCGTATCAAATCGTGTGATGAGCGTCGCATAGTCCGCCTGCGCATGGGACATGGGTTGTTCCTCCATCATTCGCAACAACTCGTCACGTAGAGACGCAATCTGACGGTCAACTATTTCCGGGACTCGTGCCGACGCCTGCGAGGGCTGTGGGGAATACGCACTTACAGTGGAGGCCCTAGTGGACTATGTCTCAACAATGGCACCATAGGATCCCGTACTGTAGTACGTACCCCTCTGGAGACCACCACCGACGGTCACCCACAGCTCGTCCGCCGACGGAGCTGGAGAGGGCTACGAGGAATTACCAGCCTCTCCCGCTGTAGGTGTACTAGCAGTCGCCCATTCACGCAGCCTAAGATACTCGGCCTAGAAAATTTTGGATACTCGATAATTGCTAATGTGTCAAAGGTACTTATTACTAACTACATATATATTTATTTGTATATTTTCTAAGTTATATTAAAATTAACAAAAAGTAAAGTAATACTTACATAGGTCTACGAGGCCCTCTCATCAATGAGATTCCTGCCCTTTCGATGGGTGGCCAGGAAGACGGTCACCATGTTGGCATCCTCATCCCTCTGTACCTATTAAAAACATATTATTTAGTACTAAAATTAAATATTTTATCCTACTACCATTTTCTTGTACTTGCGTTAAAATAATATATCTGAAATAAAAATTATACCAAACGACGAAAATATTCCATCATCAGAATCGAGCCACCACACCACTTTGCTACCATCTGCCTAGCTGTCTTGGCCTTCTCAGACCTTTCCTTGTACCTCGGATCGTCGAATCTAGCCCTTATTACAATCCACTCACTACCAGAAAAAGTCAAATTAGCGACGTTTAAAAACGTCGCTAAATGACAAAAAATATCGCTAATCACATTTAGCGACGTAATTAGCGACGTAATTAACGACGTTAATTAACGTCGCTAATTAGCGACTTAAATAGCGACATTACAGCGACGTATTTAATGACCTGACAATACTGCCATGTCAGCAATTTGCGACGTACAACAACGTTTTTAGTGACATATTTAGCGACGTCATTAGCGACGTGTATTAAAGTCGCTAATTAGCGATATATTTAGCGACGTGTACACACGTCGCTAAACGTCGCTAAAAATGTCGCTAATTTTACAGAAAAATAAAAAAAGGAATACTGAATTGTTTCCAAACTATTATTCCTGGAGTTTATTAAATCACAATCAGTACAAATAGACCCGGAACAACCCTCCGTTGAATTTCTGGGTTTGCCAACCCCCTTGGGTTGAATACTCAACACCGGTAAAATAACATATTTAATATGAATAATATAATAAAATTTAAAGAAAAGAAAGCATACATCAAATCTCATCGTAAAGAATATGGCAAATATATATCCATACAATCTTATCCTAAATAAAAAAAAACAAATATCCAGCAACTAGCTATACTACTGCGGATCTGCAAGACGCTGACCACCGGCGCACATGAAGGATAAGAATAGCTCATAATGCTCACGTGAAATCGACACCGATGTCGATGGAGAAGGCAGTGACGTCGGTGGACTCTGTGTCGATGTAGGCGCACCAGAAGGCCGTCCTTGCTCCAAGTCTGTGAGTCACTGATTGTAAGAATCCATGGTAGATAGCAGCCTTGTACTGCTATGAACCATTGAAGCCTGCATCATTGTCAGCCTCTCGCCCGTCGATAGCTGTGATCCCTGCAGCTCCATGATGTTGCGGTCTGTCGAGGCTCTAATATTATTTGTCAAATCCCGGAGCTCCGTGATGCTGCGGTTGAGCATATCGAATCGTGCAATGAGCGTCGGATCGTTCGCTTGCGGCTGGGATCGGGGCTGCTCCTCCATCCTTCGCAGCAACTCGTCACGGAGAGACGCAATCTAACGGTCAACGGCCTCCTGGACTCTGGCCGATGACTGCGAGGGCTGTGGGGAATGCGCAGTTGTCGGGGAGGCCGTAGATGACTGCATCACAACCAGGGCGCCATAGGATCCCGTACCGTAGTACGTACCCCTCTGGAGACCACCAGCTACGATCACCTACAGGTCGTCCACCGACAGAGCTGGAGCGGGCTGCGAGAAAGTACCAGCCTCTCCAGGTGTAGGTGCACTAGCAGTCGCCCGCTCACGCAGCCTAAGATACTCGGCCTAGAAAGGTTTAGAAACTCGATAATTGCCTAAGTTATATTAAAATTAACACAAAGAAAAGTAATACTTACATAGGTCTGCGAGGCCCTCTCATCAATAAGATTTTCGTCCTTGCGATGGGTGGCCAAGAAGACGGTCACCATGTTTGCATCCTCACCCCTTTGTACCTGTTAAAAAAATATTATTTAGTACTAAACATAAACATTTTTTTCTTCTACCATTTTATGGTACTTATATTAAAATAATATATTTTAAAAGAAAAAATATACCAAACGACGAAAATGTTCCGTCATTGGAATCGAGCCACTACACCACTTGGCAGCATTTCGCCTAACTGCCTTGGCCTTCTCAGACCTTTTTTTGTAGCTCGGATCGTCGAATCTAGCCCTCATCACAGTCCACTGCTCAGGCGTGATCCAACCTTGGATCGATTTTCCAGCATGATCACGAGCCTTCTGGTCATCCAGAGCATCTCGGATAAGCTTGGCGGCAACGGTCGAAAATAACCGCTTGATCAACTCGGTCCGGTGCGGAGGATAGAAATACATTTGCTACAATAAATAATTTAGTAAGTAAGCATCACGTATAAGTTATATAATATGCATAAATTAGAGGATTTATTTAATATACTTTTACCTGGAAGTGCGCAAACCAGAATGCCTTCCTCTCCTCCGGAGCCTCAGAGTAGTTGATCCAAGGGCCACCGTAGTTGTTCCTCAGAATTTGGCCTAGGCGTCTCTGAACCGACGATGGACGATATCTGTCACGCCCGAGTCCCAAAATATCAGGAACTAGGCCATGTGTTACTGGCCAGCTGACACGTCACTACGGGCTTAATCCACTTTGATGGACCCAATAGGAACGTGCTACGCTGTCCTAAAATACTACAAGTACAAAACAGGTATATCTATCTCATCCACCACAAAATGTCAGAAAAGCAAATGCTGAATATATATATATAAAAACTGAGTCTGATACAGTACACAACTGGTGAGAATACATGCCTACTACAAAAACTGATAATAGCGCAGAAAAATCAGATAGACTAAGCAGCGTCTATCTAAGAAAAATATCTCCATCTCTAGGTGGCAGGCCTCTAGGATCAAGCATACTCTGAGGGTGTCTCCTCGAGCTCCTCCTCGGTAGCACATCTGGCCTCTTGATCAGGGCCGTACACAGTGGGGTAGAAAGCCTCATCTAGATCTGGCAGAGAACCAGGTCCTCAGTGGGACATAACAAGATACAGAAAATGATATGCCATGTATGTGAATACTGAATAAAGAAAATAAATACAGGGTGCTAACCATCTAAGTGAAATGCAAGTAAAGACCTTGTAGTACGCATGGAAATGTGTCGGCTAGACATATGCTGACGTAATTCACCAATCGTGGTGACTGGCTAGTATAGGTGTCATATGCACCCGGACTCACGGGTAGCTCTGCAATCGACCATCTCCGAGGAGCTTGGTACGAAGGTATAAATCATATATGGAGGGGGTGTCCCATACGTCTACTAGTTATCTTTCCCATCCCAATGAAACTAAATATCAAGTCATACATTTCCTGAGTTTTTCTAATCCGTGATGCGGGTCACACGTACTGGTAGCTAATCAAATACGCAGCTCACATCCATAAATGTAATGCAACCATGTTGCATGTTACCGTGATAGGGTCTAGGAGAATATCATGATACTCTCACAGTGTTGGTGAGTCTGTAAGACTAAGTTATTTACACTAATTGTCATCGTATCAGTTGACTGTACCAGAGGCAGTATCAGGTACTCATAGTATATGAAATTCAAGAACAAAGCAGATATCAATAATTGAATTTAAACATTAACTTGGCAAGGTATACTTGTCTACTCCCTGATAGTGTTGATAACCTGATCTCACAGTCAGGTTTGAGGTTGCTGGTGACAGGGGGTCACTGGCTGTGCTGAAGGTGGTTTCTGTTAAAACAGACAGGGTTCGTGAATATCATGGTTGTAATATAAGCATATATAGATATAGATATATATATAGTATGTATATATATAGATATAATATATATATAGCAGTATATATAGTATATAAAGAACAGGAAATACAGGTATCTATAATAGTAGCAGGGTATATCCACTGCTATATATATAATATAATATTATCAGGGTGTATCCACTGATGTATATATTTATATAGATAAATGAAAAGACAGTGCAGAAATTTAATACATATATAAATGCTGTACTATTCAGCAATTATAATATAAATATTATCAAGGTCTATATGTGACCACTGTTATAT
Organism: Iris macrosiphon; assembly: GCA_036927795.1. Classification (NCBI taxonomy): domain Eukaryota; kingdom Viridiplantae; phylum Streptophyta; class Magnoliopsida; order Asparagales; family Iridaceae; genus Iris; species Iris macrosiphon. Next base: position 33,722,759 of record JAYESA010000014.1, on the reverse strand, counting down.
ATAATAAAGTGCAATAATTGTAAATATATATAGATAGGCTGTAATATCCAGCACAGTATAATGTATAATATAGATATATGTAATAAATTGAAATAACATTGCAAGTATTGAAAAAATATATATAATATATATAAGCTGTATTATCCAGCTGGATATTAATATATATATACATATATATAATATATATATATATAAATATATATATATATATATATATATATATATATATATATATATATATATATATATATATATATAATAGGTGCAGGAAATAAATTAAGTGCAGAAAAATAAATAAACTAAGAATGCATAGTATTATATAATATATAACATCTTATATAAATATATAAATAAAACAGAATTAAATACATATATACATATTAGAAATTATTATATAATATATTATATAGTATAAATATACATATACATATACATATATACATATATAAATATATATGTATAGAATAATAGATATATATACATATATTTAGTAAATATATATAATAATAGTATATACAGTATAATATACTATATAATAACAGTATATAATACATATATATTATAATATATAATATATATATATAGATATATATATAAATATATATTTATATACATATATATACATATACATATAGGAATATATAGATAAATACATATACAATAGGTATTAGGAGTATACCTACTGACAGGTGGGCCCTAGGGGTCGTCGACGGCGGGTGGACGGCGGCGGAGTCGGCCGGAGGCGGCCGGAGGAGCGGGAACAGCAGCAGCAGCAGCTGAGTGCGGGGGCTGCCGACGGCGGAGGAGCGGTGGAGGTGGCCGGGCAGGCGGCGGGTTCGACAGAGGGGAGGATGGCGGTTAGTTTGGTGGTGGTGGCGGAGGTCTACGACGGCGGTGGTGGCGGCTAGGGGCGGCCGGAGTAGAGAGGGTGGTTAGGGTTAGGGGTGGCTGAGGGTTGCTGCGGGGGCTCTGGCCGGCGGAGGAAGGGTCGTGGGGCGGTGAGGGGGTGGTCGTCGGAGAGAGGAGGTCGGGGCGGTTCGATTGGTGAGAGTGGTGGCGGTACACGGTGGCGGAGGGAGGCGCAGGGGGTGGCTCGGGTGGTGGTGGCTGCTGTGGCAGTGAGGAAGTGGGGAGGTTGCGGGGGCTGTGGCCAGCGGAGCAGGGTGGTGCCGGCGGTGAGGCTTGGCCGAAGGGGAGAGGGGGTCAAGGCGGAGGGTTGGCCGGAGTTGGTGGCCTGCGGTGGTCGGAGGGGAGAGTTATGGAGTTTGAAAGGGAAGAGGGTAGGGGTTTATATAGGGTTTGGGGTGGATGGCATTTCTGTAAATAAAATGAAGTTTAGGGGTATTTTGGTAAATCTGATTTTTGGGGATATTTTTCCTGGATTTTTCTGGGTGTTTTGGGTGGGTCCCATACACCTATGGTCTAGCCAATAGAATTATGCCACCTTGCATGCAATTTTGTATAAAAACCCCTAACTTTTCATAAATTGCATAAAAGCATAAAATTTGTAGTTTGCATAATTTCGTAATTTACCAAATTTCAAATACTGATTTTCCGAAATTCTGAATTGTACAGAAATGAGGGAAATAGCTGGGAAAAATGTTTTGGACAGTGTGGGGTGAGCCTGGGCAGATGCAGGGTCTGATTCTGCAGGTGATTTGGTCATCGTATTTATTATTTAATAAATACTGCGCACGGTGTTCACTAATTACTTTGAGGTTGTTAGGGTCATAGTTTTTCTACGGTGTCAAAACGATATTTGAAGTATAATTAGAGTAGAATTTTATCGTAATTTTGGTTGGGCAAACAGGTGCCTACTGGTCCTCAAATCTCTAGGGGTACAGAGATGGGTAAAGAGCAGCAATTTTAAATAGGAAATAAATACGTACGTTTGTAACGATATTTGTGCGACTAAAACGAAGCACCAAACGAGATTTCTGGGAGTTGCTAAAAATACAGGAAAAGTAGTCTAACAAGTCTAGGGCAGGTATGTGAAATTTGTTTAGGGTTAACAGCTAGTGGGATGCCTTAATTAATTGTGTAATAAACAGGTGCACAATTAATAGAATATATAATAAATAAAATTTTAAAAAGTTGCAATAATTCTAATTAGTCAAAACTAATCCTAAATTACTGAAATCTGGTCGAGGGAGTTTACAATATCTATACAAAGATAATTATTTTGATCGAAAAAGTCAATATACGATGAATAAAGAAATACACAATATATATTATGCTAAACCATCTAATTGACTTACTTTGTACCGTCGGCCTAAATCTCTGTCCTCGTCTCCTCCGGTGGAGCGCATGGAGGATCTTGCTGATGTTGGGACAACGTGGGCACGACCTCATCGACATGCTCATATGTTGTAAAACCCCTAATTCTAAAAACCGTATTTATCCTTTTTAATTATTATTTATTAATTTAATTGCAGTAATTAGTGGCTAATTAGGAGAAATAGATTTTATTTAATTTTTATTTTAGGTGTTTGGGAATTTAGAAGATTTATGGAGCCAGTATAAATTTTTGCTAATTTATTCCATGTAGGAGACCCTATGTACATCTGATAGATTTATTATATGCACTAAAATAAGTTTTAGAATTTTATATGTATAAATATATATATATATATATATATATATATATATATATATATATATATATATATATATATATATATATATATATATATATATATATATATATGTGGTTTACTAAATAGAAATTAGAAAAGAAATAGAAAATAGAATATAAAAAGAATAAGAAAGAAAAGAAAAGAATATAAAAATTTCTTAATGGACTACCTATCCTACCCCATCCTAAACTAAACCCAACCTATTAACTAAGAAATAAGGCAGCAATAGCAAAGAGCCCAAGCGCGACCCCCTCCCTGGCTCTCGACATCTCTCTCTCTCTCTCTCTCTCTCTCTCTCTCTCTTCTATATATATATAACCCAGCCATCGACCAAACCCTAACCCTAATTCTCCCTCTCCTTCACCCTCGATCGCGCCACAGAGTAAGAGCCGCCGCCGCACGAAGCCAACTCCGGCCGACCACGACGACCGCGACCCCGCGCGAGCACCGTGTCGCGCAGAAGCTACAACAACTTACCTCTCTTTCCACATGGTTTTCCGTCATCTCGCTCAACCAAACTCGACCCCGTCTTCACCAGTATGATCCTCACCTATCCCTCTCCCATATCTGTATGATAGTAGACCTCGAAAAACACATAACCCTAGGCAAAAATAGCATCAAAGTTGGCAGAAAAAGACCACTTTTGGGTATCGCAGAAAACTACGATGACCACCTATGTTCCCGGATTCGTATCTCCCACCATAGAGATCCGAATCCAGTTTTTCTTTTTGGTATGCGGAGATCACTTGACCTAGTTTAATTTTTGTTAATTAACATTAAATTATTAATTGCTATATGTAGAATTAAATTTGTTGGAAAACTCCAAAAATATACTTTTTCTATATTTCTAAAAGTTGTGAAACGGAGCGCGCTTCGCCAAACGGGACCGCCCCGCCATGTACCAAGTGTACCAAAGGATGCGTGCAGTATACTCGGACACGTGAGAGTTTGCGAAAACTGATTCGGACGCGTGTGCACGTCAGAATCAGCCCGCATCCGAGGACAATCTCCGTGTCGTAACTTTTATGAAAAGTGGTGCGCATTTTGTGCACGCTCGTCAGATTGTGACAAAACTTGCGCTACTGGACTCATGGTAACGTGTTGGTCCTGTGACCCAATTTTGAGATAGTTGTCCAAGTCGCCAATTGGCGGGCACCACGATTGACTTTTTTGGACAAAATTGTGTTCGGCTCATCGGATTCCATATTTGGACATACCGTTGAGTTCTTATTGATATTTAGAGTTTGTTTGACCTATAATTTGTCCCATTAAGAGACTGTTACCCTTGGCACATTTTTGGTGCAAAATGGACCACATGTGAACCCCACTTTGATCCAAAATTACTATTTTGCCCCTGTGTCCAAATTGTACGAAAGGGAAGTGCTTTCTAGCTATTTTGCTTATTCTGGGAACGTTGGTTATGTCTATTTCAGCATCCCGAGATATTTGTTCTGAGGCCATAGTTTCTGATCTTGTGTGTAGACTTCTAGACGTTACACCTTACAGCTTTCTTACCAGGCAAGATACCTTGCCAAATTGCTTACGTTATTTTGCATGCTTAGTATATTTCTGTATATTTTTTATATTTTTGTTTATTCATTACATGTGTAGTTTCTTTCAGTCATTACTATATATTAGATATGTTGACACACACTTGACACATAGTATCATGAGAGGATAATCATTAGGCGTATGGGCTTTTAACCACTTTGGTAAACCGTAGTATATAGTTCACGCTACGGGCGTGTGTCGCGCTGGTCACTACCCCCGAGGTATGTCGATTTTTGTAGAGTCGCGCTGGTCGCTACCCCCGAGGTATGACAATTTCTGATGTCCACTGGCGGGTGTGTGGGTTGTGAGGCTTAGATCGAGTAGCCTACCCTTGCCCATACGTCAAAAAGTTGTCCTCATTGCATTCATATAGATTTTCCTGTACAGCATACTTATATATTTTTAAACATTATACATATTTACTGTATTCAAATTAGTTTACTTCTATGTATCTTGTTACGTCCCCCTGAGGACCTGGTCCCTTTCCAGGTGTATCTGTTCTTGAGTATTTGCAGGAGCACAGATTTGGATGGTTATATGTGTTTCGAGGATGTCTTCTCTTCGAGCCATGGTCATTACCTGGTATTCTTATATTATGTTTATTGTATTGTACTTTCTATTCGAGTTGGTAGTGGATTTATTTTCATCCAACTATCATCCTTAGATACTTATATTGAGAACTAGTTATATAGATGTTGGTTAATTATTTATATTTGATTTTCGTGGATGAGATTTAGATTATACCCTGTGACTTGTGATATATGTTTATACCACTTGTAGATTGATATTCATATTACAGCGTACGTATGGATTTTGGTTTCCATATATTGGAGTTGCCATATCCATACGGCTGGCATGCTTACGTGTACTAGTCCTACGTATTTTTGGGACTGGGGCGTGACATATTTTTGTGGTGGCCCATGCAGGTCGAGAGTTTATTGTCTCGGTTACGTTATTGTGCGACGACTAAATTTTGTTCTTCTATTCTTCATCTTTTAACTTGTGCCATCTGACATTTCTGATTGTAGGCCAGGTGATTTTATTCTGTGATTAGGGACATATAGTTGCTAGGATTATAGTTGTTAATGTTAAATTTTGAATTAGTGTGCTTAGTAGTTAGAATTTAATGGTTTAAGTATTTCTTGTAGATTGTGACCTGATGATTATCCCTTAATTTTCAAATCGTATAACATGTACCCCCACCTCGATACGAGTTATATTTCCTTTCCCTTGAGGCCAGTAACTTTTCCATTCTTACTATTGACACTTGCACTAAGACTAAGACTTAGGACGACCATGACCTATGTAATGTAAGAGGATACCCTAATAAGTACCAAGATCTTTCCCTAACAATAGTTTATACTTTATTTACAAGGACCAGGTTATTCTAAAGAATTTTCTCAAGGCAATTACAGTAGTAGTTAATGTTATAAGTTGGGTAGTATACCTCCCAACCTAGTATCACATAGTCTTTTGACCTATTATTGAAGAATAGCTGAATGACATTAACTGTATGCTAGCATAAGAAGATAATATTTCATCAGACTGTAGAACTTAGAAGCCCATACCCCTATTTGGTCGACTATCAACTTAGACAGGGAGTTAGTATGACAACTGTAGAGAATGTAAGAGTCTTATCTTCTTTGAGAACTTGGATTATTTTATAACTTCTCTTATCATAATCTAGCGTACTTATATTTTCTGTACTACCTTGATTTATGCTGCTATTATAGCCTAGTTTTTGTAAGCTTATTCTTTTATCGAGCTTGCTCATGACATATGTATTATTGGGTGCACACAATAATACAATTGCCTAATCAGAATCGGTGTATTAAGGCATAGCTAACCTTAGTGCGCTTGGTTCGCTCTTTGCATGACTACTTTATGTGGATTGAGATATAGGGTAGTAGACAAATATACTTGCCCCTAGACATGTCTGACATATCGTATCGGTTACATAACTGTACTGATACGAGCATGTAAATAGAAAATTACCAAAATAGAATTTTAATCCACAACTGCCCTGACAACTCTCTTTTCGAATTCTTTAATCTCTTTGAACCTCGTACTCGTATTCTATCACCTTCACCTTGAATTCTTTATTATTGCTCTCCGTCTTCCCTTATTTTGGAAAGACGAAATCTTGTGCTTGGTATAAGTTGACACACTGATAGTACTAGATATACCCCATAAGGCTAATCACATGACTTAGTGACTCTCTTTTATAATTGATTAAGGGCATATCAGAGGTGATATGTTTGGTGTTAAAACTTTGAGGATTGAATAACATGATTAAATAATTGAGGAATAGTTTTCTTAGATGTATAGCCTTAGGTGATAGATGCGTAAATTTTAAGTTTGGTAGATTGTGAACCCCTCACCCAAAATTAGACCTACTTGGCTGAGATAATGAGACTAAGGCTAGATTGATTCCAGTTAGAGATAGAACATGGTATTTTATTTAATTTTGCAATAATTATATCACTTAACACACCTTACCGTGCTTCGATAATTGGAGTACTATACTAGCCACTGCCATCCTATAAATTCCACACCCTTGTCCTAGACATGCCCATTCTGACCCTTGTGTAACTTATAATTATGCTTTTTTGTGCTATATTTTAGTCGTACAATATTCATCGCAGACATTATTTCTTAATCCTAAAATAATTCTAACTTTGTATCCTTGTGCATTCCAATCGAAATTGGAGACACAATTTTGACCTGTTTCGTACAACCCAATCTATGACAATATCCTAGCCTGGGCCTCTATGTCCATGACAATTGCATCCACCTAATTTTAGCCCCATGCACTTCTAATTAATTCTCGAACACCATACGGATTAATTTTGATTAATTTAATCCAATTTTCATCTTTGTGCACCTTTTCAATTGTCGGGCTCTTTTATGCAAAAGAGCATTTAGGTGTCCAGACTATTGGACATGACACATGAAAAAATCTATTTTTTTTGCTCATGTGGATTTTTCCTGTAATTTTTAGAATATGCAACGTGCAACATCGCCCCTCATTTAAACCTAGCCTTGCATTTTAAACAATACAAATCTTATACCATCCTTGACTTTCTACCGCGGCTTAATTTTAATTTCAAGGACAAATTTTTATAAGTTGAGTAGAATATAAAATTCTTAATCCTAAAAACCGTATTTACCCTTTTTAAATATTAGTTATTAATTTAATTATAGTAATTAGTGGCTAATTATGAGAAATAGATTTTATTTAATTTTTATTTTAGGTGTTTGAGAATTTAGGAGATTTATGGAGCCAGTATAAATTTTTGCTAATTTATTCCATGTAGGAGACCATATGTACATCTGACAGATTTATTATATGCACTAAAATAATTTTTAGAATTTTATATATATATATATATATATATATATATATATATATATATATGTGTGTGTGTACGTGTGTGTGTGTGTGTGTGTGTGTGTGGTTTACTAAATAGAAATTAGAAAAGAAAAGAAATAGAAAATAGAATAGAAAATAGATTATAAAAAGAATAAGAAAGAAAAGAAAAGAATATAAAAATTTCTTAATGGACCACCTATCCTACCCGATCCTATACTAAACCCAACCCATTAACTAAGAAACAAGGCAGCAGCAGCAAAGAGCCCAAGCGCGACCCCCTCCTTGGCTCTTGACATCTCTCTCTCTCTCTCTATCTCTCTCTCTCTCTTCCATATATATATATAACCCAGCCATCGACCAAACCCTAACCCTAATTCTCTCTCTCCTCTACCCTCGACAGTGCCGTAAAGCCAGAGCTGCCGCTGCGCGGAGCCAACTCCGGCTGACCATGACGACCGCAACCCCGCGCGAGCACCGCGCCGCGCAGAAGCTACAGCAACTTAGCTCTCTTTCCACGCAGTTTCCGTCATCTTGCTCAACCAAACTCGATCTCGTCATCACCGGTATGATCCTCACCTATCCTCCTCCCATATCTGTATGATATTAGACCTCGAACATCGCGTAAACCTAGGCGAAAACAGCGTCAAAGTTGGCAGAAAAAGACCACTTTTGGGTATCGCAGAAAACTGCGGTGACCACCTATGTTCCCGAATTCGTATCTCCCACCACAGAGATCCGAATCTGATTTTTCTTTTTGTTATGCCGAGACCACTTAACCTAGTTTAATTTTTGTTAATTAACAATAAATTATTAATTGCTGTATGTAGAATTAAATTCGTTGGAAAATCCCAAAAATACACTTTTTTCTGATTTCCAAAAGTTGTAAAACGGAGCGCGCTCCGCCAAACGGGACCGCCCTGCCATGTACCAAGTATATCAAATGGTGCGCGCAGTGTACCCGGATACGTGAGAGTTTGCAGAAACTGATTCGGACATGTGTGCACGTCAGAATCAGCCCGTATCCGCGGATAATCTCCGTATCATAACTTTTGCGAAAGCCGTGCGCATTTTGTGCACGCTCGTCAGATTACGACGAAACTTGTGCCACTGGACTCGTGGTAATGCACTGGTTCTGTGGCCCAATTTTTACGTAATTCTGAGACAGTTGACCAAGTCACCAATTGGCGGGCCCCACGGTTGACTTTTTGGGCAAAATTGTGTTCGGCTCATCGGATTCCATATTTGGACATACTGTTGAGTTCGTATTAACATTTAGAGTTTGTTAAACCTATAATTTATCCCATTTAGAGACTGTTATCCTTGGCACATTTTTCGGTGCAAAATGGGCCACATGTGGACCCTACTATTACCCAAAATTACCATTTTGCCCCTGTATCCAAATTGGACGAAAGAAAAGTGCTTTCTAGCTATTTTGCTTATCCTGGGAATATTGGTGATGTCTATTTTAGCATCCGGAGATATTTGTTCTGAGACCATAGCTTCTGATCCTGTGTGTGGACTTCTAGACGTTACACCTTGCAGCTTTCTTACCAGGCAAGATACCTTGCCAAATTGCTTATAGTATTTTGCATGCTTAGTATATTTCTATATATTTATTGTATTTTTGTTTATTCATTGCATGTGTAGTTTCTTTCAGTCATTACTATATATTAGATATGTTGACACACACTTGACACCTAGTATCATGAGAGGACAATCATTAGGCGTATGGGCTTTTAACGACTCTGGTAAACCGTCGTATATAGTTCGCACTACGGGTGTGTGTCGCGCTGGTAGCTACCCCCGAGGTTTGTCGATTTCTGTAGAGTCGCACTGGTCGCTACCCCCGAGGTATGACGATTTCTGATATCCACTGGCAAGTGTGTGAGTTGTGAGGCTTAGATCGAGTAAACTACCCTTGCCCATACGTCAAAAAGTTATCCTTATTACATTCATATATATTGTCCTGTACAGCATAATTATATATTTTCAAACATTATGCATGTTTACTGTATTCAAATTGGCTTGCTTCTATTTATCTTGTTACGTCCCCTTGAGGACCTGGTCCCTTTCCAGGTGTATCTGTTCTTAAGTATTCGTAGGAGCACAGATTTGGATGGTTACATGTGTTTCAAGGATGTCTTCTCTTCGAGCCGTGGTCATTAGCTGGTATTCTTATATTATGTTTATTGTGTTATACTTTCCATTTGAGTTGGTTGTGGATTTGTTTCCATCCAACTATCATCCTTAGATACTTATATTGAGATCTAGTTATATAGATGTTGGTTAATTATTTATATTTGATTTTCGTGGATGAGATTTAGATTGTACCCTGTGACTTGTGACATATGTCTATACCACTTGTGGATTAATATTTATATTACAGCGTATGTGTGGATTTTGGTTTCCATATATTGGAGTTGCCATATCCATACGACTGGCATGCTTACGTGTCCTAGTCCTACGTATTTTTGGGACTAGGGCATGACATCTGTCCCCATGGTTTCGTCAGCAGGAGGAACGCTGGATGAACGAGTATTATTACGCCTGGAACTACTCGTCCCAATAGTCGAAGATGTGAGTGATTGATATACTGGAGTACTGGGCGACGATGATCCGGAACCAACAGTAGGCAGTACCTGAGGAGCACTCTGTCTACCTCGGGACCTGCTGAATCGTCCACATCGTCCTGTCATACCTGATAACAATATATGATGAATATAGAAAAACACAAATATATAGTATATTCTACAGTCAAAATGTGATGCACATCTCAAAGCATTCTACAGTCAAAATATAATACATATATTCGTTAAAATAGTATATTCTACAGTCAAAATATAGTTACATTCTACAGAAAAAATATTTTATTTTCAATCATCTTTAGAAAATTCATCTTGTTCGCCTTCCTCGTCCTCCTCTTCCTCTTCCTCCTTCTCGTCTTCACTTTCATCTACTTCATATTCGTCTTCCTCTTCTGATAATTCTAAATCTTGTACATTATTTCTCGTGTAATGAGTAACTTTCGTTGAGTCCACATCTACAATATTTGTTACAAGAGGTAGATCGTCCTTCTGATAAGCTATTTCGTCAATGTCAAAGGTATTTCTAGCTTTAGTCTTGCATACTGTCCACCAATCCGACCTCGCTGTCCCCCGTCTAGGATAAGTTGTGAAGTACACGAGCTGAGACTGACTTAATAGGACAAATGGTTCGTAGCCTTGATATCTACGCTTGTAGTTTATATCCACAAGGCCATGCTTGTCAATTTTCCAACCTTGATATTGAATCGGATTGAACCATTCACACTTGAATAGCACGATATTAGCAGGTTCTGTGCCATAATTATATTTCAACTCCATAATCTCTAGTAAGATACCAAAGAAATCATTGCCTGGATCGACGTCTTTGTAGTTCGAAGATTTGATACACAAACAACTATTTTTCGTGGAATCAAGATCCAGAAAGCTGTCTCTGATAGGAGCATTTGTTGACTTGAACTTGAACCCATTCACATAGAAACTTGGCCATATTTTAACGGCATTAATTGGTCCCTTGGCTAGAGTTCTAATAGATTCAGTCTCGGGTGTTATTAGACGATCGACCTAAATACCAAAGTAGCGATAGTAAGTTATTTATTTTGCAAGTATAGAATTAAAAATTAATTACCAAGCATCTTACATATGCACTCAACCAAGAAGGAAAATGGCATCTCATTTCTTGTTCTACTTCTTCGTCTGTTATGTAGGGTCTAACCGACCTCAACTCATCATTATATGTGCTGAAAAATAATAAAGCAACTGATGATTAGTAGCATAATAGTATCTTATACTATTACATTGAGATGATGTAAACGTGGACGTATTAATTACTTACCCCTTTAGCTTCTCCACTTCATCCTCGTCGCAATTGAGTAGTATATACAACTGAGCAGCCCTTAGCTCGTCATCATTCAAATATCTCTTCTTTATTTTTCCCGAAGGCTTTCCGGACGCATTGAATACTTTGAGTATTGTATCATTAGATTCCTTATATGCGTCGTCGTTTCTCAGAGCTTTCGTTCTATTAATAGCAACATGCAGCTTGAAATACGTCGAGCAAAAGTTTGTAATCTCCTCGATAACATAAGCTTCACAAATTGAGCCCTCAACCCGTGCCTTATTTTTCACCTTTCTCTTTAGGTAATTCAGATGCCGCTCGAAGGGGTACATCCACCGATAATCGACAGAACCACCAACACGTGCCTCAAAGGAAAGATGAATTGGCAAATGCTCCATAGAGTCAAAGAATCCAGGAGGAAACACCTTCTCGAGCTTACATAGTTTTACCGCAATGTCCTTCTCTTGCTTTTCTAGATGATCGATGAGCAACTTAGTACAACAAAGATATCTGAAGAATATGCTAAGCTCTGTCAATGGATCCTAAATGACCTGCGGTAAGAATTCCCAAAATACGATCGGAATTAACCTCTCCATGAATACGTGACAATCATGGCTCTTCATACCGGCCAGTTTGTTCTCCTTGAGGTCGACGCATCATCTCAAGTTTGACACGTACCCGTCTGGAAAATTTAGACCCTGAATCCACCTACAAAGTCTCCCTTTATCCTCTTTCACCAGTGAGAAAACTGACTTAGGTTGCTTTAACTTTCCATTCCCCTCCTCTATCAAATATAATGCAGGACGTCTACATATTTCTTCTAAGTCCAACCTGGCCTTCGGATTATCTTTTGTCTTCCCCTTTACCTCCATTATAGTATTAATTATGTTATCAAATATATTCTTCTCGATATGCATGACATCAAGGTTATGTCTGATCAGATTGGTGCTCCAATATGGTAGATCCCAGAATATACTCCTCTTCGTCCAGTTATGAGTGCGACCAAATCCGTCACACTTGTACCCCTTAGCAGGCTCTTCGATAGCACTTGGTAAATCTTTTACCTCTCCCATATCGTATATCCGGGCCACCATGGGGGTGGATTGGCCTTCTCTACAACTCCCGCACAAAAAGCATTCTGGTTCCTCCGGTACGGATGATCCTTCAGCAGAAATTGTCGATGACAATCGAAGAAGCAATGTTTGCCTCCGTGTTTCAAACGAAAAGCCTTAGTACGGTCCATGCAATACGGACATGAGAGACGACCATGGATGCTCCATCCTGATAATATTCCATAGGCCGAAAAGTCATTGATGGTCCACATAAGTGCTTCCCTCGTCTAAAAATTCTGCTTTCTAGAAACATCGTACTTGTTGGCACCTACTTCCCACAACTAATTCAACTTATCTATCAAAGGTTGTAAATACACATCGATGTTCCTCTTTGGATTGTTCGGACCCAGGATAATAACGGTTAGGAACATATACGGAGTCTTCATGCACATCCAAGGTAGTAGATTGTACGGAGTGACGATCATAGGCCAACACGAATACTGGGAGCCCGAAAGTCCGAACAGGGTAAAACCGTTAAAGGAGATCCCCAATTTGATATTACGCAAATCTTTTGTAAAATGTGGATACTCTCGATCAAAGTACTTCCATGCTTCTCCATCGGATGGATGATCCAATACTCGTTCGATCTGTTTTTGCCTTTGCCAACTCATGTTTTCTGCAGTCTCCTTAACCATAAACAACCGCTGCAACTGTGACGTCAAAGGCAAGTAGTGCATCGAATCGGTAGGCTTTCTTGCACCGACTGACTTTCCTCTAGCAGTGGCCTTGTAGCGATCAGCACCACAGAATTTGTACGCATCTTCATCCTTGTCGTCTTTGTAGTACAACATGCACCCGTTGCGATATGCATCAATTTTCTCGTATCCCATCCAAAGCGATCTCACCATTCTCTTAGATCGATAGAAGTCTTTAGGCAACTTGGCACCCTCGGGCAAGATCTCTATAATCAAATCGATCAGTCGATTATAGCATTCTTGCGACATGTTAAAATCGGACTTGATGCTCAATAATCTTACAATCACCTCCAACGGTGAATGATCCTCACAACCAGGATATAGTGGAGTCCTTGCATTCTCCAGCAATTCCATAAACTTTGCAGCATCAGCATTCGGTGCCTCCTCAGCTGCATCATAATTGTCCGGATTGAAACTAGGTCTCGCCGTATCATAATTGTCCCGATTGAAACTAGGCCCCGCCGTATCATAAACCATGTTCACCCACCCGTCATCGTAAGCATCATGGTCGTGGACATCCATATACGGCTCCACATAGGGCTCCGACTCCGATGCTAGAGATACAAGTTCTTCGTGCGCGGTCCACTGATAGTAATTTGGCGTGAAGCCCTTCGAGTACAAATGATATGTGACTTCTACTTCTGGATGATATTTCCTGTTACGACATCTCACACACGGACACTTAATTTTGGTACCATCCATGTACTGAGGGAACGCCTTGGCGAACTACAGGAACTGCTGTACACCCTCAATGAATTCATCCCGCACACCGAACATGTCATCAGGATGACGGTTGTACATCCACGAACGATGACGTAGATAGTAATTTATATCCATTTTTAGATACTTCTGCAAAAATGATAGTATGTATCATATAAATCATTACATACAGTGTGATTCTCTAAAGAAGAAGCTGACAATTAGTTGGCTAGGTAATCTATATTTGAAGTCACAAAGAAGAAGCATGTTAGATCTTGTGCAGAGTGTGTGCACACCAGTGTAGGTACAATATTTTGTAGGATAGCAGCATGCTAGATGGTTAAAGCTTATTATAAGATGGTAGGATTAAATTAAAAAAGATAATGAATTTTTAAGTCAAAATGAATTTGATAAGCAACATTTTTTGATGTGATTCAAGTTTCTGCTTTCTTTCCTCAGAGTGAATATATCCACTGCTTGCTTTCTTGCCAAATCTATAGCACGATTATCAAGGCTTCTCCAATAAGAGAAGGGTCTGGTATTGACCGGTTGCCCACTGATTGCTTCACAGTTTCCTGTACTCAAAATCTGAATACAATACACTCATCTCACTACCAGTTTGCAGCACAGAGCCCCCAAGGTCTGCACACTAACACAGGCACTCTTGACACCATCACATGATACACATCACTACCTAAATACACTAGACATGCATATATCAATGCACAGATTATACACCCTCTCATATGCTAATATTGAATATATTTCTTAAGTTCAAACCCATAATACTTCAATTCCTACTATTCTATACTCAAATAGTAGGTGCACACATATATTGATACCCTTATTCTGTGGTTAATCCTTGACACTGCTGCAGACTTTTATTGCACTGATGCACACATGGGATTCTTGCACTACACAGGCTCTTTAGAGACATACACACATGCAGGGAATGTTGTTCCTCAATACAGAACCAATGTGCCAGGTTGCACAGTTTCAAATGCTACTATTGCAGTTTCAGTCTTGCACATACTGCAGGGCACTGCTGCACTTATTGCTCTGAGCAGTTGCACAAATCCAGACCACACACTATACTGGAATACCAATATGCACACAGAAAACTATGGGTTACCGTGTTTAAGTTATGCACACACACAGAGAACTACCCAATCTCTGATACACACTGCACTGGAATCCCTTTTGCTGCAGACACACGGGTGTCTATGATACACCATGACACTCATCTAACACAGTTCACATCTACAATTTAATTATAATACTAAACAACTTACTCAAGTACACATATACGCACTGTTAACACAAGGACACACTGCCATAGAGCAGTGTTCACTCTTGCACACTCCTCACAAGATCTAGTATATACCATCTCTGTACTGTTAACACAAGAACCCGGTCAAAAAACCTAACCCTAACCCTATGTCCTGATCAGTGTCAGTGTCAGTGTGTGTGTGTGTGTGTATGTCGTGTCGGTGTCAGTGTCTGTGTGTGTGTCATATCTATGTCAGTGTCACATGTGTGTCCTGTGAGAGAGAGAGAGAGAGAGGGGGGTTTACCTAGAGGGGGAGGAGGAGGAGGAGGAGGAGGAGGGGGGAGGACGTGGCTGGAGGAGGGTGGACGGGGTTGGAGGGGGATTGCCGGGAGGGAAGAGGGGGCGCCGGAGGGAGGAGGGAAGCCGGAGGGAGAGGACGGGGCCGAGGAGGGTAGCCAGAGGGAAGAGGGGTCGCCGAAGGGAGGAAGAAGGAGCCAGAGTGGGTTTGAAAATTGGGAGAGGGAGAGGGAGAGGGAGAGATCGAAGGAAATGGAGGGAATCAGCCCTAAGTAAAAAATTTAGCGACGTTTTAGCGACGCCAATAATGACGTCGCTAATTTTGAATTTAGCGACGTTTTAGCGACGCCAATAACGACGTCGCTAATTTAGCGACGTCTTAAACGTCGCTAATGACATCGCTAAATGTCCAAAATATATACGTCGCTAAAAAATATCGCTAAAAGTCGCTAAATAAAATATATTAGCGATGTTTAGCGA
The DNA here is from genome assembly GCA_036927795.1 of Iris macrosiphon. Lineage (NCBI taxonomy): Eukaryota > Viridiplantae > Streptophyta > Magnoliopsida > Asparagales > Iridaceae > Iris > Iris macrosiphon. The sequence continues at coordinate 33,706,767 of JAYESA010000014.1, read as the reverse complement.
CCTAAATTAAACTTATAGCGACTAATCTTTTAAAAACTGAATAAAAGTCGCTAAACGTCGCTAAATATTGCCAATTAGCGACGTTTAGTGACGTTTTCACATGGAGTCGCTAAATTAGCGACATTTTAAATGGAGTCGCTAAAAAATGTCGCTAATCCCGCTTATTCTAGTAGTGACTGCTCAGGCGTGATCTAACCTTGGATCAGTTTTTCTTCGTGATCACGAGCCTTCTGGTCATCCAGAGCATCATGGATCAGCTTGGCGGCAATGACATAAAATATTTGCTCAATCAATTCGGCCTGATACGGTAGATAGAAATACGTTTGCTACAAGAAGTAATTCAGTAAATTATAATATGTATAGATTAGATGATTGATATAATATACTTTTACCTTGAAGTGCGCAAATAAGAACGTATTTCTCTCATCTGGAGTATCAGAGTAGTTGATCCAAGGGCTCCCATAGTTGTACCTCAGAAAGTGGCCCAGGCATCTTTGTACCGACGATGGATGATATCTATACAGAGATAATTATTTTTATCAAAAAATTAAATATGTGATGAATAAATAAATACACGATATATATGATGCTAAACCAACTAATTAACTTAATTTGTACCGTCGGCCCAAATCTCCTTCCTCGTCTCGTCCGGAGGTGCGAATGGAGGATCTCACTGAAGGTGGGACTACGTTAGCTCAACCTCCGCCATATTCTCATCTGTCTCCATGGTTCCGTCAGCAGGAGGAATGCTGGACGAGGGAGTAGTCTCAGTCTTGGAACTACTCGTCCCAAGAGTGCTGCCACGTAACGTCGTCTCAGTCGAAGATGTGACTGGTCGATATACTGGAGTACTTGGCGCCGAGGATCCAGAATCAACAGTAGGCAGTACCGGAGGAGCACTCACAAATAGAGCCCTCAACCCGTGCCTTATTTTTTACCTTTCTCTTTAGCTAATTTAGATGCCGCTCGAACGGATACATTTATTGATAACCGACAGGACCACCAACACGTGCCTCATAGAAAAGATAAATTGATAAATTCTCCATGGAGTCAAAGAATCCAGAAGGAAACACCTTCTCGAGCTTGCACAGTATTACCGTAATGTCCTTTTCTTTCTTTTCTAGATTATCGACTAGCAACTTAGTAGAACAAAGATCTTTGAAGAATATGCTGAGCTCTGTTAATGGATCCCAAATGACATGCGGTAAGAATTCTCAAAATACAATCAAAATTAACCCCTCCATGAATACGTGACAATCGTGGCTCTTCATACCCGCCAGTTTGTTCTCCTTGAGGTTGACGCATCTTCTCAAGTTTGACACGTACCCATATAAAAAATTTAGACCCTAAATCCACCTATAACTCCTTCTCCAGTGAGAAAATTGACTTAGGCTGCTTTAACTCTCCATTCCCCTCCTCAATCAAATGCAACGTAGGACGTCTGCATATTTCTTCTAAGTCCAACTTGGCCTTCGGATTGTCTTTCGTCCTTCCCTTTACCTCCATTACAGTATTAATTATGTTATCAAATATATTCTTCTCGATATGCATGACATCAAGGTTATGTCTGATCAGATTGGTGCTCCAATATGGCAGATCCAAGAATATACTCCTTTTCGTCCCGTTATGGGGGTGACCAATCCGTCACACTTGTACCCCTTAGCAGGCTCTTCGTTAGCACTTGGTAAATCTTTTACCTCTTTCCATATCTGTAAAACTCCTAATTCTAAAAACCATATTAACCTTTTTAATTAATTATTTAATTAAATTATAGTAATTATTAGCTAATTATGAGAAATAAAATTTATTTATTTTTTATTTTAGGTGTTTGTGCATTTAGGGGATTTATGGAGAAATTATAAATTTTTCCTAATTTATTACATGTAGGAGACCCTATGGGCGAGTGACAGATTTATTGTATGCACTAAAATAATTTTTAGAATTATATATATATATATATATATATATATATATGGTTTATTAAATAGAAATTAGAAAAGAAAAAGAGAAAAGAAATAATAAAAAAAAGAAAAGAAAATAAACCCTTAATGGTTTAAACCCAAACCCATTTCATAACTCTAACCCGCAACCCACTATTTCCAAACCCGCTTAGAATCAGCAGCCGCAGCTACTAAAGTTCCCCCTCCCCGACCCGTGCTGTGGCCGAACTCTCCAGCCGCCGCTATATATATATATATATATATATATATATATATATATATATATATATATATATATATATATACATATATATATATATATATATATAGTAAACTCATAAAACCCTAAACTTAAATCCCCTCCACCCTCGACCCAGAGCTGCGACCGCCGCCAGCCCGACGTCAACCGCCGCCGCCAACCGCCTGGACCGCCAGAGAACCGTCGTTCGCCGCGTGACCGTGCACAACCCGCTGCAGAAATTGACTGCAACGTATCTATGTTCAAGCCCCATTTACCGTCTTCTCGCTCGACCAAACTCGACCCCGTCTTCACCGGTACGTTCACAATATAACCCTCTTACATATCTTTATATTAGTTGACCTCGAACAGCGCACAAACCTAGGCAAAAACTGCGACCAAGTTGGCAAAAAATGATAACTTTTGATATCGCAAAAAATTTCGGTAACTACCTATGTTCACGGATTCGTATCTCCCACCACAGAGATCCGAATTCAGTTTTTCTTTTTGGTATGCGAAGACCACCTAACCTAGTTTATTTTTTGTCAAATAGAAAAATTTATTAACTGCTGTATGTTAAATTAAATTAGATGGAAAATCTCGAAAACCTATTCTTTTTCCAAATTCTAGAAATTTTGATACAGAGCACGTCCCGCCAAACGGGACCACCCCGTCGTGTACCAAGTGTACCAAAAGGTGCGCAAAGGATACCCATATGTGTGAGATTTTACAAAAACTGATTTGGACGCGTGTGCGCGTCGAAATCAACCCGTATCCGCGAAAACTCCCAGTGTCACAACTTTTGCAAAATACCGTACCATTTAGTGCACGCTCGTCAGATTGTGAAAAAACCTGCGCCACTGGACTCGTGGTATCGCGCTGGTCCTGTGACCCATTTTTATGCAATTCTAAGACAGTTGACCAAGTCGTAAATTAGCGGGCCCTACGGTTGACTTTTTGGGCAAAATTGTGTTCGGCTCACCGAAATCCATATTTGGATATACCATTGAGTTCGTACTGACTTTTAGAGTTTTTTGACCTATAATTTATCCTATTTAGAGACCGTTACCTTTGGCACACTTTTCGGTGCAAAGTAGGCCACACGTGGACCCTATTTTGACCCAAAATTTTATTTTTGCCCCTGTGTCCAAATTGGACAAAAGGATAGTAATTTTTAGCTATCTCGTTGATTTCAGAAACGTTGGTGATGTATATTTCAGCATCCGAAGACGTTTATTCAGAGCCATTAGTTCCTAATCCAGTGTCCTTGATATTTGGACGCTTACACTATACAGATTTCTTGCCAAAAAGTATACCTTGCCATTATACTGTATTTATATTCCATATGATGCATGCATATTTTATGTCTGCTTATTTAGTTCATATATGTTAAACTGCTATATAAACTGCGCGTCCAAGGAAACTTGGGTGCAACGACGGTATCGTCGTGTTCTATTTTTATTTATGTATATGCATTGGACCTACTTTATGAGACCACCCTATTATCATGAGGCATCTTATGTTTCATTGGCCATGACACTATTCTTATACGAGTGTGAGTCACATGTAGGACACGGACTTGCGTACTCGGCTGGCCACTGGTACGTATAGGTCGTACGACGGATAGGGATAACTGCCGATAGAAACTTTGCATGCTAGTAGACCTGGCAGTTATATAGAGTTTTCATCATATCATAGATGTGACATGCTTAGAGCATGGGGTAGAGAGAACAACAAGTAAGGCATTTGGGCTCCTTCACACTTTTTTCCTTGTAATCCGTACGCTCCGCCGGAGATGCACGGTCATGATGACCACTATATATTATATATTATTAGGCGGCCTCTACCGTTTAAAAGACGACATGCTTTATAGGCCCTTGGATCTCCAAGAGAACCATGCCAATCCCATTTTAGCCAGAAAGCCCACTTGGTGGAAAGTTGTTCTTAAACTGCATTCACATAGATGGTTAGGCGACCCTATTGGATGTTTACTTTTCAGTACTTATTGGCATGTTATTATGTATCATATTACGTCCCTCTGAGGATCTGGTCCCTTTCCAGATATAGATGAGCAGGAGTATCCGCAGGAGTACGGACCTGGACCTGACGTTACTTATCAGACTGAGGAGGTCTTACCTTCGGAGTATCTGTGATTCAATGCAGCTATTAGAGATTTTAGTTGCTATTCTTTTAGAGACATTTATCTTATATTAGAGTTGATTCTCCTCTCTTTAGTAGTTTTAGTATAATCGATTTGCTGTGGATTTGTTTCCATCCGACTATCATACCTTGATACTCATCTTTGATATTCAGTTATTTATTCTCATTTATTTATCTATTTGTGCTATGGATGAGATATAGATTGCGTATGACTTGTTGAGATAGTATATTACCACTGGTGGATTGGATATTCATGTACAACGTACGTGTGTATATGGTTTCCATATATTAGAATTTGTATATATATGGCTGGCGTGTTACGTATTCCTAGTCCTACGTATTTTGGGACTGGGACATGACATATTTTTGTGGTGGCCCATGCAGATCAAGAATATATTATCTCGGTTACGTAGCTGTACCGAACAAGCCTGCGTATAAGAATAGGGTATAAGGATCTCATCCACGCTTGACTAAAACTCATCCTTTCGTTCAACTATCATATTTTAATGCTTGTATCATGTTTGATTCTTGTACCTCTTCTAATCATTTCGTACATCATCTGCAGAGAGATGGATACGCAAAATAAATGTACTACTGATGATGGCGATACACCTTCAAGAGTCAATGGTCAGACTCAAGGAGGGACCTCAACGATTTCTAGACTTTCGGGACCAGATGGACAGACTCACAATCCAATTCCATCTCATCTTCCCACTTTACCTAATGGGAACCTTCCAGCTTTTCCAGCATCGCAAGATGGCCAGACACAGCTGTTCCAATTCTTACAGATGATAATACAGGAACAGAGCCAGCAAGCAACAGAGCAGAGGCAAGAATTTTTGGCAGCACTTGAGAGGATGGCTGCACAGGCTACTGTACCAGCTCAAGCACTAACTTCAGTACCTCGAGCTAGAGTTGGTTCAGTAAAGGACTTTATACAGATGGGTCCGAAGTCGTACAAAGGCACTAAGAGCCCAGAGGGGACTACCAACTGGATCACCCACACTCAAAAGTTATTGGAAGCATCGTAGCTACCTGCAGACCTATGGATGACAGGTGTAAGGATGCTTCTAAATGGTAATGCTCATCACTGGTGAGAATCCATGGAGTGCCAGTTGGGTACATACCAGACTTGGGAGCAGTTCTTGGAGTGCTTTGAGAGAAAGTACTTTTCGGACACCGTCAGAGATACATTGTACGACCAATTTCTTCACTTGGAGTAGGGGAATAGAACAGTGGACGAGTATGATGCCGAGTTTAGTTGCCTTAGTAAATATGGCGCTGTCCTGATACTAGATGACTTGGATAAGGCTAAGAGGTTTTATCGCGGACTGACTCAGGAGCTCCAATACTACACTAGCTCACAGTCCCGGATCTCTTATGCCGAGTTACTAACAGAAGCCAGATTTCAAGAAACCATCAACAGAGAAAAAGGTGGTCAGCTGAGGACACAATAAGGACCCGCAAGGATATAGCAAGGACCAACAAGAACATAATAAGGAGGACCTATCAGACGTCCTTTAGCTCAGCAACAGCAGTACCAACATAGAACAGGACCGTACCAGAATCCGGAGAAGCCATACTACAATTATTATGGAAAATGCGGACACATTTCGAGAGATTGTCAGACCCGCTTGGGTCAGTGTATGAGATATGGCTCCGGACAGCACCTGGCGAGAGACTTCCCAATGCAGCAGACACTTCCACCGCCAGTACAGATACTAGCGCTTCCAGCACCGAAGCCAGCTCAGCAGATAGCTAGACCAGGAGCACCTCGACCCCCAACAGCCGAAGAATATCAGCAAGGACAACCGTTAGCTACTCAGGAGGATCAGTTCATGAGGGCCAGACATAGACAACCACAAAGAAATGGACATGTTTTTGTACTATAAGTGGATGACTTGGATCAGGAGGTTGATGTTATAGCAGGTATTACTCTTGCTTTTACCTTTCCTGCTATGACATTATTTGATACGGGAGCCACCCACTCATTCATATCATCTAGTTTTATTGGCAAACACAATATTGCCTCTACACCTTTACCTAGTTGTGTTAGAATTCTTACCGGAGGAGGAGTTCTACATGTTAGTCGAATTTGTAGATCGTGTCCTATAGTAATACGTGGCAGAGAGATGAACGCCCGACTCTTAGTCCTTCCTATGCCAACTTTTGATATTGTGCTTGGAATGGACTGGCTAAGCAAGTACCACGCTTTCTTTGATTGCTTTGGAGGAAGCATTCTTTTTAAGGTACCCGGCCAGCCTGAACTTGAGTTTGCACGAGGATCCACAGAAATCCTTGATGATATGCAGCTCACAATAGACGATGTTATTTATCATCCCATTATTTCAGAATTTCAAGACGTCTTTCCAGAGAAATTTCCAGGACTACCCCCAGACAGAGACATAGAGTTTTAAATTGAATTAGCACCGGGAGCAGCACCCATAGCATAACATATTTATAGATTAGCGAAGAAGGAGATGGATGAGTTGAAGGCACAGTTGAAAGAACTAGAAGAGAAAGGTTTCATCCGACCGAGTGTATCACCCTGGGGAGCACCAGTATTGTTTGTACCAAAGAAGGATGGGTCAGTGCATATGTGCATTGACTACAGAACCTTAAATACAGTAACTGTGAAGAATAAATACCCATTGCCATGCATTGATGACCTATTTGATCAGCTTAGTGGAGCTAAGGTATTCTCGAAGATAGATTTGAGATCGGGATATCACCAGGTTAAGGTACAGAAGGAGGACATTCCGAAGACCGCATTCAGAATAAGATATGGACACTACGAGTTTCTGGTCATGCCATTTGGGTTGACCAATGCTCCAGCTATCTTTATGGACTTAATGAATCGAGTCTTTTACTAGTATTTGGACCAGTTCATGGTCGTCTTCATAGATGATATACTTGTCTATTCGAAGAGCCACGAGGAGCACGATAAGCACCTACAGATTGTTCTAGAGACATTAAGGAGAGGGCAGTTATATGCAAAGCTCAGTAAATATGAGTTCTTCTTGGACAGAGTTTTATTTCTTGGGCATGTTGTTACAGGAGATGGTATTTCTGTTGATCCAGAAAAGATCTTGGCAGTTGAGACATGGCCCATTCCTATATCAACATCAGAGGTGAGGAGTTTTCTTGGACTTGTAGGATATTACCGACGGTTCATGGAGAACTTCTTAAGGATAGCAGCACCTATGACTCGTTTGACTTGCAAGGATCAAGAATTTATATGGACCAACGAGTGTCAATCCGCTTTTGAAGAGTTGAAGAAGCGACTGACTACAGTACCAGTATTAGCTATTCCATTAGGATCAGGAGGTTATGTGATCTACAGTGACGCATCAGGAAAATGTTTGGGATGCGTATTGATGCAGCATGGCAAGGTGATTGCATATGCATCTAGACAGTTACGAGTGCATGAGAAGAATTATCCGACTCATGACTTGGAACTTACAGCCGTTCTATTTGTTCTGAAGCTATAGAGACATTACTTATATGGGAAACGAGTGGAGATCTATACAGACCACAAAAGCCTCAAGTACGTCTTCACGCAGGAGTTAAATATGAGGCAACGTCGATGGCTTGAGTTGATGAAGGATTTTGAGATAGAGCTACATTATCACCCGGGCAAGGCTAACATTGTAGCAAACGCGTTAAGCCGGAAACCAGCAGCTTACTTCTTGACAACACATAGGGAATTATTAGAGGACTTGCAAGAGCTTGGCATCGAAGTGATATTACCCGGAGCAGATGGGACACTAGCCAACTTATAAGTGCAATCATCACTAGTAGAGAGGATCAAGGCAGCTTTGCCTACAGATGCCAGATTCAGGAGATTAAAGGAAAGAACAGAGGCCGAAGAGAAGACATGATTGCGCATTCATGATGACGGGATATTATGATGTAGTGATCATTTTTATGTTCCAAATAGAGAGATTTGACAGGAGCTGATGGCAGAAGCTCATAGTTCGATATATTATATTTATCCTGGAGGCACCAAGATGTACCGTGACTTACGACATTACTTTTGGTGGCATGGAATGAAAAGAGAGATAGCTCGCTTTGTAGCTAAATGTCTAGTATGTCAACAAGTAAAGGTGGAGCACCAAAGAACAGCAAGATTATTGCAACCACTTCTGATTCCAGAGTGGAAGTGGGAGCACATCACTATGGACTTCGTCACGGGTTTTCCCAAGAGTCCAAGTGGAAGAGATGCAGTATGGGTAATAGTAGGTCGACTCACCAAGTCAGCATATTTCTTACCTTTTAGAGTTGGCCAGTCTACAGAAGCTTTGGCTGATTTATACATGAGGAAGATCGTCAGATTGTACGGCATATCAGTCAGCATTGTATCAGACATAGATTCATATTTTATATCGCACTTTTGGTGGAGCATGCAAGAGAGTCTTGGAACTCGTCTGAAGTTTAGTACATCTTATCACCCGCAGACAGATGGAAAGTTAGAGCGTACAATGCAGACATTGGAGGATATGTTGAGGGATTGTATGTTAGACTTTGGAGGATCATGGTAGGACCACCTACATCTTGTAGAGTTTTTTTACAACAATAGCTATCAAGCGAGTATCCAGATGGCTCTGTTTGAAGCATTTTATGGAAGAAAGTGTAGGTCTTCTGTGTGTTGGAGTAATGTGGGAGAATATCATATTCTGGGACCAGAGTTGGTGGTCAACACCGTTGAGACAGTTAAGAAGATACAAGGACACTTGCGAGCAGCGCAAGATAGGCAGAAGCAGTGGGCAGACCTTCATCGTCGTCCCCTGGAGTTCAAAGAGGGCGATCATGTCTTTTTAAGGATATCACCTACCAGAGGCACCATTCGATTCGGAGGATGTGGCAAGTTGAGTCCAAGGTATATTGGACCATTTTACGTGCTAGAGAGAGTTGGAGAAGTAGCATATCGACTTGTGCTACCACCTTCACTGGAGGGAGTACATGACGTATTCCATGTGTCGCAGCTTAGGCGATATGTGACAGACATCAGTCATGTTCTTGACCATTCGGAGATTACCATTGGGCCGAGCTTGTCATACCAAGAGCAACTCATGGAAATCCTTGATCGTTGAGAGAAAGTATTAGGGAACCAGTCTATTCCCTTGGTTCGCGTGGCATGGAAGCATGGGGCGCCAGGAGAATCAACTTGGGAGCACGAGGATGACTTGCGCAAACATTTTTCGAACCTATTCGTAAACCAAGGTATGAAATTACTTTGTTAATTTATATCTTATACCATCCTTGACTTTCTACCGTGGCTTAGTTTTAATTTCGAGGACAAAATTTTTATAAGTTGGGTAGAATGTAAAATCCCTAATTCTAAAAACCATATTAACCTTTTTAATTAACTATTTAATTAAATTATAGTAATTATTAGCTAATTAGGAAAAATAAAATTTATTTAATTTTTATTTTAGGTGTTTGTGCATTTAGGGGATTTATGGAACAATTATAATTTTTTTTAAATTTATTACATGTAGGAGACCCTGTGGGCGACTGACATATTTATTGTATACACTAAAATAATTTTTAGAATTATATATATATATATATATTATATATATATATATATATATATATATATATATATGGTTTATTAAATAGAAATTAGAAAAGAAAAAGAAAGAAAAATAGAAAAGAAATAAGAAATAAAAAGAAATAAAAAATAAATACTTAATGGTTTAACCCCAAACCCATTTCCTAACTCTAACCCGCAACCTACTATTTCCAAACCCGCTTAGAATCAGCAACCGCAGCTACTAAACTCATAAAACCCTAAACCTAAATCCCCTACACCCTCGACCCAGAGCTGCCACCGCCACCAGCTTGACGTCAACCGCCGCCTCCAGTCGCCTGGACCATCGGAGAACCGTCGTTCGCCGCGTGATCGTGCACAACCCGCTGCAGAAATTGACTGCAACGTACCTGTGTTCAATCCTCATTTTTCGTCTCCTCGCTCGACCAAACTCAACCCCGTCTTCACCGGTAAGTTCACGATCTAACCCCCTTCCATATATGTATATTAGTTGACCTCGAACAGTGCGTAAACCTAGGCGAAACTGCGACCAAGTTGGCAAAAAATGACAACTTTTGAGATCGCAGAAAACTACGGTAACTACCTATGTTCACAGATTCGTATCTTCCACCACAGAGATCCGAATTTGGTTTTTCTTTTGGGTATGCGAAGACCACCTAACCTAGTTTATTTTTTTTCAAATACAAGAATTTATTAACTGCTGTATGTTAAATTAAATTAGATGGAAAATCTCGAAAACCTATTTTTTCCAAATTCCAGAAATTTTGATACGGAGCGCGCCCCGCCAAACGGAACCGCCCTGTCGTGTACCAAGTGTACCTGTCACTACCCCATTTCCAGATCAGGGTATTTTTTATTTTAATTTGGTTAATTGTGTATTTATCATAAATATTTGTATTAATATTTAATTGTTGGTTGTATTTTTTTATTAGTTATTTTAGTGTTTTGGCTAGCCTAGACCTATGTCAGACCCTAGTGGACCTATGTCAGACCCAACCAACACCCTTGTCAGACTTATTTATTGGCTTAGAATAATTATTTATATTTTTATTAGTTAGTTGGAGTGATTAGGAATTTATTAGAGTGCTTTTGGAACCCCAAACCCAAACCACATTTAGGATGACTTGATTTGGAGGGCATTTTGGTCATTTCACCAAATGCCAAACCTTAACCCTAACCTATTTCCTTCTTAGCCGATCATGACCAGCAGACCCCCCCCCCCTTTCATTCATTTTCTTTACTTCTTCTTCTTCTTCTTCTCAACTCTTTTCCTCTTCTTCCTTCTTCCAATTTTCACATTCCAAGTAAGTTTTCTCCTCTTCTTTCTCTTTCTTCTTCTATTTTCTTCCATCAATGCAACTCTAACCCTTGGCTTTCCCCTAACCTAGGTGTGTAGAGCTTAGATTTGGTGTTGGAGCTTGGGTTGGAAGCTTGGAGGCTTGGTGTGGTGAATTTAGGACTTTTTGGAGACTTTGGCTTGGGATTCCAACTTCCAAGAGGTAAATCCTGATTTTTCCCCTTGTGATTACTCTAATATAGTGTAATTAGGAGTTTAGAACCTTTCTAAATCTTAAGACTACCCGTGGGAGAAAGTTGGAGCTTGTTTGGATGTGTTTGAAGACTTTGACATTAGGTTTTGTGTCAATTTTGGGTAAAATCCGAGATTGGCCCAATTTTTGGTGTTGTCCTAGGTTAGATGGACCTAGGTAGACGTGCTTGGGTATCTTAAGGATAAGTATGTGTCTCCGTTCGGACACGTGAGATCGTGTCGCAAAGAAATGGACATTTCGGGCGATTTGGGGGTTTTCATCGTCGTAGGTTCTATGTGCCTGCGCGTTTTTGCCACGGACCTAGAATCGATGAGTTAGTATTTTTTCTAGGATCTAGACATCGATTAGAACCCATAAGTAAATTTTGGGCCGATTCCGAGTAGGTTTGGTATGCGTTTTACGAGGTTTCGTGAACCGCACTTCACGTGTTCGCCGAAATAATCAAATAACCATTTCGACTTGGTTTCTAGGTTTCGGGCTTGTGCGTGCGTTGATTTAGATTTGGAGAGTATGTGCTAAATTTTTTGAGTATATATTTATATATATATATGTGTGTTTTTGTGTGTGGGGGTGAGTGTGGTTGAGTGTGTGTGTTGGTATTTGTGTAAGTGTAGGTGTGTGTAGTTATATATGTGTGTATGTGTGTATATATATATATGTGTGTGTATGTGTGTGTGTGTGTCTTTCTATATATATATATGTGTGTGTGTATGTGTATATATATATATATGTTTATGTGTGTGTAGTTGTGTGAGTATTTATGTGAGAGTGTGTGTGAGAGTGTATGAGTGTGTATTTGTGAGCGTGTGTGTGAGTGTGTATTTATATATATGTATTAGTTTGTGTATATATATATATATATGTGTGTTTGTGTATATATATACGTACGCGTGTGTATATATATATATGTGTGTTTCTATATATGTCTAAGTGTGTGTGTGTGTTAGATGTGTCTATGTGTGTGTTAGTGTGTGTCGAGGTGTGAGAGGGAGAGAGATTGAGGAGAATGAGTGAGAGGGGCAGCGCAACGCGTATCGCAGCGTGCAGTAGCAGCAGCTTGCATTGCAGCTGCGTACAGTAGTACAGTAGTGCTCATGGCAGCAGCGCAGCACCGCGGCAGCAGCGGCAGCACGCCACGACAGCAGCGGCATCAGCAGCAGCGCGTAGCAGCAGCATCGCAGCGGCAACACGCCGTGGCAGCAGTGACAGCGCGCCGCGACAGCACGCTGCAGTAGTAGCAACTGTGGGCAGCGGCAGCGGCAGCGGCGCAGTTTCGTAGCACGCGCGCGCGCGCTCGAGCCAGTTTTCCTCTTTCCCCTTCTTTTATATATATGTATGTATTTATATAGATGTATATATATACTTATATGGATAGATAGATAGATATATAGATAAGTAGATAGATATAGATAGTTAGAGGTATGTATATGTATATAGATACTCGTATATATAGATAGATATATATATATATGTATGAGTATATATATATATATATATATATATATATATATATATATATATGTGTATGTGTGGATATATATATATATATATAGGTAGATGCATATGTGTTTGTATATATATATTTTGCCTAGATATATAGCTAGGTATATATATTTATATAGATAGTTAGCTAGTTAGTTAGTGTTAGAGTGGGGTGAGTTAGGTATCTCAATACCTTGAGATACCAAAGTATTGAGGGTAGTGAGGTAAGATGAGGTAAGGTATTAAGGTAGCCTAATACTAAGTTTTATATATATATATATATATATATATATATATATATATATATATATATATATATATATATATATATATATATTGATGATATATATATAGGTATATATATGTTGATAGTTAGCTAGTTAGCTAGTTAGTTAGAATTAGAGGGTAAGGTATCTCAATACCTTGAGATACCAAGGTATTGAGATAAGTTGGGTATCGGAGGTAAGGTATTGAGGTGTTTACCTATACACTAGGTTATATATATATATATCTATCTATATATATATATATATATATATATATATATATAGTAGCATATGGTAGTGTATATATATAGATAGATAGTTAGTTAGCTAGTGTTAGTGAGGGGTAAGGCTTGAGTATCTCAATACCTTGAGATACTCAAGGTATTGAGCATCGGGACAAGGTATTGAGTTTTTGCCTAGGATTGAGGTTAGACTTGGTTTTATATATATATATATATATATATATATATATATATATATACGTGCTAGTATATATTATAGAGGGTATAGACGGGGCGTATAGCGTAGGTTGAGGCATCGGATACCGAGGGTATCCTATTATCTCAAGGAGGCGAGTTTGATGGTTTATTAGCTTAATAACCTAGTTTTGACTTAGAATTTAGGGGCACCCTAGTTTGACCTAGAGTTGACCATAGTTGACCAGGTTGACCACAAAAGTCAACTTTTGACCTAGATTTGACCCAGAGTTGACTTTTTGGATCCAGAGTTGACTTTTTGACCCCGATTTTACCGGTTTGACCTGATTGACCTAGAACGACCCTAGAAGATTGTTTTTAGTTGTTTTATATCTATTTAACTCATTAGAATCCTGTTTAACCTTGTTTTTTACAATAGGTCCTTGCCACACCAGTTCGGATCGCCAGTTGCTCAGGACGTCAGGCGAGTACATTCTCTGATAGTTTTCATTATCTGATGATTATTATGATTCAGCTTCTAGTATAGTATTCTCTGATTTTTCTAGCATGACACGGACTAGTATTTCTGGATTTATTTACTTGCGACACGTATATTTCATGTTTCTGGCCTCTATTCTAGAATCACCTACTGGCATCACTACAGGCATCACTCATATTTTTGGCTGGACTCATACTTGATTTACGTGTCGGATCATGGATTCACTTATACTAGTCGGGCTGAAAAAATACTCGAGTAGACATGTAAATATTTCCAACTGGAATTACTAGAATCACCCCCTCTGGTCTAATCTGGAATGATAGCAGTCGCGCACCTAGTTCGCGGTGAGTCGTACTTACCCCTAGCCGTTTATATGTCGAAACAGGTATTTCAAAGACACGAGTTGATTCTTTCTAGTCTGGACTCTCTTGCATTTCTTGCTGGTCTCACTAATAGTTTCTAGATTTGACTCATTACATGTACTCTTGTTGCACTCACTACACGTTCTTATCCACATACTTACTCTTAATTTAGATTTCTTGTATCCTGCAGTTATTACTATCTTGCTTCTGATATTCATGGATCTTTACCTTTATGCACCAGTGATATGTATATATTTCTTATTCATACTTTATTTTCTTTACCTTGTTACTTGCTACAACTGCTTTATAGTTTTTATCATTTAACTGGAACTGTTGTTAGAGGTGTACTTGTCCCAATCTTGCCTGGATATATTTTTCAGAGGATCCAGAGGATTGGTGTCTGACGTTTTATGGATCTCAGCCTATCGATGGTGCATACAGGGACCCCTAGTTTAGGAGTGATTTATGGGTTGGTAGCCGGGATCACTAGGACCTCAATTGTTTATTAGCTTTTGGTACCGGATTTGTCTCCGATTTTGGATTGAGACCTTGTATTATATATAATTCTGTATATTATTATATTATTATTATTATTGTGGTGGATTTTAGTAGCAGTTATTTAGACCTTGTAGTTGTTAGTCTTCTGTGTTATCTTATCGTGCCTAGATTCGTGATTGAGTACATTGTGATTATCGTTATGATATTGCTCCTCCGTTTGTAGTTGAGATCCTGACAGGTATATATATTGATTGCGTGAGATTGTTATCTAGATAGTAGACCTAGACAGTGTTCTACCACCGATGCTGCGGCGTAGGCTGGACGTACCCACAATAAGTAAGGCATTTGGGCTCCTTTGTACTTTTTCTCTTGTAACCCGTATGCTCCGCCAGAGATGCACGGTTATGATGACCACTATATATTATATATTACATATTATCATGCCAGGCCCCTAGATCTCCAAGAGAACCATGCCAATCCCATTTTAGCCAGATAGCCCACTTGGTGGAAAGTTGTTCTTAAACTGCATTCACATAGATGGTTAGGCGACCCCATTGGATGTTTATTTTTTAGTACTTATTGGCATATTATTATGTATCTTGTTACGTCCCTTTGAGGACCTGGTCCCTTTCCAGATATAGATGAGCAGGAGTATCCGCAGGAGTACGGACCTGGACCTGACGTTACTTATCAGACTGAGGAGGTCTTACCTTCGGAGTATCTGTGATTCATTGCAGCTATTAGAGATTTTAGTTGCTATTCTTTTAGAGACATTTATCTTATATTAGAGTTTATTATTTTCTCTCTTTAGTAGTTTTAGTATAGTCGATTTGCAGTAGATTTTTTTCCATCCGACTATCATACCTTGATACTCATCTTTGATATTCAGTTATTTATTCCTATTTATTTAAATATTTATGTTGTGGATGAGATATAAATTGTGTGTGACTTATTGAGATAGTATATTACCACTGGTGGATTGGATATTCATGTACAGCGTACGTGTGTATCTGGTTTCCACATATTGGTGTTCGTATACATACGACTTGCGTGTTACGTATTTTTAGTCCTACATATTTTGGGACTGGGGCATGACAATATTGTATATCCGGGACACCTTAGCGGTGGATTGGCCTTCTCCACAACATCCGCACAAAAAATATTCCTGTTCCTCCGGTACGGATGATCCTTCTGCAGAAATTGTTGATGACAATCGAAAAATCACGGTTTATCTCCGTGTTTCAAACGAAAAGCCTTAGTGCAGTCCATGTAATATGGACATAAGAGAAGGCCATGAGTGCTCTATCCCGATAATATTCCTTAAGCCAAAAAGTCGTTGATGGTCCACATAAGTGTTGCACTCATCTGGAAATTCTTGTTTCTAGAAACATCGTACGTGTTGGCACCTACTTCCCACAACTGATCCAACTCATCTATCAAAGGCTGTAAATACACATCGATGTTCCTCTTTGGATTGTTCAAACCCGAGATAATAACGGTTAGGAACATATATGGAGTCTTTATGCACATCCAAGACGGTAGATTATACAGAGTGACGGTCACAGGCCAAGACAAATACTGGGAGCCTGAATGTTCGAAGGGGGTAAAATCGTCGAAGGAGAGCCCCCATCTGACAATACGCGGATCCAAAGAAAAATATGGATACTCTCTATCAAAGTGCTTCCTTGCTTCTAGAAACTAGAAAAAGCAGGATTAGCGACATTTTTTAGTGACATCAAAGGAAAATATCGCTAATAAAATATAAATTAGCGACTCTATGTAAAAATGTCGCTAGACGTTGCTAAATAGCGACATTTAGCAACGTTTATCGACTTTTATTTAGTTTTTAAAAGATTAGTCACTATAAGTTCAATTAAGGTCGCTAATATGTCTAATTTAGCGATATTTAGTGACGTATTTAGCGACGTTTATATTAAAAATATTTAGCAACGTATTTAGTGACGTCTGTGACGTCGCTAAAATTTTGTTAATTAGGGCTCAGTTTTGTTTTCCCCCATCTGTGAAATTTTTTGAAAGGTTTAAAAAAGTTTCGATTTCCCCACCGCCATCTCCGGCGACAGGCGTCTCCACAGTGGCTAATCCGGTATCCCTCTCCTCCTCCTTGAGCTCTAGGTAAACCCTAACTCTCTCTCTCTCTCTCTCTCTCTCTCTCTTTCTCTCTCGCTCTCTCTCACAGGACACATATGTGATTCTGACACAACACACACACTTGACAGATACTGACACAGACACGACACACACACACACACGTGACACCAACCCTAACCCAAAATTGACACGACTTGGGATCAGGACCTAGGGTTAGGGTTAGGGTTTTTGACCTGGGGTTAGGGTTAGGGTTCGGGGCCGGAGGTTTTTTTGCGCTCTTGACGCCGTGCTCCATGAGTATGGCCGCGCTGGCGTTTCCAATCTTCTCGACCATTTTTTAATGTCGTTAATTTGACTTTTTCTTATAGTGCTTCCATCGGATGGATGATCTAATACTCCTTTGATCTGTTCCCGCCTGTGCCAACTCATGTTTTTTGCAGTCTTCTTCACCTATATTTTCACCATACGTATCATGAGATGACATGATACAAACTTGTGTGTGTGTTCGTGTCGGTATTAGGGTTGGTGTATGCGTGTTAGTATGTCTGTGTGTCCATGTTAGTATTAGTGTGTCTGCGTGTGTGTGTCTGAGTTAGGATTAGGATAGGGTTAGTGTCTGCAGCACCGAGATATCCATACACGCACACCCTCACTGCAGTGTGCACATGTGTGTATTATACAATACCTCACTTGATATCCAAAACTGCGTCTAATTAACTCAGATAGGGCTAGGGTCTGTGTCGTGTCTCGGCTTTGGGTTAGGGTCTGTGTCATGTCCTGTGTCGTTTCATAACCAAATTGACACTCTCCCGCACTACCTGTAACACTTCTCATATAATCCAACAGTCCGACCACATCCTATATATAATATCAAAGGAACCCCCCAAATCAACGGGTATGAAGTATAAAGGTATAATCCAATATTCCCTCACTAATCCAACATCCCGTGTGCACTGCACTTCTCGTATAATCCAACATCCCGTCTCTAATTGGACAAAATTTAGTAGTGGCTTGACACGCACACGCACATGAACACACGCATACACATGAATATACACACAATTCTATACTCACAAGCCAATTATATGATACTCAACAATATATGATACTAAATTCATAATAATATCCAATCAAACAACTATATAGCATATTTGTGTGTGTTGTATTATGTGTGTCCATGTGTGATACACTAGTGCAACCAAATTTTTTAATTATGCAACCAAACTTCCATACTAACTAGGGTGTGTCTCTATATATGTCCGGGTGTGTCTCCATGTATGTTCGTATCCACGTGTGTCCATATATGCCCGTATGTGTCCGTGTCCATTCGTATCTATATGTGTGTCCGTATTAGTACGTATTGTGTCATATAGGGTTGTGTTCTATGTGTGTGCACATGTGTTCGGGTCAATGTGTCAGGGTTAGGGTTGTGTCATGTGTGTGTCCATGTGTCCAGATTGTGTCCAGTATGTGTGTGCGTATGTGTGTGTCCTAGTTGTGTCCGGGTCTGGGTTCGGGTTTACTGAGCCGGGAGAAAGGGAGGAGGAGCACCTGAGAGAGGGGCCGACGGAGGAGGACCACGCCGAAGGGGAGGAGTCACTCCAGAGGGGGAGGAGCCACGTCTGGGGTCGCATGTGTCAAGGTTGGGGGATGAACACGGCCGCGTTGGGGTGGGGGAGAGGGAGGCGGTCGAGAGATAGGTCGCTGGATCTGCGGAGGGTCGCCTGGGGAGGGTGGATCGCAGGTGGGGGCGTGCAAAAAAAGAAAAGTTGGGGGAAAGAGAAATAAAAGTCGAATAGACTAGGGAACCCTATTTAGCAACGTCCGCTTGAGACGTCGCTAATTAAAAAATTAGCGACCTCATAAAATGACGTTGCTAAACGTCGCTAATTGAAAAGTTTGCGACGTTAGAGGCATTGCTAAAAATGTCGTTAAAGATCAAAAAAGCAACATCGGTAAATACGTCACTAATTGTCGCTAAATCATAAAAATCAGCGACGTTTAGCAATGTTAAAGAAGCTTATAGTGACTATTCTTTTAAAACTGAAGTACAGTCGGTAAACATCGCTATATTTCGCCAATAGCGCCGTATAGCAACGTTTATTTTAGGAGTCACTCAAGTCTTTAACATTAACGACGTTTTATTATGACATCGCTTAAAATATCGCTATTTTATCATATTTTGGTAGTGAGAGTTGGCCTCCAAGGAAATTATCTTCTCCTGCATGGCCTCCATCCACTCATATCTGTGTTTGTCTTCCATAGTCTCTGCAAAATTTTTGGGTTCTTCTCCATCAGTCACTAGCACATACTCACCCGGTGAGTATCTCGTAGATGGTCAATGCTCTCTATCACTCCTCCTCAATGGAACCACTGGTGCAGGATGTATACCAACATCCTCCTCTTTAGGAACCGCCTTCTCGGCATGCTTATCCTCCTGAAGATTACCTTGACCATCATCAACAGACTGATGATCAAGGTTGGGAGCAACTTCATGTACTGGATCCCCTATAGCTGGATCCTCTGCAATGTCCTCTGGAAACTGCTCGAAGCAAAATGACTCTAACTCAGGCAATTCCTCAGCCTTAGAAGGCATCTCGGAATCCTGAGTGTTGGTCATGGTTTGATCCTCGATGAATACCACGTTCCTCCTTCTGTAGAGCTTTCTTCCCACTATGTCATAGTGTCTATAGCAAAACTCATCCCGACCGTAACCGACAAAGATGCACCGCCTCGTCCTCCGCTCAAGTTTGGATCTCTCGTTCTTCGGTACATGCACGAAGGCCTTGCAACCAAACACTTGCAGGTGATTGTATGATGACACTTTGTCATACCACACTTTGTCAGGCACACCACCCTGCAAAAGAGTACTAGAAGATAAATTAATAATATAAGCAGCTGTTTAAAGAGCCTCACCCCAATAGCTGTCCGACAAGTTTGCTTTTGACAGCAAACAGCATACCCTCTCCATCAGCATCATGTTTATCTGCTTCGCTACACCATTGAGCTGAGGTATCTTTGGCGGAGTCTTGTGTTGTCGTATACCTTGCTCTCTACAGTATGCATCAAAGGGACCGATATATTCACCGCCATTGTCCGACCGAACACATAGAAGCTTCTTGCCCGTTTCCCTTTCAACGGAGGCCTGAAACTCCTTGAGAGTGGGCAACACCTGATCCTTAGTCTTTAAGGCATAGACCCTAACCTTCCTGGAACAATCATCAATAAAAGTTACAAAGTAAGAGGCACCACCAATAAATTTTACCTTCAAAGGATCGCAGATATCCGAGTGAATCAACTTGAGCAACGCCGGCTTCCTTGAACTTAGGTGACTTTGGAAAGACACCCTAGTTTGCTTTCCCGCCGAACAATGCATATACCTCTCCAGCTTTATAGACTTGAGTCCCGGAATCACCTTTTTGTTCACCAAGTAGCTCATCCCCTTTCCGCTGATATGGCTGAGCCGTTTGTGCCACAACTCGGTAGACGCATCAGTAGCTACGTTCACCTCATATACCCCATGTGTGCTCCCTTTCATATAGTAGAGTCCAGACCTCTTGATTCCTCTGGCAATCATTATTGAACCTCTGAAAAGCTTCCACTGATCATTCTCGAAGAGATTGAAGAAACTCTCATCATCCAACCTTCCAACCGATACCAGGTTAAAACGGATATCAGGAACATGACGAACATCTTTGAGAACAAGAGATGCACCCGTCTTTGTCCTCAAATGCACATCTCCAACAGCAATATCTTTCGACTGATCTCCATTGCCCATCTTCAATACTCTAGAGTCGCCTGTTGTGTAAGTAGCAAATAGTACCCTATTGTGAGATATGTGTGCTGAAGAACCTTAGTCCACCAACCAAGAATTGTCATCGCAGGAGAGGTTCATGACTACCTCATCATGTACAATGATCAGATCGCCTCCATGTGCTGAGGCTGCCGCTGTATTTTTCTTACTTTGCTTCCCCTTGTCGCCCTTCATCTCTCTCTTCCAAGCGAAATAGTTTCACTTGATGTGGCCCTTCTTGCCACAATGGCAATAATTTGAGTCCTCGTACCGACCCTTGGACCTTCTCCGACTTTTGTCTCTGTCACCGCCTGGACCCCTGCTTTTACCCCTTCCACGGCTCTCTGAAACAAGCGCCTCTGAGTGGCAATGTACATAACAACTATAGTCCCTGAACCTCGTCGTCGAACTTGACTTCCATCGAGGATAGCTGGTCAACCACGCCCTCGAACTCACTCAAATGATCCGTAATGGACGCCCCATCTTTGTACCGCAGACCCATCATCATCCAGATCAGGAACAATTTATTTACTCCGGTCTTCTTCCCGTACAAAGATTTTAGCTTATCCCACAGTGTCCTCGTGTGCTCAATACTGGCAACGTGGTTATACACGTTCTTGTCAACAAACTACCTGATATACCTACACACCTGTATATGCTCAAAATATCTAAGCCATCGCATAGGGTCATATATATATAAAAAAATTTTATAAATTAATTCTTTAAATCTATTTAATTAAATAAAATAATCAAAATAATTTTAAATTACCAAATTATTCCTATTCCAAAATGAGGGGGCTTACAATCTACACATCTTAAAATAATTGCGTCATCGCAATTTAAGATCTTCAATGAAAAAAAAATCCCATCAAAATCAAGCAATATAGTCATAAAGTCTAACTTTTGTTATTTAACAACCTCTCTAAAATTTACTTCATCCCCATAGCTTAAAATTTTAAAGTAAATCTTTGAAACTCGAATTTATCTTCAAAATTTAAAATTCAATATTTTTTTTAAAATCAGATTCTCAAGTCATAACTCTTAAATACAATCTAACATTATTTCCTCAAAATTTAAATCTCATATATAGCAGTCTTCCAAAATATAAGAATTCAATCCTTCAAATTTAATTCCATATCCAAACATAAAAATCAAATTCTATCTTGAAGTTTAAAAAGAAAAAAAATTAATTCCATCCTTGAAAATTTGTATCTCATATTGTAGTCATTTCTTACAATCTTCTAATTAAAATTTAAAAATTACATCTTCGAAATTTAACCACTTCAAGATGTAAATTAAAATCAATTATCACTTTCAAAATTTATTATTATTCTACTCATTCAAATTTCTTTAAAATCCTCAAAATTAAACCATAAGATCCCAAGTCCTCAAATTCTTAAAATTGAATTTAATTACATCCGTCAAAATATAATTTGAATCCACATCTTGTAATCCACTATCTATGATGTTAATCTTTTTAATTTTCTCAAAATTTAAATTTAATGACCCAATACTCAAAATTTTAAATTTAATAACCCAATCTTCAAAATTCCAAAATTTAAACTCTGCTAGATTTAAGACCCTCAAATTTAAAGATAAATCAAATACAGTATATCATGGTATTTCCATAATTTAAAATTTAATATTACCATATAATACCTTTAAATTCCATCTTCAAAGTTATCTCATTTTACCATTTTAAAAATTCATTTCTCAAATAGTCTTCTCCTCAAAATTTTAATTTTTTTTCTCGAAATGATAATACCCGTAGCTTAATCAATTTTACCCTCTATAACATCATTAAACCTAGCAATCATAAAGCTAACCAACAAAATAATTCATTTATGGCATACCTAATTCTAGCCAACCTTCTAAGATCAAATCAAATCCCCAATTTATAATCTTTAATACAATATATCTTTATCTCCTCAAATCTCAAAATTTAATTTAATTCTATCTATTCTTAAATGTTAAATACAATCACAAACTTTAAAATAATCTTATCTAAAATTTTGAATTCCAAAATTTTTTCCATCAAATTTTACTCCTTTATATTTTTTTTTTATATAATCAACCACAATTTTTGCACCATAATGTTTACTTACCTTCAATTCAACAATTATCGGAAAACTTTCTTAAATTAACCAAATATTATTTAACCTCTAATTTTTTTTCAAGAAAATATAAATCTATTTTATCAAACTATTCTCCAAGTTTTAAAAGTTTAAATTCTGCCATTTAAAATTTCTAATTTAAATCTAATTCCTTAAAACTACATTTAATAACTCAATCTCAATAATTCAAGTTTAAATCCAATCCTCTATTTTAAATCCAACCATTGCATATTCTCTTGAATAAATTTTAATTTAAATTCCTATCCTCAAAATTTGAATTTAAAACTATTCTCTCAATCATTTTCCTTTATATATTTTTATTTTTCACACAATACTCAAATAATAAAATAATTTTCAAAATCTTCAAATTAAGATTCACCAATGCTCCGTCTCATCATATCCTAAAATTCTCAAATTTAGATTCCAAGTCAAATCTTATCAAATCTTCAAATTTAAACTCTACAAAATTTAAATGCTTTAAGATACTTTAAATATAAATTTAAATACACCATCATAATCTCTTTTAAATTTAAACACAAATCCAATCATCTCATAATCTTCAAAAACTTATGGTGTAACAAAGTCGTCAATATTGCTATATCAAATTGTCAACTCTTTATTTAAATTAATGTTTATCCTTGAAATTTAAACTCCACAACATTTAAATTCATCCAAAATATTTTAATTTAAAATTTTAAATCCATTACATCATAATCGTCTTAAAATTTTAAATTCAATAAATCTCTAGCTCCTTATCTCATCATTTTTTCCCATCAATTTTAAATCAAAAATACCTTTTTTCAAATCACATAAAAGTTTCAGCCTCGAAGCACCAAAATTGGCAATTCTCATCTTTATCAATTGATTAACCTCCAAACCATTTTGCTAGTCGAGAAGCCTACCCACCTTAGATCAAACTATCTTATTAAAACATAATATTATATCCTCACATAAAATGACTCACATTCATCTAAAATATTTATCTACTAGTACCCCATCACTTATAATCTAGACAATTGATAGAGTCTACCTTGGTTTAGGTTCTTACTGATAATGCCCTTAATCTATTCTATTTCTAACATCTAGAAATCATCTACCATAATCTTCTCTACTCAGGTAACCATCTACTTATAAATAATCTATCAAATATGTCTTTTTCGTCTTGACGAAAATTTTCTCCCGGGGAGATCACCGCGTACGAGTGTTCGTTTCTCCGAGATAGAGAAAAGCGAGAATCAAGGAATAAGAGTTCAAAGAAAGTATGGATGAATATAATTTCGAGGTTCAAGGACGATATTAGAAATCAAAGGAACTTCCAATAGCAATTATGGATTAAGATCCTAACAACCTCATCCTAATTGTAGGCTCGCTCGGCACAATAACGTAACCAAAACGATATGATCTGGCCTGCATGGGCCACCACAAAAGTATGTCATGCCCCAGTCCCAAAATACATAGGACTAGGAATACGTAAGCTTGCCAACCTTATGTATATTGCAACTCCAATATATGAAAACCAGGATACATACGTATATTGTATTATGAATAATAATTCACAAGTGATATAATGTCATAAGTCCCAGGCAACTAAAACTCATCCACAGTACAAGTCAATAAATTAATAAACTAAACCAATATAGATCCAAATGATCCAGTCCAAATAATCCGAAATAATAGTTGGGTGGAGACAAATCCATTACCAAACTAGGATAAAAATAGAATCTTACATCTTAAAAAAATAAATAAGAGAAAAGTATCAACTCTACTATGAACCAATATATACGAAAGTAAAGAGATCCTCGGAAGGGAATAAAGTAGCAGGTCCTGAACCGTGCTTCTACAAATAGTTATGATTGTCTATACCTGGAAATGGTGCCAGGTCCTCAAAGGAACATAACAAGTCACAAGAAATCAACATGAATAAAAGTAAATCAGTAAACAATAAACATGGTAACAAAACCACCTATATGAAATGCACTCGAGACGTCTCTAGTGGCGCATGAGGGGGGAGAATAGAAAAATCCGTCATGCCACCAGGCGTTCGATAGAACTCAAGGGTACACCATTTACACCACTTAAGGTATACTTGCCTTCCAAGCCAAGCTGTGAGCACCACAAGTTTGATCCGGAGCTATCCACAAAAATGTCTTGAATACCTACCAATTAATTATTATACTAGTTAGACTCTACTTCTAGTTAAATTAAGTTATTATCTAGTTATTAAATCTTCATTGGGTTGCACATACATGTAGCTACACACCAGAATATTATTCGTCATTAAACATTGCTAAAACCATTTGTAAATCATTAATTAATAAAAATTATTAATTCTAAAATTATTATTTATTTAGTGAAAAATACTGAAATAGTTGATGTTGCATGCACAAAGTTCCGTTGCGCGTCGACTAGGAGTTCTAGCAACTTGACAACTAGTTTGTGCATGCAAGATTTCCAACTTGCATAGAAAATCATTTAATATAAAAAAAATATTAATTAATGTTCTAAATATTATTATTTAATTTCTAGAAATTTATATTTTAATAATAAAATAATAACATCTATCAAAATTTGGTTATTATGGTTACCACATTTCCATGTATTGGTTTTGTGTCATCAAAGAGTAGTTTTGCATAAAAAATTTGGGTTTCTCATGCATGGAGTTTCATTATTTGTCATCTAACATGTATATGGGTTCATACATGGGTTCTCACGTGGGAAAAATAAATATAACTAAAAGTTATGAAACTTATGTGTTCGTGATTACGACGGGGGCTCTTGTTGCAACACAGACCTTTTGAAGCACCAAACAGACTCCAAACTTTGCAAACCTTGAGGAGGATATTGGGGGCTTCAATTATGATATAAATATAGGGCTTTTAGGGATTTTTTGCTTCTGTTGAGGGTTCTGAACTGCTGTTGCAACCAGCCGCCAATATTCAGCCTAAAAGGGGGTTTGGTTGGAGTTTTAGGCGGCCGGCTTGTGGGGGATTGAAAGGGGAAGGAAGGATATGGAAAAGAGAGAAGAGAGGGAGGGGGAAAGGCTTCTTGGTCGTGGGTTTGAGAGAGGGGGAGGTTGGCTATTAGGTTTAGGTGTTGGGGGTTGATAAATATAGGTAGTTTAAATAGGTGAGTGGTTAGGATTTGATTTTAGTGTTTCAATCTATGGATATAATATAAAGAGACTAAAATAGGGTAAGAAATTCTCTAAAATCTTTAAAATTAATTTTAAAAAATTTATTTCAGATTTAAATTGATACGTAACAAGATTGCATAGGGGTCTTTCCTAATTTAGAAATATTGCATTTATGGAGCAAATTAATATTTTTGTAGCATGTGGGAGATCAAATTAATACAACACCTATGTCCCAAATGTACTAGGTAAATTCAAGGTCAATAACATGAATTTGGTTGGAAGAAAAAAAGTCGTGCTTTGCTCAAAATATCCAAGCCATGACAAAGTATCATATATATATATATATATATATATATATATATATATATATATATATAATAATTTTATAAATTAATTATTTAAATCTATTTAATTAAATAAAATAATTTAAATAATTTAAATTACCAAATTACTCATATTTCAAAATGAGGGGGCTTACAACCACATAAAGTGCGCTAAGTGGGACCAATCTTTTCACAACATGCTGGTTGTGCGAGTGTACACAAGAGGACTGCTATGGACAACTTCCTATCCTCCCTGAAGGGCAAAAACTCGATATATGACGAATCACTTGCCAATCAAGCCCGCACATCACTCTATACACAAAGGACCAAAAATGCACGCAATTTCAAAATGAGGGGGCTGAAGCTGCTGAAGGCAATACGAAAATGCACGCAATTTGTGGTTACAAATGACCAATGCGAAAGAAAAGCGTCCCTCCAATAGTTTGAATAATCACAACAGCAAAAGAAAGGAGGCCTTGACGATAAATCTGTCAAAGCGACCCACCTCTCCTCTAGCACAAAATCCTCCATTGTCTTCCAGGCCTAAGGAAGAATATTCCTTTGACGAGAGTGATATCCCTAGCATTTTTTAATGCTTGATAAAAATCAATAAGTTATAATTTCCTGATATAAAGCAACCAAATGAGGCTGATAAAACAGATGACCCAAAGTACTGTTTGTACCACTGATATATACATTACCCTATCAAGGCTTGTTATGTCTTGAAAAGGAAGATACAAAAGTTAATAGATGCTAAAGTTATCACCCTTCACAACGAAGAGAAGACAGTCACTTCCAATATGGTGTCTCTTCATTTTGGTGACTTTTTAGCGCAAGAAGTCTAGAACAACGTCATACAAATACCTCAAGCTACGATTGAAGTGGTAAATATCCCGCCGCCTAAAAGTTAAACAAAGGATTTGGTGCCTCTTACCACAGATCACAGTGAGATTATGTGGATTCATCCTGACCTGCTGTCAGATTGGGACCAGGGACCAAAATCTTTTACTCTAAAATCTAAGAAGGGTAAGAAGTATAAATCATGTAATATGATTTCTATATATTATCATTCATATAGAGATTAAGATCAACAGCAAGAATATATATCTCTCGAGATCAGATTTTAAAATCTTTACCAAGTTTTACTCGCAAGCTTCGCTTGACACAATAACAATGGTCCATGATTGGCAGCGTTGCACTATATAGGGCACAACAAATCTTCAGTACTTATAAAGGTATTCCTACACAAATTCCTCCTTCTTCTTCTGTAACCATTAGAACATCGACCTTAACTCAGGTGCTTGAGAAGGATTATCCCCAATTTTATCGATACAACCAGCAATATATACGCTTGATGCAAAATATAGGGTATAATTTCTAGAAAGATAAAGGTTTAAACATTGGAAATGGATAACGTATTCCTCTATAACTTTAAGGATAGTCCAACAAATCCCATAGCGGATTGGGCTACGACGAGACCATCCCACAGCCTTGCTTAAAGAAGGGGCATAATAAAAAGAAACTCAAGTCCTGTAATATGGTACTTCTTTCTCAAATGTTCGAAGAAGAAGCCATGACTAGTACCAGGTCCGGCAAAGATTGTCATAAAACTTATAAATCTGTCCTGAAAGATATTCCTGACTCTCTTCCTACTTTGCCAACTCATGCTGCTCCGGTTACAACTGAACCTGGTCATTCAAAGCTTACTACGACAGAGAAAGAAAATTAAAAAAAAGTACGCTTCGACAAATCTCTGAAGAAGAATGTTCCCCAAAAAGATTTTGGTCGGATGATGTTCTCATGGCTTGCTATCTAATTAATCGCATAATATCATCTATTCTCAATAGTGATACTCCCTTCTCTCGATTATATCTCAAACGAGAGCGGTTTCCTTTATCTCTCCAAATTTTTGGTTGCTTCTGTTATGTTAGGGATACCTGACAATCTCTTTCTAAACTAGATCCAAAGGCTATCCAATGTATTTTTCTTGGGTATCCTAAGGATCATAAAGGGTATCGATATTTGTTTCCAGTCTTGAACCGGTATTTTTTCTTTCAGAATATTATCTTTGTTGAAACTGAGTTTCCTTCATATCCACAGACTACTGATCCGGCTCCATAGGTTTACCTAGAAAAGGATTTCTTGTTGTATCCTGGTCAAATACAACATCCCCCCGTAATGGTGCCCTCCCCTATTGAGCCAGTCTCTTGCTCTGATCGTCCACCCACACCGGCTCTGTCGGTACCACCATCTCTGAAACCAGTTTTGTCTATAGTGTCTGTGGATACAGCGCCTTCATCCTCCTCTAGCTCCACTGATTTGCTTAGTTCTGATCCGCTAGCTCGACCTCGTCGTACATGTCGTGATTATCCATTGTATGTTCATAATTACAAAGGGCTTGTGAGCCACACATAATCATTGGTGGCGACTATTGATAGGATTCAGATTTCCAATTTTGCAGAGGAGGGTTTTAAATATCTCGGCTGGTGTGTTGCTATGGAAGAGAAAATGAAAGCACTTCGGGCGAACTGTCATAACCCGCTCCTGAATATTCAGATACGAGTCAGACACATCCAGCCTATGTAAACCCCCAGAAATTTTCAAATTTTAAAAATGAATTTTCTAGAATTTTCGGTGATTTTTAACTAATTAAATCAATTATTTTCTGGTATTAAGTATTTTTAAATAATGTTAAATAATATTAAAATATTATAAGAATAATATTTTCTAGTGTAAAATGAAAAATTAGACATAGGGTAATTTTTCGAGAATTTATTGGATCCCGGAAGCATTTTTAAAGACCTAGAAACTAAGTTGTAATTAACCCTAAATAAACCATAGAATTGAACCCGGTTTATTTCCAAAATAAACCAAACCAACCCGAACCGAACCGCAGTTAAACCGAACCGAACCAAACCCAGCTCTTAATGGGTCGGGTCGGATCTGAATTGAACCCGACTCGGACCTATTACCTGATCGGAACCCTAAACCTATTCCCTTTCCCTCAGCCGAGCCGCCCCTATAAAACTCCCTCGATAACCCCGCTCCGCCGGCCGGAACCCTAACCTTCTCCTCCCGACGAACCCCCTCTCCCCTCGGCCACCCTAGCCAGCTCCCCCGCCTTCCCTCTCCACCATCTCTCCCAACGAGCTCCCAAAATCCCTTGCCCTAGCTCCGCCTGAACCCTAAATTCCAACCACCGGAATCCCTCTCCACCGTCTCCTCGCCGTCATCAGCCCTCTCCGCGACCCACAGCCCTCGACGACCAGAACCCCTCTCCGTCCTCTGCCCTCCCCGAAAACCACAGCCATCGACGACCAGAACCTCTCCCCTCGCCGTCCTCCGCCTTTCCCCGATCCGGAGCCGCTCGAACCGAACCTCGGTCGCCCAACACCCTGTCTTCCTCCTCCGCCTCGACCACGAGCAGCAGCAGCCGCTGCTCTCCCCGCGGCGCCTCCACCTAGCCGTCTTCACCTCCGTCAGGGCTGCTCTCCTCCGGCGAAGCCCTGAGCAGCCACGACGAAGCTCCGGCGAGTCTCCGCCTGAACCCTAACCCGGACACAGCAGCACCGTATCGTAGTGTCGTATCGCCTCGCGGACACGAGAAACCCCATTCTACGTAGCTCCATTCAGGTAACCCATTCTTTCTCCTCGTTGCCCCATTTTCCGTTCCTTCAGTTGTGACGCATAGGCTGTGTAACCCTCTCGATGCCCGTATAACCCGCTCGGTGCATCGCGTCCTGTGGCGATCGCAAACCGTGATCCAAAAACAGGAAAATTAATACCCCTTTTTCTCCCGGAACTGAGTGCGCCCTGCCAAACGGGATAACTTGGTCGCGTGCGATCTTCACCGAAAGGTGCGCGCCGTTGATACGGACGTGCAAGATTTTGCAGAAGTTGATTTGGATGTGCGTGCACACCGAAATCAACGCATATCCACCGACAACGTCCCGTATTCGTCTATTTTGGAACATGTTGTAACTTAGTATACATACGTCGGATCGAAACAAAACTTGCGCCATTGGACTCGTAGTAATACGCTGGTCCTGTGACCCAAGTTTGGTTCGATTCTGAGAACGTTGATAAAATCGCGTATCGTGGGCCCCGCGGCTCCACTTGACGGGCGATTTTGTGATCGGCTCATCGAAATCCAATTTTGCAAATTTCGTTGGGTTCGTATCATCGTTCTGGACTTGTTGACAATAAGTTTGACGAATTTGGAGACCATTATTCTTGACACATTTTTTGGTGCGAAGTGGGCCACATGTGGACCCCGCTTTGACCAAAAATTGTCATTTTTGCCCCTGTGTCCGAATTGGACTCAAGGACAGGCATTTTTAGATATTTGATATTTTCTGAATCTGATGGTGATGTTTATTTCAGCAACCGGAGGAGTACCCGCAAATCACACTGCTACTAGAGCTACAGTTGGAGTCAGAACCCCAGGCAAGTGTACCTTGCCAACATTGCAGTTCTTGTTACATATTTCTTTGATTTATTTATATCTTGTACATGCTTGACCTAGGACAGTGTGACTTACTTAGCATCCGATTAATAGTCGGGTGCCAACACCGTATGCGGAGTTGTGTAACGTCACCTAGAGATGGATATCGACACCCTTTTATATTCTCGTACTTGTCTTATCAAGTACATCATAACCCAGGACACTTGAAACTATTCATGAGACAGAATCTTCCTGAGATATTTATGGTAATTCTGTATAGGATACAGGTTACATAACATAGACATTCTATTCTTAGATCTTATTATGACTTGCTGCATTAGTTTTGATCTTGCGTGTCATGGACATGAGATGTGTAATTACATTGGGTGGGGAGAGACACACAGGCTACAGGCTAATTTCATATATATACTACATAGTAAATTATATAGTAAAATACATAGTAACTCTGCTACAGGCTCCCAGACACAGAGCTTGTAGTGGTTTCAGCCTGAGTTTTAGTGATGCTCTCAACTTGCATATCACTTAGCTGGTTACATAGTTTACCCTATTATTTCATTTATTGCTGCACTGTATTTATTTTGGCTTGAGTTATTCTTGTACCTTGCTATGTCCCCTGAGGACCTGGATCCGGATTATATCCCCAGGATTAGTAGACGAGATCTATCCCGAGGTATACGTAGCAGGAGCATTATCAAGAGCAGGCACTGGAGCAGTACCAGATCCAGTAGACGAGTGATCTTCGAGGATATCTTCTGAGTATATGCTTTATCCATACTCAGTATTTGCAGTTGTTAGCTTTATTTTTGTATTTTAACTATTGTATCAGACTTGTTATCGGGTTGCTTCCCGATTTATTTACTTGAGACTTGATGATGTTTATATTTTACTCTATTGATATTGCTGTATTTATTCTTTGGATGAGATTAGTAGACCCTTATTATTGTATTATAGCTTAAGTATGCTCCGATGGATCCATTAAATTGGGTTTGTCTATCGGTGTGTTTTGTTGGCCATTGCCACGTGTCTAGTCCCTCAATATTTTGGGACTGGGGCGTGACAGCCTACACTATGAGATATCGCGTAGTAACTTGTTCTAAACCTCTAATTATCATTATAATATATTGAATCGTAATAATCACAGCATCTATATCGAGACAAACTAGAATAAGTCCAAGATAACATTTTAGTTACATTCCCAAAGCAAGAGTAACTAAAGACAAATCCAGCAAAATAAATATTAACTATTTATTACAAACCAAAATTAAATGCTAAATGTAAGCTAGATATAGGATATTCCTTAGCAGGGACATCATCTGGGATGTGAGATAGCATCTTAGGAGAAGATCCATAGTATGAGTTACAAAGCAACTCCTCTTCAGTCAATTCACCTGCAATGATCCAATCAGGAAAGGAGCAAAGTACAGCCCTACAATTTACGTACGCTATAACATAGAACTATCAAATAGGGATGTATGTAAAGAACTGGTAATAAAGGAAGGTGCAACAAAATAGACTGTAACATACTCAAGTGAAAAGTAAATGCAACTGAAAAGATAGTCAATACATGATCGGCTGATAGGACGACAAAAATAAATGCAATTAATATGACATATAGCCGATCTGGCAAAATTCACAGGTGTGCCATATGAATTAAGCTATCCACTCATATTACACTATAGGCTTTGATTACATATTTAACTATTATTTTTCCCAATCCCATGCACAAAAGAAAAAATGAATAAGTAGAGACGCAACTGTGAAAAGTAAAAGCAACTGGTGTAAAGTAAAGCGAATTATAGAAATTAAATATAACTTATTTTGGAAAATAAATACAACTGGTAATAAGAAGAAAACATGTCCTGAATGTTCAACATACAAAGTTATAGTTCATGTTCAGTTTAGTAAAAGATTTAGTGTACTTGCCTTCTCCAAGATAGGATATAGAGCTAAGAAGAGATAATGTCCCGGGTTCTCTCACTGTGTGCAAAAAAGGGTACAACTTAGGTTCCACAATTAGATAATGTCTAACTAACCAAATCTACCCTTAACCCTTATTTAAGCACTCTTAATTCTATCTTAAATCAATAACAACCAAACACTAGTTTATTTAGTACTAGTAATTGTACAATTATAAACCAAATTTATTTTCAAAATATACAAATGTTCCAACTCAAAAAACATGATTATAAGTTCTGAAAATTAAATTAAAAAATTATAATTTCCTCTATTTATCTTACTATTTATGTATTACAAAATAATAAAATTAAGCTAGTCGGTATAGACTAGTTTTTAGCACATCTTTCCAATGCAAACTCTTTATGAATTCTTATGCATAACACCCTTAAAAATTTTAATTAAAATTCTAAAATTAACCAAAATATAATATATAATTACTTTATTAACATGAAAATTAATCCTTCTAATAATAAAAATATAAACTAGTTACATTAATCTAGTGTTTACACATGCTCAACACTGTTACCCTTATGAATTTTTACCAATCTTAATTCTAAAACAAATAATTTATAATCTGAATTGCTGGATTTGTCTCCAGTTACTCTTGCTTTGGGAATGTAACTAAAATGATATCTTGAACTTATTCTAGTTTATCTTTTAAATATTCCGGCTCGAGTACTGCTATGGAAGTAAAAATAAAAGCACTTTTGGGAGAACTATACATGGAAATTGGTTAATTTATCTCATGGTAAGAAGGCAGTTTATTGCAAATGAGTGTTCAATATTAAGGTAAAACCGGATGGCACTCTTGATCACCTGAAGGCTCGTCTGGTGGCAAAATATTATTCTCAGACCTATGGTGAGGATTATTTTGAGATATTCTCTCCTGTTGCTCGAATGACCTCTGTGCGCGTCCTCTTGGCCTTAGCTGTTCGATATAACTGGCCGTACTACAGCTGGATATCAAGAATACTCTTTTTTTTGGAGAAGAAGTATATATGGTGTAACCTCCCGGGTTTGTTGCTAGGGAGGGTAAAGTGTGTCATCTGCGGAAGGCCCTTTATGGTCTCAAACAATCGTCTCGTGCATGGTTTGATCGTTCCAAAAATGTGGCTACTCAATTTGGCATGTGCCAATCAAAGAAGGATAATTCAGTATTTTATCGTCAGATATTAGCTGGGAGGATACTACTCGGTGTCTATGTGGGCGATATTGTGATCACAGGAGACAACATTCAGGGCATTTTAGAACTAAAGAAGTTTATAGAAGAATAATTTTAAACCAAGGATTTGGGATCACTGAGCTATTTTTTTGGCGTAGAAGTTACACGGGAAAAGTGGAACATTGTAATGCCTCAGAGAAAATATGTGCTTGACATCCTAAATGATGCAGGAATGATGCAAGCTAAGGGAGCAACCTCGCCCATGGAAATTGCTCGTGGCACAACAGAGGTGCTATATATCTACAACATCTTCTACAGGAACTGGGAGAAGACAGCAAATATGTGGTGTGATAACTAGTCTACTATTCATATTGCTACTTACCCTGTATTTCATGAAAGGATAAAGTACATTGAAATTGATATTCACTTTGTCCGTGATGAGTATCAGAAAGGGATGATAAAGTTTTACCATGTAAGGACAAGCGATCAGATAGTTGATATATTTATAAAATCTCTTCTAGGTCCTCGGGTTTAATTTCTCTGTAATAAGCTGGGCATGATTGAAATCTATGCTCTAGCTTGAGGGAGGGTGTTGAGTTATGTATTAAGTTGAGTTTAGTCACACATCGGGTAGACTAATAGGGAAAGGGGTTAGCCTCTCCTATATAATGTACTTTCCTTTCCTCTTAATGAATCAATGTATCATTCCTAGTCTATAAACACTCTACAGTCGTCTGTTGTGTAAGTAGCAAATAATGCCCGTGCGCTGAAGCCACTGAGTCCACCAACCAAGAATTATCATCACAGGCGAGGTTCATGACTACCTCATCACCTACAACGATCACATCACCTCCATGTACCAAGGCAGCCGCTGTCGTGTTCTCTCCTTGCTTCCCCTTGTCATCCTTCCTCTCTCTCTTCCAAGCAAAACTATTTTGCTTCATATAACCCTTCTTACCATAATGTTAGCACTCTGAGTCTTCGTACTTATCCTTGAACTTGCCTTTGCTCTTGTCTCTGCCACCACCCGGACCCCTACTTTTGTCCCTTTTACGGCTCTCTGAAACTAGCGCCTCTGAATGTGATGAAGAAGTTGTGCCTTGAGATTTTTTTTGCCTCTCCTCATTCAACCCCCCATTCTTGGTGAACTCCAGACTGACCACGCCTTCCAGAGCAGAAAGGATCATAGACACTCGTACAATCTCCCAAGAGTCTTACAAAGTGCACCTTAACCACAGTACCTCAACTTCGTCGTCAAACTTGACTCCTATCGAGGATATCTGGTCAACTACATCCTGGAACTCACTCAAATGATCTGTGATAGACATACTATCTTTGTACCGCAGACCCATCATCATTCGGATCATGAATGCTTATTTACCCCGATCTTCTTCGTATACAAAGATTCCAGCTTATCCCAAAGTATCATCGCGTGCTCTATATTTGCAACATAATTGTACATATTCTCGTCAATAAACTATTGTATGTACTCATACACTTGTATGTGCTCAAAATTCTAGTCCTCTTCGAATTTATCACTAGACCTCTCTGAAGCAAATATAGAAAGATACAGTTTTTTGACAAATAGCAAATCTTTTATCTTGTTCCGACAGTAGTGATATTTAGAACCGTTTAGGTTTACCATGTGCAATGGCTTCACGTCCATCTCTTCTCCTTGGTTTGATTGTCAATTTTTGACGCCTCTCTGAACCCAAAATTCTGATACCACGTGTTGGTATCAGTAGAACAGAACCAAAGCTTTGATACCAAGTGTTGGAAACAAAACATGGAAATCGTTCCCCCAAACCAAGAAGCTGCGAGAGAACCAAGCAATAACAACGAACAAAATCAAACGCCAAACCACACATAAAAATCACACGCAAACGAGCAATTTTTTACGTGAAAAATCCAGATAAAAAAAATTACGGAATGATCAGAGTCTAACCCTGAAAAGCCTCCACTATTAGAATATAATATTATACCCTCTACAAACTCTTAACCGATCCAACAGGGATGACAACAACTCTTTATAATAGAAAACTGATCACAGACACACGAATAGAGATGACGAGAAATAGAATTACCCGAAACGAACCCATATTCGAAATAGCCGTGGATCTCTCATTTCTTCTCCCAATAGTTGCAAAGAACTCTTGCTAGTGTTGTATTAGCATTTTTTTTATAAACCCTTGCATGAATTAGGGTTTTCATGTATTGGAAATCTATAGAAGTTATGGGAATCCAATTATATTCAATCATATATTTAATGAAAATTCAATCATAAATTGGCTTGCCATAAATTAGAAATCCAATTACATTCAATCATATATTTAATAAAAATTCAGTCATAAATTGGTTTGTCATAAATTGGAAATTCAATTATATAGAAAGTTAATATATGAAAGATCTAATCATAAATATATAATATATGGATGTAAATCCAATAGAATATTTGCTTACTATAAATGTTCCAATATACGACGCTTGATGCACTCCCCGAGCTTTTCCGACACACGGAGAGCGCTCGTCGTACTCCTGGGTATTCTCCACATAGGTTGGGAACCCCATCCACTCCAACAATTTTTAAAAGATAGATTATTTTTTAATATTACATTAACACTAAAATTAACATTAATATTAAAAAATTAATAGCAACATTCAAATTAACATTAATATTAAAATCAATATTCTAAATATTGATTTGTTTCTAAAGATAGATTTTTTTAGACTTGTTTTGAAAGATCCATTATTTTTTAGAAATTTTTAAGAGATAGAGACCACTTATGTTTTTATAAGTATTGTAACTATATATATATATATATATATATATATATATATATATATATAAAAGGAGGGATCCGTATCCCTTTTTTTGCATTTTCGAGCATCCCCATGTTATCAACCGTTGGATGCTTGTTTAAGTCATCTAATCTTAATCATTGGTTTGAATGGTTGTCATCTAATCTTAACCATTGGATTGAATGGTTGAAACCAACAGTTAAGATTAGATGACTTAAACAAGATTCAACGTTTGTAAATATGGGGATGCTTGGGGAAGCGCAATAGATGGGGATGTGGATCCTTCTCTCTCTCTCTCTCTCTCTCTATATATATATATATATATATATATATATATATATATATATAACAAGAGTTGAACAATTCCAAGCAACAAACTAATCCGAGAAAAAAGTTAGGTATAAATAATTAGTTGGGATTTTGCATCAATTCAGAAATAGTGCTAGCATGAATTCAATAAGCATGGGCAGGACATTGGTTGGCTTCATTGCTATAATTATCAAAAGTGGAACTAGGTAGAGAACCATAAGAATAAACACAACAAGAGTATTGGTAGATTCACAAAAAAATCTATCCTCAATAAACAAG
Organism: Iris macrosiphon; assembly: GCA_036927795.1. Taxonomy (NCBI): domain Eukaryota; kingdom Viridiplantae; phylum Streptophyta; class Magnoliopsida; order Asparagales; family Iridaceae; genus Iris; species Iris macrosiphon. The sequence goes on along the minus strand of JAYESA010000014.1, from coordinate 33,669,357 downwards.
AGATGCTTCACACATATACTGCACAAAATTGTTTACCACACCCAATAGATCATCAAAGTCCAATTGATGGTATCTTCAACACGAGATTGGCAAATAATGAATAACAAAAGGATCCAATGTTTCAATCCCTTAGACGTATAAAAACTTTGAATTCTGATTTATTGTTTCTAGCAAACAAAAATACTGCAGTACTTAATAAAGGTAGATGGGTTAGAAAATGTGATAAAAATATAAGATGTCTTAATTTGACTACCTAGTTTGTCCTAAAAGATTAAAACTATAGTTACTAGCAAAAATGTTCATTCGAAGGCCCATTGGTTATCCCTTCAGATCTCTTCCTTTTCTTCGGGAGTGAAATCATTCTTAATGCGAATCTCCTCTGGAGTTTTCCCCTTGATCATGTCGGCAACTTTTTGGCATGCTAGATCCAAGAGTCCTTTGACGTTGAGATAATTTGCAGCCTAAAAGTGAAAGCAGCAATAGTAGAAAATAAAATTAATAGTAGTAAAAAAATCATATTTAAAAATAGAGAAGAAGGAATCAACCTATGTTTTGAATTTTAGGTTTTTCACATCTCATCTCTTGCTTCTGGTATACAAATAGCTAGGGATGCGTATATAATAATCACCTAAGGACCAATAACATAACACAATTAAACTACCAAGTTACAGAGTGGACAATCTTTTTAGTTGGGAGTTCCCAGAGATATCTCCCTTCTTAATTGTGTTGTTAATTTTTATTGATAAAATAATGCGGTTATCTAAAGAAAAGAAGAAATTAATGATGAAATAAATAAACCCTAACGAATAAATTTGCATGATACATAGTGGAAAGATTTAATAGAAAATAGACCTAATTAAATAAGAAGAGATCCTCACCAAGATGAGATCGTAGAGGGTGGCCTGGTCGACATCGATGAACTCAGTATCCCAAGTCCTAAGGTCCTCTTCTTCTTTTTTGTCTTCGTCTTTGTCAGAAGAAGAAGATGCGATCACATGCTTCTTGCAGTAGTCGATGACCTTGGAGAGTATCTTGCCCTCGACGTTGGGGACAGGGATCCAGTTCTCAGTACGTCCGTCCTCGATAATATGACGGATTGTTTCGGACTCCATGGCCACCACCTCCTCCACCACAAACTCTTGTAAGTCGAAACTAGTCAGGATAATCATCTTCTTCAGCACTATTACTGTTTCTTCAGAAGCCATTGTAATGGAAAAAAAGAAAGGATTGAATACTTTGTTTTGGAGGAAAAGGATGGAAAATAAAACTTGGTTGGGAATATATTTATAAGGATCTGTATATGTATTTATAAATGACCAAGTGGTTACTTAAAATCTGATTTCACCTTATTATAGGAAACATACATATTTCTCAAAGATTTTGTTCTATAGATTGAAGGTCGGGATTTAGACTTATATTGTGTTTTCCATTTTTGTTTGCTTAGGAAAGGATCTGGTTCTATCTTTCTCAAATAAAACTAATTGATAGTTTGATTCAAATTATGATTACCAATAAAATTATATTAGATTAGATTTGGTAGAATTAAATTTTGAATTAGATTCTTTAAAATTTATTGGAGATTGGACTGTCTTAACATAGTCATACAAGATTAAAAACTTTGCTGATTTAATCTTCATGTTTCTTAAGGACGCTATAGGAAAAATATAACTAGTGGCACCCTCTCCTATTGTAGGAAACATACAAATTTCTCAAGGATTTAGTTCTAAAAATTGAGGGTACGTTTGGGATTTAAACTTCATGTTTGCTTAGGAAAGGATCTGGTTTATCTTCTCAAACAAAAATAAGTGATAATGGCTAGAATAATTCAAGATTACAAATTAAATAAAATCAGATTAGATTTGTTAATTAATTAATTATTTAATTTCATTAGGTCTAGATACTAGACCACAATGTAAGTTGGACTAGGATTCCATTTTTAAATTTATTGGAGATTGGAATATCTTAACTAAAGTCGATACAAGATTTTAAAAAAAATTAGTTGATTGAAATTTTTAAAAAGATTAAACTGAGAGAGAAATCTGGAAGTTTTTTTTAAACCGGAAGATTCAGTAACTTAAAATATGACATATTTCTAGTAGGATCCGTATATATATTTACTAGTAAATTGATGTGGGTTGCACGTATCAATTTTTTCTATGATATTATTAAAAACGTTTTAAAGAAATTTAAATTATATTAGAATATTTTAAATATGATTTGAATATATTTGAATTATAATTTGTAATAAGTATATATGTTTTAAATTTTGGATATGTATTTAATTAGATAATATGTTTTAGTTAATTTAAATATATTTTAAATTTTGAATATATTTTACGATAGGTTATATGTTTAGGTCATTTTTATTTTTTTCTTCAACTAAGTAATAACCCACGCGATAGTTAATTTTTTTTTTTTTATATTATTGATGATATACATACGACTTGGACAACTCATTTTTGAGCCATTTCTAAGCGGTATTATAATAGTAGAGATAAATCACCAACTAGTAGAGATAAATCACCAACTAGTTACTTAAAATATATTCAATCATATATTTAATGAAAATCCAATCATAAATTGGTTTGCCATAAATTAGAAATCCAATTATATTCAATCATATATTTAACGAAAATCCAATCATAAATTGGTTTGCCATAAATTGGAATTCCAATTATATAGAAATTTAATATATGAAATATTTAATCATAAATATATAATATATGGATGTAAATACAATAGAATATTTGCTTACTATAAATATTCCAATATACGACGCTTGATGCACTCCCCGAGCTTTTCCGACAAATGGATCGCGCTCGTCGTACTCCGGGGTATTCTCCACATAGGTTGGGAACCCCATCCACTCCAACCATTTTGAAAAGATAGATTATTTTTTAATATTACATTAACACTAAAAATAACATTAATATTAAAAAATTAATAGCAAAATTAATATTAAAATCAATATTTTAAATATTGATTTGTTTCTAAAGATAGATTTTTTTAGACTTGTTTTGAAAGATCCATTATTTTTTAGAAATTTTTAAGAGATAGAGACCACGCATGTTTTTTTATAAGTTTTGTAACTATATATATATATATATATATATATATATATATATATATATATATATATATATATATAAAAGGAGGGATCCGCATCCTTTTTTTGCATCCCCAATATCAACCGTTGTTTAAGTCATCTAATCTTAACCATTTGTTTGAATGATTGTCATCTAATCTTAACCATTGGTTTGAATGGTTCAAACCAACGGTTAAGATTAGATGACTTAAACAAGATCCAACGGTTGTAAACATGGATATGCTTGGGAAAACACAATAGATGGGGATGTGGATCCTTCCCCCCTCTCTCTCTCTCTCTCTCTCTCTCTCTCTCTCTCTCTCTCTCTCTCTCTCTCTCTATATATATATATATATATATATATATATTTTGTAATCTATAACAAGACTTGAACAATTCCAAGCAACAAACTAATCAGAGAAAAAAGTTAGGTATAAATAATTAGTTGGGATTTTGCATCAATTCAGAAATAGTGCTAGAATGAATTCAATAAGCATGGGCAGCACATTGGTTGGCTTAATTGCTATAATTATCAAAAGTGGAACTAGGTAAAGAACCATAAGAATAAACAAGAGTATTGGTAGATCCTCAATAAACAAGAGATGCTTCACACATATACTGCACAAAATTGTTTATTTCACCCAATAGATCATCAAAGTCCAATTGATGGCATCTTCAACACTTCGAAATTGGCAGCAATGAATTAAAGAGTTTAAGGCAAATAATGAATAACAAAAGGATCCAATGTTTGAATCCATAGACGTATAAAAACTTTGAATTCTGATTTATTGTTTCTAGTAAACAAAAATACTGCGGTACTTAATAAAGGTACATGGGTTAGAAAATGTAATAAAAATATAGGGATGTCTTAATTTGACTACGTAGTTTGTCCTAAAAGATCAAAATTATAGTCACTAGCAAAAATGTTCATTCGAAGGCCCATTGGTTCTCCCTTCGGATCTCTTCCTCTTCTTCGGGAGTGAAATCATTCTTAATGTTGAGTAGCTTGCGAATCTCCTCTGGAGTTTTCCCCTTGATCATGTCGGCAACTTTTTGGCATGCTAGATCCAAGAGTCCTTTGACGTTGAGATAATTTGCAGCCTAAAAGTGAAAGCAGCAATAATAGAAAAAAAAAAAAAATTAGTAGTAAGTCAGGAATCATATTTTTTTTTTAAAAAGAAAAGAAAGAAACAACATAATAAGGCCTATATATGTTTTGAATTTTAGGTTTTTCACATCTCTGGCTTCTGGTATACAAACAGCTAGGGATGGGTATATATATATATATATATATATATATATATATATATATATATATATATATATATAAAAGAGGACGAAGTTGCAGAATGGACAATCTTTTTATTCTTAAATGTTTTGTTAATTACAATTGATAAAACACGGGTTATCTAAAGAAAAGAAGAAATTAGTAAACCCGAACGAATAAATTTGCATGATACATAGTGGGAAGATTTAAGAGAAAATAGTCATAATTAAATAAGAACAAATCCAAACCAAGATGAGATCGTAGAGGATGGCCTGGTCGACATCGATGAACTCAGTATCCCAAGTCCTAAGGTCCTCTTCTTTCTTTTTGTCTTCGTCTTCGTCAGAAGAAGAAGATGTGATCACATGCTTCTTGCAGTAGTCGATGACCTTGGAGAGTATCTCGCCCTCGACGTTGGGGACAGGGATCCCGTTCTCAGTACATCCATCCTCGATCATATGACGGATTGTTTCGGACTCCATGGCCACCACCTCCTCCACCACAAACTCTTGTAAGTCCAAACTCCTCAGGGTAATCATCTTCTTTACTACTTCTTCAGACGCCATTGCAAAGAAAAAAAAGAAGGAAAGAAGGATGGATGGAAACTTGGGTTTGGAGGAAAAGAATGGAAAATAAAACTTTGCTTTGGTTTTCCGCTGTAGAAGAGGGGGATATATTTATAAGGAGTACGGGTTGTTCCTTGCTCTAGTAGGATCCGTATATGTAATTTTAAATGACCAACTTTCCTATTCTATTCTATTCTATTATTTAGCTCTTATCAAGGATTTTCTTCTAAAAGTTGAGGGTACGTTTTGGATTTATTTAGACTATCTTCTCAGATTTAGTTAGTTTGATTCAAATTTTGATTACAAATAAAATAAAATCATATTAGCTAGATATGTTACTTAAATTTCATTAGGTATAGATCGTAGACCACAATGTAAGTTGGACCAGGATTCCATTTTGAAATTTATTGGAAAATTTTCAAGTTTAAACTTAAGTCGCTACAAGTTTTTTTTTTTTAAAAAAAAAAACTCAATTGATTGAAAAATTCCTTGGAATTTTGAAAAAAATTCATGGAAAACTTAATTTGGTGTTTGATTGCCATTTTTCATGGAAAATAACATTTTTCTTTGGGTTGGACAAGTTTTATTTTCCACCATTTTGGAGAGAAATATGGAAAATGATAGTTTTTTGAAAAATAATTTCATGAAAAATATAAACTATCGAATGCTACATATGTGATTTTCAGCAAACTATTATACCTATAACTGACCGGAGAATGACCCATGGACTAGAAAGTGTACCAAAGACTTTGAATTAGGTTAAAATATATTTTTATGTTAATTTAGATTTTATTAAAATTGTAGAATTTATTTCGTATTTTTTATCTGAAGGAAAGTCGTAATCAATACGGATCAATAAGCATAAACGTGGGCCAATAAGTGAACTATCGTTTAGAAATCAATCATATACTTTTTAAAGCCTAGAATAACTCTAAATATTTTTCTAAAAGTTTAAATAATTATTGAGAAAGTTTGGATAATTGAAACCAATTAAAAACCTAGAAAACTTACTTTTAAGTAGTTTCTATGAATTATTGTGCGAATCCAAGATGTCAAAATAGCCTCAAAATATATATATAGGCTACTAATAGCCAAGTATATTTTGCCGTAAATTTTAATAATTAAATAATAATTAAAAAAATACTAATTAAATTGAATTTTTATTTGTCTTCTATAAATTGGTAAAGTTAAATCCTACGTTAGTTTCCCCTAAAATTTTTCTTTAGGCTATAAATAATCAAAACTATTTAATTACTAAAATCTTCTTGGATTTTTAGGTTTTTTTTTTTTTGAGATGCCCGACGATACGTACGGAACTTTACGCACGCTGGGCCCACTGCTCCCACACCTCCTCCGCGGTTTGATTCCGAAACCTCCGCCTAGCCATAGTGGTTATACCTCTTCTCACTGACCACAACAGCCAGTTGAGTTCGATTTTAAGAATAATTGTAGTCAAACTGGCCCACCTGTCAGTCAACATACCCATTTTGACCCACTTTTTGGACCATCCCCTATGAATAACAGCTTTAGGGTTTTCTTTTTACTTATTTCTGACTGATTTTCGTACTGAATTTCTAGCAGTCAACATTGGTAAGGTGTTTCCCAGATAACCGTCTAGTATTTGATTTATGTTTTTTTGGTAGATTTTAGGAGTTAGTAAGGATCATTTAGTGAAACAACATACATTATGTTAGAGAGTAGATCGTGTTGTTCATATGTTATGTATCGAATCTATTTTAACTCGCAGTAAATTTTTTAGAACACCTACTTTGGTTATCTACATTGCATAAAAATTTCATAATTAAATTCCTTCATTTGCTATTGAAAATTGAACTGACCAAAAAAAAAATATTAGAATTTTAATACAAACTTTTAGATAGCATAACTTGCTCTGATAATTTGGTATGAATTATTGTAGGAATCCAAGATGTCAAAATAGCCTCAAATATATATACGCTACTAATAGTCAAGTATATTTTGCCGTAAATTTTAATAATTAAATAATAATTAAAAAAATTACTAATTAAATTGAATTTTTATTTGTCTTCTATAAATTAGTAAAGTTAAATCCTACGTTAGTTTCCCCTAAAATTTATCTTTAGGCTATAAATAATCAAAACTATTTAAATAATAAAATCTTCTTGGATTTTTAGGATTTTTTTTTTCAATTCCCGACGATACGTACGAAACTTTACGCACACTGGGCCCACTGCTCCTCCCCGGTTTGATCCCGAAACCTCCGCCTAGCCAGAGTTGTTATACCTCTTCTCACTGACCACAACAGCCAGTTGAGTTCGATTTTAAGAATAATTGTAGTCAAACTGGCCCACCTGTCAGTCAACATACCCATTTTGACCCACTTTTTAGACCATCCCCTATGAATAACAGCTTTAGGGTTTTCTTTTTACTTATTTCTGACTGATTTTCATACTGAATTTCTAGCAGTCAACATTGGTAATGTGTTTCCCAGATAACCGTCTAGTATTTGATTTATGTTTTTTTGGTAGATTTTAGGAGTTAGTAAGGATCATTTAGTGAAACAAAATACATTATGTTAGAGAGTAGATCGTGTTGTTCATATTTTATGTACCGAATCTATTTTAACTCGCAGTAAATTTTTTAGAACACCTACTTTGGTTATCTACATTGCATAAAAATTTCATAATTGAATTCCTTCATTTGCTATTGAAAATTGAACTGACCAATAAAAAAATATTAGAATTTTAATACAAACTTTTAGATAGCATAACTTGCAACCATAAACGAATTTTGAGAAAATTTTGGCACAACCATTATTTAACTTTCTAGTTGATAAATAAAAAAAATCATGATTTTAGGGGATGAGTAAAAATTATCGTGATTATTTTATTAAACATGTCCTAAATTAGGTAAGTCGTATTGATTAGATTGTGACTTAAAATTCAAAAACTAAATATAGGTTGTTCAATTTTTTTCTTAGAACTTAAGTGGATTAAACTAGTTTATGACAATTTGAAAATTAATAATTGCTATTTGCTAATTATTAAAATTCGTAGAACCTAGTAGGTATGGCCTATCCCTGCAGAGGCCAGATTACCTGTGTTTATAGTAGAAACCACCATTAGCAAAGCTAGAGCTCTCCAGAATTTGAAAGAGCAATGGAGAATTTGGGGAATAAGGAAAGTTTATTTCATATTCAATTTGGAGGAAAAAATAGTTATAGCAAAAAATAAAAACAAAAACTTGAATATGAGAATTACCAAAGAAGGGTAGTCTTTAGTGAAGACTAATGCTACTGAAAAGTCTAATGCTACTGTGCAAAGTCTTTAGTGAAGCCTAATGCTACTGAAAAGTTTCTGCTGCTTAGCAAAGTAACTATTGCTCTGATAATTTGGTATGTCACTCTGAAACTAAAGAAGAATGATACCCAAAGAAGACTTTGCACACTGCAACTCTGAGCTCTCTGATACTCTCAGCTACACACTACACATGAGTATATCAATAGAGGACACATTTGGGAATGTATTAATACCTCCTCTTAAATTAATCTTGTCTTAAGGTCAAAATAAGGGTAGTCTTTAGTGAATTTGTCATACTGAACCCAGGTTGCATTTTCTGGATCCCCAATTTCCACTGAACAAGGAGGTCAACTGCAGCTCTATTGTTCATTTGAACTAATAGTACCTCTTCTCTTTGATCTGAAACTCCCTCGTGCACCACTATTCTGTTGCTCACATGTTTATAATCTATAGAACCAACCCTGGCTATCACTTAATAGGGCTCATATTACTTAAGAGCTAATTTTTGAGACCTCCTTAATTTGAGATACTGTAATTTGCCTGTAGGGTTGGAGTTTAAGGTAAATCCAATCTCCTATCACATACTTTGTTAACATATCTACTACATAGTACCATTATAGTAGATTTATGGTGATTTGCGGGTAATCCCTCGGTGAAATCATAGAGATATCCTCCCATATTCTATTGGGAATTGGTTGTGGTTGCAATAAACCTGCTGGTGATAGATCCTCAACCTTGTTCTGTTGGGAAATCTCACACTCCTTGATATAGTTTTGTACAATCTTTTTCATACCTTTCCAATAGCATACCCTCCTCAACCAGTGAAGGGTCTTTTGGAATCCAGAATGCCCTGTTGTTGGTATATCAAGATGTTCTTTTGGCAGCAATTGTATAAAATTGTTGGGAACGAAATACGGAAACCGTTTCCCAAATCAGAGAGTACCTGCAAGAGAACCGAGCAAAACGCACAAACCAAAAAATACCAAACAAATATCGCAGACACAGAGATTTTTACGTGGAAAATCCAGATTAAAAAAATCACGGAACGATCGGAGTACAACCCTGAAGAATCTCCACTAATGGAATAAAGAGATTACACCATCTACAAGCTCCTCACCGATCCAACACGGATCACCGCAACTCTTTAGAACATAAAATAGATTACAACAACGAAAAAAAAAATATAACGAAAAATACCCCAAATTGATCTCCTTCTCCGTAACGGCCTCCAATCCTTCTTTCTGCTCTCCAAAGTTGCAATGACAATCTTGCCACCTTTTTCCCCTCTCTCTTTTTTTTCTTTTTTCTTTTCTCATGTTGTTGTATATTGTATGAGCCTTTATATAATCCCTTGCATGAATTAGGGTTTCCATATGAAAATCTATATATGAAAGCCAAAAATATTTATTAAAATTAAATTACATTCAATCATATATTTAATGGAAATCAAATCATAAATTAGCTTACTATAAATTGGAAATCCAATTATATGGAAAGTTAATATATGAAAGATCCAATCATAAATATATAATTAAAGTCAAAGATAAAAATTCAATATAATATTGGTTTTACCATAAATGGTCCAATACATAGCGCTAGATGTACTTCCTGAGCTTTTTCGACATAAGGATAACGCTCGTCGCACTACGGGATATTCTCCACATAGGTTGAAAATTCCACCCACTCCAAAAAATCTCTCCCTTCACAACTATGTGGAGGGAGGCGTCATCCCGACGATCTGCCTGCAGTAAAACTTTTTCCTAGGAAAAATCTTTGTGAACATGTTTGCTCCGTTATCATCTGTATGAACCTTCTTAAGCGCCGCTTCCTTCTTTTTTATAACATCTCGTATCCAATAATACCGGGTCTCAATGTGCTTGGACCAGTTATAAAATGTCTGGTTCTCATAAGGTGAATATCACTCTGACTATCGCAAAGCCAAGGATACTGCTCTTGCTTTAGTCCAATTTTCTGCAACAACTTCTTCATCTACAAGAACTCCTTGCAAGCCTCAGTCGTCGCAATGTACTCTACCTCTGTCGTCGATAAGGCAACACACTTCTGCAACCGCGACTGCCACGATACCGCTCTACCAGAAGATATTATCACATAGCCTGAAGTTGAACGCCTCGTGTCTACATCTCCAGCTATACCAACATCGGTATACCCAACCAGCTTCGGCTCATCACCACCAAAGGAACTCTCCAATCGGCAGTGCCCTAAAGATATCGTAGAATCCACTTGACCCCACTCTAATGTACCTTTCCAGGATTGGAAGTATACCTGCTAACTGTGCCAACTGCATGAGTGATGTCTGGCCACGTACACACCATAGCATACATAAGACTCCCCATAGCTAAGACATATGGAACCCGCTCCATATCTTCCTTCTCGCCCTCGGTAGATGGACACTGCTCCTCAGTGAATTTAAAGTGAGCCGTAAGGGGGTTATTCACTTTCTTCGATCCGTCCATCTCGAAACGCTGAAGAACCCGGTGAATGTACTTCTTTTGGGACAAGTATAGCAGCTTGGACTCTCTCTCTCTCTCTCTCGGCTGATCTCCATCCCAAGAATAGTCTTTGCTGCGCCCAAAACCTTCATAGAGAAGGCCCGCCCAGTTGGCACTTCAACTCCGCTATCCTAGTGGCATTCCAACCCACCAATAGCATACATCAACATAGAGCAGTAAAATGATAAAATCATCCTCGGCAAAGTACCTCACAAATACATATTGGTTTGACGTCGTCTGTGCGTAACCATGCTCCCCAATAAATGACTCAAACTTCCTGTACCACTGTCTCAGAGCCTGCTTCAGACCATACAAGCTCTTTCTCAACTGGCAGACTAAGTGTGACTTGCCCTTCTTACAGAATTCCTCTAGCTGCTCCATGTATAACTCCTCCTCAAGATCACCGTGGAGGAATGCCGTCTTCACGTCCATTTTTTTGACCTCCAAGTCAAAATCGGATGTCAATGCTAGCACCACCTGAATAGACGACTAGCAAAAAGATCTCATCATAATCTATGCCTTTTCGCTGATCGTAGCCTTTAACTACCAGTCTCGCTTTGTATCGACAGCGAGTAGCATTATCTATCTGCTTTATTCTGAACACCCATCGATTCTTCAAAGCCTTCTTGTCCTCTTGCAAACGCACCAGATAATAAGTAGACACTACCAGAATAAGACAAATTAGCAACTTCAGAAAATATCGCTAAATGGCCCAAAAATGTCACTAAAATAATTTAACGACGTAATTAGCGACGTTTCAATGAAGTCGCGTTTAAGCTAGTCGCTGACAGAAAAAATATCGTAAAATGTCACTATAGCGACGTTTTCTAGCGACGTATTAGCGTCGCTAATATTTTTCATATTAGCGACGTTAACGACGCAACGTCGCTAAATTAGCAACATATTTTGTGTCGCTATACGTCACTAAATTTTTTTTATTTAGCGACATTTTATAACACATTTAGCCATGTTATATTGATATGTCAAATATTGCCATGTCAGTAATTTAGCGACATTCAGCGACGTACTTAGCAACGTATATAAACTTCGCTAAACGTCGCAAAAGTTTCAGTAAAAAAAATAAAAACAAGAATATAGAATAGTTTTCAAACCAATCTTCCTGCAGTTTATGAATTCATAATTTATATAAATAGACCTGGAGCAACGCTCTATTGAATTCTCTGGGTTCGCCGACCCCTATGGTTGGACAATCAACACCGATAAATTAACATACATTTAATATGAATAATATAGTAAAATTGAAGAAAATAAAATATTGGGATTACAAATCGAGTCTGGAGAAAATCTTATCGTAAAGAATATAATAAATATCTACACAACTGAGTGCAAGAAATAAAGTCTGAAAGCCTCAAAAATAAAGAATATTCATAAATGACCAAATATCATAGGTCAAAAAAAACTATTAAACTATCCTAACTATGACTACTGCGGATCTGCAGGAGGATGACCACCGGCGCGTATCAGAGATAAGAACAAATCATACTGCTTCCGTAAAATTGACACCGATGTTGATAGAGAAGGCACTGACGTCGGTGGAGTCTGTGTCGTTGAAGGCGCACCAGAAGGACGTATCTGCTCCAACACTGCTAGTCGATAGTTGTATGGATCCATGGTAGATAACAGCCTAACTATGAACCATTGAATCTTGCATCATCATCAGTCTCTCGCCCATAGACAGCTGTGATGCCTGCAGCTCCATCACGCTGCGCTTTATCGACTCTCTAAGATCAGCTGTCATATCCCTGAGCTCCATGATACTGCGCTCGAGCGTATCAAATCGTGTGATGAACGTCGCATAGTCCGCCTGCAGCTGGGACATGGGTTGTTCCTCCATCCTTCGTAACAACTCGTCACGTAGAGACGCAATCTGACGGTCAACTGTCTCCAGGACTCGGGCCGACGCCTGCGAGGGCTGTGGGGAATATGCACATACAGTGGAGGCCCTAGTGGACTACGTCTCAATAATGGCGCCATAGGATCCTGTACTGTAGTACGTACCCCTCTGGAGACCACCACCAACGGTCACCCATAGCTCGTCCACCGACGGAGCTGGAGAGGGCTACGAGGAAGTACCAACCTCTCCCGCTGTATGTGTACTAGCAGTCGCCCATTTACGCAGCCTAAGATACTCGGCCTAGAAAAGTTTGGATACTCGATAATTGCTAATGTGTCAAAGGTACTTATTACTAACTACATGTATATTTATTTGCATATTTCCTAAGTTATATTAAAATTAACCAAAAGTAAAGTAATACTTACATAGGTCTACGAGGCCCTCTCATTAATGAGATTCCCGCCCTTTCGATGGGTGGCCAGGAAGACGGTCACCATGTTGGCATCCTCACCCCTCTGTACCTGTTAAAAATATATTACTTAGTACTAAAATTAAATATTTTATCCTACTACCATTTTCTTGTACTTGCATTAAAATAATATATCTGAAATAAAAATTATACCAAATGACAAAAATATTCCGTCATCAGAATCGAGACACCACACCACTTTGCTACCATCTGCCTAGCTACCTTGGCCTTCTCAGACCTTTCCTTGTACCTCGGATCGTCGAATCTAGCCCTCATTGCAGTCCACTCACTACCAGAAAAAGTCAAATTAGCGACATTTAAAAATGTCGCTAAATGACGAAAAAATATCGCTAATCACATTTAGCGAAGTAATTAGCGACGTTAATTAACGTCTCTAAATGTCGCTAATTAGCGACATAAATAGCGACGTTACAGCGACGTCTTTAATGACCTGGCAATACTGCCATGTCAGCAATTTGCAACGTATAGCAAAATTTTTAGCGACATATTTAGCGACGGCATTAGCGAAATATATTAAAGTCGCTAATTAGCGACGTGTACACACATCGCTAAACGTCGGTAAACGTTGCTAAAAACGTCGCTAATTTTACAGAAAAAATAAAAAATGGAATACTGAATTATTTCCAAACTATTATTCCTGCAGTTTATTAAATCACAATCAGTACAAATCAACCCGGAGCAACCCTCCGTTGAATTTCTGGGTTTGCCAACCCCCTTGGGTTGAACACTGAACACCGGTAAAATAACATATTTAATATGAATAATATAATAAAATTTGAAGAAAAGAAAACATACAGCAAATCTCATCGTAAAGAATACAGCAAATATATATCCATACAATCTCATCGTAAATAATATAAAAAATACAAATATCCAGCAACTAGCTATACTACTACGGATCTGCAGGAGGCTGACCACCGGCGCACATGAATGATAAGAACAGCTCATAATGCTCCCGTGGAATCGACACCGATGTCGATGGAGAAGGCAGTAACGTCGGTGGTCTCTGTATCGATGTAGACGCACCAGAAAGTCGTCCCTGCTCCAAGTCTGTGAGTCGCTGATTGTAAGAATCCATGGTAGATAGCAGCCTCGTACTGCTATGAACCATTGAATCCTGCATCATCGTCAGCCTCTCGCCCGTCGATAGCTGTGACGCCTGCAGCTCCATGATGTTGCTGTCTGTCGAGGCTCTAATATTATTTGTCAAATCTCGGAGCTCCGTGATGCTGCGGTCGAGCATATCGAATCGTGCGATGAGCATCGGATCGTCTGCCTACGGCTGGGATCGGGGCTGCTCCTCCATCCTTTGTAGCAACTCGTCACGGAGAGACACAATCTGACGGTAAATGGCCTCCTAGACTCTGGCCGACAACTGCAAGGGCTGTGTAGAATGCGCAGCTGTTGGGAAGGCCCTAGATGACTGCATCGCAACCAGGGTGCCATAGGATCCCGTACCATAGTACGTACCCCTCTGGAGACCACCAGCTGCGATCACCCACAGGTCGTCCGCCGAAGAAGCTGCAGCGGGCCGCGAGGAAGTACCAGCCCCTCCAGGTGTAGGTGCACTAGCAGTCGCCCGCTCACGCAGCCTAAGATACTCGGCCTAGAAAGGTTTAGAAACTCGATATTTGCCTAAGTTATATTAAAATTAACACAAAGAAAAGTAATACTTACATAGGTCTGCGAGGCCCTCTCACCAATGAGATTTTCGTCCTTGCGATGGGTGGCCAAGAAGACGGTCACCATATTTGCATCCTCACCCCTCTGTACCTGTTAAAAATATATTATTTAGTACTAAACTTAAACATTTTTTTCTACTACCATTTTATGGTACTTATATTAAAATATTATATTTTAAAAGAAAAAATATACCAAACGATAAAAATATTCCGTCATTGGAATCGAGCCACCACACCACTTTGCAGCATTCCGCCTAGCCGCCTTGGCCTTCTCAGACCTTTCCTTGTAGCTCGGATCGTCGAATCTAGCCCTCATCACAGTCCACTGCTCAGGCGTGATCCAACCTTGGATCGGTTTTCCAGCACGATCACGAGCCTTCTGGTCATCCAGAGCATCTCGGATAAGCTTGGCGGCAACGGTCGAAAACAACCGCTCGATTAACTCGGCCCGGTGGGGAGGATTGAAATACGTTTGCTACAATAAATAATTTAGTAAGTGAGCATCACGGATAAGTTATATAATATGCATAAATTAGAGGATTTATTTAATATACTTTTACCTGGAAGTGCGCAAACCAAAATGCCTTTCTCTCCTCCGGAGCCTCAGAGTAGTTGATCCAAGGGCCACCGTAGTTGTTTCTCAGAAATTGGCCCAGGCGTCTCTGAACCGACGACGGACGATATATATACAGAGATAATTATTTTTATCGAAAAAGTCAATATACGATGAATAAAGAAATACACGATATATATTATGCTAAACCATCTAATTGACTAACTTTGTGCCGTCAGCCCAAATCTCTGTCCTCGTCTCCTCCGGTGGTGCGCATGGAGGATCTTGCTGATGCTGGGACAACGTGGGCACAACCACCTCGACATGCTCATCTGTTGTAAAATCCCTAATCTTAAAAACTGTATTTACCCTTTTTAATTATTACTTATTAATTTAATTATAGTAATTAGTAGCTAATTAGAAGAAATAGATTTTATTTAATTTTTATTTTAGGTGTTTGGGAATTTAGGAGATTTATGGAGCCAGTATAAATTTTTCTAATTTATTCGATGTAGGAGACCCCATGTACATCTGACAGATTTATTAAATACACTAAAATAATTTTTAGAATTTTATATGTATAAATAAATAAATAAATAAATAAATAAATAAATATATATATATATATATATATATATATATATATATGTGGTTTACTAAATAGAAATTAGAAAAGAAAAGAAATAGAAAATAGAAAATAGAAAAGAAAATATATTATAAAAAGAATAAGAAAGAAAAGAAAAGAAAAGAAAAGAAAAGAAAAGAATATAAAAAAAAATTAATGGACCACCTATCCTACCCGATCCTATACTAAACCCAACCCATTAACTAAGAAACAAGGCAGCAACAACAAAGTGCCCAAGCGCGACCCCCTTCCTGGCTCTCGACATCTCTCTCTCTCTCTCTCTCTCTCTCTCTCTCTCTCTCTCTCTCTTATATATATATATATAACCCAGCCATCGACCAAACCCTAACCCTAATTCTCCCTCTCCTCTACCCTCGACCGTGTCGCAGAACCAGAGCCACCGCCGCGTGGAGCCAACTCCGTCTGACCATGACGACCGCGACCCCGCGCTAGCACCGCGCCGTACAGAAGCTACAACAACTTATCACTCTTCCCACACGGTTTTTCGTTATCTCGCTCAACCAAACTCGACCCTGTCTTCACCGGTATGATCCTCACCTATCCCTCTCCCATATATGTATGATAGTAGACCTCGAACAACACGTAATCCTAGGCAAAAATAGCATCAAAGTTGGCAAAAAAGACCACTTTTGGGTATCGCAAAAAACTACGGTGACCACCTATGTTCCCGGATTCGTATCTCCCACCACAGAGATCCGAATCCAATTTTCTTTTTGGTATATGGAGACCACTTGACCTAATTTAATTTCGGTTAATTAACATTAAATTATTAATTGCTGTATATAGAATTAAATTCGTTGAAAAACCCTAAAAATATACTTTTTCCAGGTTTCTAAAAGTTGTAAAACGGAGCGCGCTCCGCCAAACGGGACCGCCCCGCCATGTACCAAGTATACCAAATGGTGCATGCAGTACACTTGGACATGTGAGAGTTTGCGAAAACTGATTCGGAAGCTGTGCGCGTCAAAATCAGCCCGTATCCGCGGACAATCCCCGTGTCGCAACTTTTGCGAAAGCCGTGCGCATTTTGTGCACGCTCGTCAGATTGCGACAAAACTTATGCCACTGGACTCATGATAACGCGCTGGTCCTGTCACCCAATTTTCATATAATTCTGAGACAGTGACCAAGTCGCCAATTGGCGGGCCCCACGATTGACTTTTTTGGGCAAAATTGTGTTCGGCTCATCGGATTTCATATTTGGACATACCGTTGAGTTCGTATTGATATTTAGAGTTTATTTGACCTATAATTTGTCTAATTAAGAGACTGTTATCCTTGGCTCACTTTTCGGTGCAAAGTGGGCTACATGTGGACCCTACTTTGACCCAAAATTACTATTTTGCCCCTGTATCCAAATTGGACAAAAGGGAAGTGCTTTCTAGCTATTTTGCTTATTTTGGGAACGTTGGTTATGTCTATTTCAGCATCCGGAGATATTTATTCTGAGGCCATAGCTTCTGATCCTGTGTGTGGACTTCTGGACGTTACACCTTGCAGCTTCCTTACCAGGCAAGATACCTTGCCAAATTGCTTACAGTATTTTGCATGCTTAGTATATTTCTGTATATTTATTGTGTTTCTGTTTATTCATTGCATGTGTAGTTTTT
This sequence comes from Iris macrosiphon, assembly GCA_036927795.1. Classification (NCBI taxonomy): domain Eukaryota; kingdom Viridiplantae; phylum Streptophyta; class Magnoliopsida; order Asparagales; family Iridaceae; genus Iris; species Iris macrosiphon. The sequence goes on along the minus strand of JAYESA010000014.1, from coordinate 33,651,815 downwards.
TTTCAGTCATTACTATATATTAGATATGTTGACACATACTTGACACCTAGTATCATGAGAGGACAATCATTAGGCGTATGGGCTTTTAAGGACTCTTATGTGTCATATCCATACGGCTGGCATGCTTATGTGTCCTAGTCCTACGTATTTTTGGGACTGGGGTATGACATATTTTTATGGTGGTCCATGCAGGTCGAGAGTATATTGTCTCGGTTATGTTATTGTACCGAACAAGCCTGCACCTAGGAATAGAGTATAGGATCTCATCCACAATTGACTATGATTTGCTCTCCCTCTAATCCATTCTATTTGAATAATTGTATCCTGTTTGATTCCTGTACTTCCCTGATAATTATTTGAGTATAGCCCCTTCCTAGAATATAGAAGTCCCTGTTGTTAGATAATAAGTAGGATAACCTTCCTATTAAGAATACGACTAGAGTATTGACGCATCACTAAGTTAGAATACTTAATGAACTATAACACCCTTACTTGTAGATGGATTGACCATTATCCCTTGATAAATAGGAATGACTTGAGATAGTATAGACACTACTAGAGTCAGTTAGAAATTTGACCATAGTGCTTGACCCTAGCATAAAGAAACTAATAGAGATCCAAGATTTAACAATTGGACTAAACCTAACTTTTATTGTGAGATGATATTAGAACTATAAACTTGGATCATTGACTTATTATTAGCAGACAACACCTTAGGAAGCCTAGAGAATTATAATCAAACACTTTTTCCTTGATCATACCTCGAACATAGCAACTAGCATACCCCCCCTTAGAAAACCCTGATGCTATCTAGAGCCCTCTATTTTAATTTCATATATTGTTCCTCTGCGACCTTAACGTTCGCTAATTGCGCGACGACTAAATTTTGTTCTTCTATTCTTCATCTTTTAACTTGTGCCATCTGACACTTCTGATTGTAGGCCAGGTGATTTTATTCTGTGATTAGGGACATATAGTTGCTAGGATTATAGTTGTTAATGTTAAATTTTGAATTAGTGTGCTTAGTAGTTAGAACTTGATGGTTTAAGTATTTTTTGTAGATTGTGACCTGATGATTATCCCTTAGTTTTCAAATCTCGTAACATGTACCCCTATCTCGATACGAGTTATATTCCCTTTCCCTTAAGGCCAGTAACTTTTCCATTCTTACTATTGACACTTGCACTAAGACTAAGACTTAGGACGACCATGACCTATGTAATGTAAGAGGATACCCTAATAAGTACCAAGATCTTTCCCTAACAATAGTTTATACTTTATTTACAAGGCCCAAGTTATTCTAAAGAATTTTCTCAAGGCAATTACAGTAGTAGTTAATGTTATAAGTTTGGTAGTATACCTCCCAACCTAGTATCACATAGTCTTTTGACCTATTATTGAAGAATAGCTGAATGACATTAACTGTATGCTAGCATAAGAAGATAATGTTTTATCAGACAGTAGAACTTAGAAGCCCATACCCCTATTTGGTCGACTATCGACTTAGACAGGGAGTTAGTATGACAACTGTAGAGAATGTAAGAGTGTTATCTTCTTTGAGAACTTGGATTATTTTGTAACTTCTCTCATCATAATCTAGCGTACTTATATTTTTTGTACTACCTTGATTTATGCTGCTATTATAGCCTAGTTTTTGCAAGCTTATTCTTTTATCGAGCTTGTTCATGACATATGTATTATTGGGTGCACACAATGATACAATTGCCTAATCAGAATCGGTGTATTAAGGTATAGCTAACCTTAATGCGCTTGGTTCGCTCTTCGCATGACTACTTTACGTGGATTAAGATATAGGGTAGTAGACGAATATACTTGCCCCTAGATATGTCTGACATATCATATCGGTTACATAACTGTACTGATACGAGCATGTAAATAGAAAATTACCAAAATAGGATTTCAATCCACAACTGCCCTGACAACTCTCTTTTCGAATTATTTAATCTCTTTAAACCTCGTACTCGTATTCTTTCACCTTCAACTTGAATTCTTTATTATTGCTCTCCGTCTTCCCTTATTTTGGAAAGACGAAATCTCGTGCTTAGTATAAGTTGACACACTGATAGTACTAGATATACCCCCATAAGGTAAATCACATGACTTAGTGACTCTCTTTTATAATTGATTAAGGGCATATCATAGGTGATATGTTTGGTGTTAAAACTTTGAGGATTGAATAATATGATTAAATAATTAAGGAATAGTTTTCCTAGATGTATAGCCTTAGGTGATAGATAGGTAAATTTTAAGTTCGGTAGATTGTGAACCCCTCACCCAAAATTAGACCTACTTGGCTGAGATAGTGAGACTAAGGATAGATTGATTCCAGTTAGAGATAGAACATGGTATTTTATTTAATTTTGTAATAATTATATCACTTAGCGCACCTTACCGTGCTTCGATAATTGGAGCACTACACTAGCCACTGCCTTCCTACAAATTCTACACCCTTGTCCTAGACATGCCCATTCTGACTCTTGTGTAACTTATAATTATGTTTTTTTGTGCTATATTTTAGTCGCACAACATTCATCGCAGACATTATTTTTTAATCCTAATTTAATTCTAACTTTGCATCCTTGTGCGTTCCAATCAAAATTGGAGACACAATTTTGACCCGTTTCGTACAACCCAATCTATGACAATATCCTAGCCTGGGCCTCTATGTCCATGACACTTGCGTCTACCTAATTTTATCCCCATGCACTTCTAATTATTTCTCGAACACCATGTGCATTAATTTTGATTAATTTAATCCAATTTCCATCTTTGTGCAACTTTTCAATTGTCAGGCATTTTATGCAAAAGAGCATTTAAGTGTCCACACTATTGGACATGACACATGAAGAAACCTATTTTTTTTCGCTCATGTAGATTTTTTCCATAATTTTCGGAATGTGCAACGTGCAACATCGCCCCTCATTTAAACCTGGCCTTGTATTTTAAACAATGCAAATCTTATACCATCCTTGACTTTCTACTGCGGCTTAATTTTAATTTCGAGGACGAAATTTTTATAAGTTGGGTAGAATATAAAATCCCTAATCCTAAAGACCGTATTTACCCTTTTTAATTATTAGTTATTAATTTAATTACAGTAATTAGTGTCTAATTAGGAGAAATAGATTTTATTTAATTTTTATTTTAGGTGTTTGAGAATTTAGGAGATTTATGGAGCCAGTATAAATTTTTGCTAATTTATTCCATGTAGGAGACCCTATATACATCTGACAGATTTATTATATGCACTAAAATAATTTTTAGAATTTTATATGTATAAATATATATATGTATATATATATATATATATATATATATATATATGTGTTTTACTAAATAGAAATTAGAAAAGAAAAGAAATAGAAAATAGAATAGAAAATAGATTATAAAAAGAATAAGAAAGAAAAGAAAAGAAAAGAAAAGAAAAGAATATAAAAATTTCTTAATGGACAACCTATCATACCCGATCCTAAACTAAACCCATCCCATTAATTAAGAAATAAGGCAGCAGCAGCAAAGAGCCCAAGCGCGACCCCCTCCCTGGCTCTTGACATCTCTTTCTCTCTCTCTCTCTCTTCTATATATATATAACCCAGCCATCGACCAAACCCTAACCCTAATCCTCCCTCTCCTCCACCATCGATCGTGCCGCAGAGCCAGAGCCGCTGCCACGCGAAGCCAACTCCGGCCGACCATGACGACCGCGATCCCGCACGAGCACTGCGCCGCGCAGAAGCTACAGCAACTTACCTCTCTTCCCACGCGGTTTCCCGTCATCTCGCTCAACCAAACTCGATCCCGTCTTCACCGGTATGATCCTCACCTATCCCCCTCCCATATCTGTATGATATTAGACCTCGAACATCGTGTAACCCTAGGCGAAAACAGTGTCAAAGTTGGCAGAAAAAGACCACTTTTGGGTATCGCAGAAAACTGCGATGACCACCTATGTTCCCGGATTCGTATCTCCCACCACAGAGATCCGAATCTAATTTTTCTTTTTAGTATGCTGAGACCACTTGACCTAGTTTAATTTTTGTTAATTAACATTAAATTATTAATTGCTGTATGTAGAATTAAATTCGTTGGAAAATCCAAAAAATATACTCTTTCCAAATTTCCAAAAGTTATAAAACGGAGCACGCTCTGCCAAACGGGACCAACCCGCCGTGTACCAAGTATATCAAATGGTGCGCGCAGTATACCCAGACACGTGAGAGTTCACGAAAACTGAATCGGACGTCTGTGCGCGTCAGAATCAGCCCGTATCTGTGGATAATCCCCGTATCACAACTTTTGCGAAAGTCGTGCTTATTTTGTGCACGCTCGTCAGGTTGCGATGAAACTTATGCCACTAGACTCGTGGTAATGTGCTGGTCCTGTGACCCAATTTTCACGTAATTCTGAGATAGTTGACCAAGTCGCCAATTAGCAGGCCCTACGGTTGACTTTTTGGGCAAAATTGTGTTCGGCTCATCGGATTCCACATTTGGACATACAGTTGAGTTCGTATTGATATTTATAGTTTGTTTGACCTATAATTTATTCTATTTAGAGACTGTTACCCTTGGCACACTTTTTGGTGCAAAGTGGGCCACATGTGGACCCCACTTTGACCCAAAATTATCATTTTGCCCCTGCATCCAAATTGGACGAAAGGAAAGTGCTTTCTAGCTATTTTGCTTATTCTCGGAATGTTGGTTATGTCTATTTTAGCATTCAGAGACATTTGTTCTGAGGCCATAGCTTCTGATCCTGTGTGTAAACTTCTAGATGTTACACTTTGCAGCTTCCTTACCAGGCAAGATATCTTGCCAAATTACTTACAGTATTTTACATGCTTTGTATATTTTTGTATATTTATTATATTTCTGTTTATTCATTGCATGTGTAGTTTCTTTCAATCATTACTATATTTTAGATATGTTGACACACACTTGACACCTAGTATCATGAGAGGACAATCATTAGGCGTATGGGCTTTTAACGACTCTGGTAAACTGTCGTATATAGTTCGCACTACGGGCGTGTGTCGCACTGGTAGCAACCCCCGAGGTATGTCGATTTCTGTAGAGTCGCGCTGGTCGCTACCCCCGAGGTATGACGATTTCTGATGTCCACTAGCTGGTGTGTGAGTTGTGAGGCTTAGATTGAGTAGCCTACCCTTGCCCATTCGTCAAAAAGTTATCCTCATTGCATTCATATAGATTGTCCTGTACAGCGTACTTATATATTTTTAAACATTATGCATGTTTACTGTATTCAAATTGGCTTGCTTTATGTATCTTGTTACGTCCCCCTGAGGACCTGGTCCCTTTCCAGGTGTATCTGTTCTTGAGTATTCACAGGAGCACAAATTTGGATGGTTACATGTGTTTCGAGGATGTCTTCTCTTCGAGCCGTGGTCATTAGCTGGTATTCTTATATTATGTTTATTGTGTTATACTTTCCATTCGAGTTGGTAGTGGATTTGTTTTCATCCAACTATCATCCTTAGATACTTATATTAAGATCTAGTTATATATATGTTGGTTAATTATTTATATTTGATTTTCGTGGATGAGATTTATATTGTACCCTGTGACTTGTGACATATGTTTATACCACTTGTGGATTGATATTCATGTTGTAGCGTACGTTTGGATTTTGGTTTCCATATATTGGAGTTGCCATATCCATACGGCTGGCATGCTTACGTGTCCTAGTCCTACGTATTTTTGGGACTAGGGCGTGACATTTGTCCCCATGGGTTCGTCAGCAGGAGGAACGCTGGATGAGGGAGTACTATCACGCCTGGAACAACTCGTCCCAATAGTCGGAGATGTGAGTGATCGATATACTGGAGTACTGGGCGACGATGATCCGGAACCAACAGTAGGCAGTACCGGAGGAGCACTCTGTCTACCTCAGGACCTGCCGAATCCTCCGCATCGTCCTATCATACCTGATAACAATATATGATGAATATAGAAAAACACAAATATATAGTACATTCTACAGTCAAAATATGATGCATATCTCAAAGCATTATACAGTCAAAATATAATACATATATTCGTTAAAATAGTACATTCTACAGTCAAAATATAGTTACATTCTACAGGCAAAATATTTTATTTTTAATCATCTTCAGAAAATTTATCTTGTTCGCCTTCCTCGTCCTCCTCTTCCTTTACCTCTTCCTCCTTCTCGTCTTCACTTTTATCTACTTCATCTTCGTCTTCCTCTTCGGATAATTCTACATCTTGTACATTATTACTTGTATAATGAGTAACTTCCGTTGAGTCCACATCTACAATATTTGTTAAAAGAGGTAGATCGTCCTTCTGATAAGCTATTTCATCAATGTCAAAGGTATTTCTAGCTTTAGTCTTGCATACTGCCCACCAATCCGACCTTCTTGTCCCCCGTCTAGGATAAGTTGTGAAGTACACTAGCTGAGCCTGACTTAATAGGACAAATGGTTCGTAGCCTCGATATCTACGCTTGTAGTTTATATCCACAAGGCCATGATTGTCAATTTTCCAACCTTGATATTGAATCGGATCGAACCATTCACACTTGAATAGCACGATATTAGCAGGTTCTGTGCCATAATTATATGTCAACTCCATAATCTTTCGTAAGATACCAAAGAAATTATTGCCTGGATCGACGTCTTTGTAGTTCGAAGATTTGATACACAAACAACTATTTTTCGTGGAATCAAGATCCAGAAAGCTGTCTCTGATAGGAGCATTTGTTGACTTGAACCTGAACCCATTCACATAGAAACTTGGCCATATTTTAACGGCAGTAATTGGCCCCTTGGCTAGAGTTCTAATAGATTCAGTCTCGGGTGTTATTAGGCGATCGACTTAAATACCAAAGTAGCGATAGTAAGTTATTTGTTTTGCAAGTGCAGAATTAAAAAGTAATTACCAAGCATCTTACATATGCGCTCAACCAAGAAGGAAAATGGTATCTTATTTCTTGTTCCACTTCTTCGTCTGTTATGTAGGATCTAACCGACCTCAACTCATCATTATATGTGCTAAAAAATAATAAAGCAACTGCTGATTAGTAGCATAATAGTATCTTATACTATTACATTGAGATGGTGTAAACGTGGACGTATTAATTACTTACTCCTTTAGCTTCTCCACTTCATCCTCGACGCAATTGAGTAATATATACAACTGAGCATCCCTTAGCTCGTCGTCATTCAAATATCTCTTCTTTATTTTTTCTGAAGACTTTTCGGACGCATTGAATACTTTGAGTATTGCATCATTAGATTCCTTATATGCGTCGTCGTTTCTCAGAGCTTTCGTTCTATTAGTAGCAACATGCAGTTTGAAATACGTCGAGCAAAAGTTTGTAATCTCCTTGAGAACATAAGCTTCACAAATAGAGCCCTCAATCCGTGCCTTATTTTTCACCTTTCTCTTTAGGTGATTCAGATGCCGCTCGAAGGGGTACATACACCGATAACCGACAGGACCACCAATACATGCCTCATAGGAAAGATGAATTGGCAAATGATCCATAGAGTCAAAGAATCCAGGAGAAAACACCTTCTCGAGCTTACATAGTGTTACCGCAATGTCCTTCTCTTGCTTTTCTAGACGATCGACAAGCAACTTAGTACAACAAAGATCTCTGAAGAATATGCTGAGCTCTGTCAATGGATCCCAAACGACCTGCGGTAAGAATTCTCGAAATACAATCGAAATTAACCTCTCCATGAATACGTGACAATCATGGCTCTTCATTCCTGCCAGTTTGTTCTTCTTGAGGTTGACGCATATTCTCAAGTTTGACACGTACCCGTCTGGAAACTTTAGACCCTAAATCCACCTACAAAGTCTCCCTTTATCCTCTTTCTCCAGTGAGAAAACTGACTTAGGTTGCTTTAACTTTCCATTCCCCTCCTCTATCAAATGTAATACAGGACGTCTACATATTTCTTGTAAGTCCAACCTGGCCTTCGGATTATCTTTTGTCTTCCCCTTTACCTCCATTACAGTATTAATTATGTTATCAAATACATTCTTCTCGATATACATGACATCAAGGTTATGTCTGATCAGATTGGTGCTCCAATATAGTAGATCCCATAATATACTCCTCTTCGTCCAGTTATGGGTGCGACCAAATCTGTCACACTTGTACCCCTTAGCAGGCTCTTCGATAGTACTTGGTAAATCTTTTACCTCTTCCCATATCGTATATCCGGGACACCTTGGGGGTGGATTGGCCTTCTCCACAACTCCCGTACGAAATGCATTCCGGTTCCTCCGGTACGGATGATCCTTCGGCAGAAATTGTCGATGACAATCGAAGAAGCACGGTTTGCCTTCGTATTTCAAACAGAAAGCCTTAGTACTGTCCATGCAATACAGACATGAGAGACGACCATGGATGCTCCATCCTGATAACATTCTATAGGCCAAAAAGTTATTGATGGTCCACATAAGTGCTGCCCTCATCTGAAAATTCTGCTTTCTAGAAATATCGTACGTGTTGGCACCTACTTCCCACAGCTGATTCAACTCATCTATCAAATGCTGTAAATACACATCGATGTTCCTCTTCGGATTGTTCGGACCCGGGATAATAACGGTTAGGAACATATATGGAGTCTTCATGCACATCCAAGGCGGTAGATTGTACGTAGTGACGATCACAGGCCAACACAAATACTGGGAGCCCGAAATTCTGAATGGGGAAAAACCGTCAGAGGAGGGCCCCAATCTGACATTACGCGGATCTTTGGCAAAATATGGATACTCTCGATCAAAGTACTTTCATGCTTCTCCATCGGATGGATGACCCAATACTCGTTCGATCTATTTTTCCTGTGCCAACTCATATTTTCTGCAGTCTCCTTAACCATAAACAACCATTGCAACTGCAGCGTCAAAGGCAAGTAGTGCATCGAATCGGTAGACTTCCTTGCACCGACTGACTTTCCTCTAATAGTGGCCTTGTAGCGATCAGCACTACAGAATCTGTACGCATCTTCATCCTTGTCGTAATTGTAGTACAACATGCACCCATACGATATGCATCGATTTTCTCGTATCCCATCCAAAGCGATCTCACCATCCTCTTAGATCGATAAAAGTCTTTAGGCAACTTGGCACCCTCGGACAAGATCTCTATAATCAAATCAATCAGTCGATTATAGCATTCTTACAACATATTAAAATTGGACTAGATGCTCAATAATCTTGTAACCACCTCCAACGGTGAATGATCCTCGCAACCAGGATATAGTGGAGTCCTTGCATTCTCCAGCAACTCCATAAACTTTGCAGCATCGGTATTCGATGCCTCCTCAGCTGTATCATAACTGTCCGAATTGAAACTAGATCGCGCCGCATCATAATTATCCGGATTGAAACTAGGCCCCGCCGCATCATAAGCCATGTTCACCCACCCATCGTCGTAAGCATCGTGGTTGTGGACATCCATATACGGCTCCACATAGGGCTCCGACTCTGATGCTAGAGATACAAATTCTCCGTGCGCGGTCTACTGATAGTAATTCGGCGTGAAGCCTTTCGAGTACAAATGATATGTAACTTCCACTTCTGGATAATATTTTCTGTTGCGATATCTCACATACGGACACTTAATTTTGGTACCGTCCATGTACTGAGGGAATGCCTTGGCGAACTGCAGGAACAGCTGTACACCCTCAATGAATTTATCCCGCACACCGCACATGTCATCAGGATGACGGTTGTACATCCACGAACGATGACGCAGATAGTAATTCATATCCATTTTTAGATACTTCTACAAAAATGACAGTATGTATCATATAAATTATTACATACAGTATGATTCTCTAAAGAAGAAGCTGACAATTAGTTGGCTAGGTAATCTATATTTGAAGTCACATAGAAGAAGCATGTTAGATCCTGTGCAGAGTGTGTGCACACCAGTGTAGGTACAATATTTTGTAGGAAAGCAGCATGCTTGATGGTTAAAGCTTATTATAAGATGGTAGGATTAAATTAAAAAAGATAATGAATTTTTAAGTCAAAATGAATTTGATAAGCAACACTTTTTGATGTGATTCAAGTTTCTGCTTTCTTTCCTCAGAGTGAATATATCCACTGCTTGCTTTTTTGCCAAATCTATAGCACGATTATCCAGGCTTCTCCAATAAGAGAAGGGTCGGGTATTGACCGGTTGCCCAGTGATTGCTATACTATTTTCTGCACTCAAAATCTGAGCACAACACACTCATCTTACTACCAGTTTGCAACACAGAGCCCCCAATGTCTGCACACTAACACAGGCACTCTTGACACCATCACATGATACACATCACTACATACATACACTAGACATGCACATATCAATGCACAGATTATACACCCTCTCATATGCTAATATTGAACACATTTCTTAAGTTCAAACCCATAATACTTTAATTCCTATAATTCTATACTCAAATAGCAGGTGCACACATATATTGATATCCCTGTTCTATGGTTAATCGTTGACAATGCTGCAGACTTCTACTGCACTGATGCACACATGGGATTCTTGCACTGCACAGGCTCTTTAGAGACATACACACATGCAGGGAATATTGTTCCTCAACAAAGAAGTAATATGCCCGGTTGCACAGTTTCAAATACCACTGTTGCAGTTTTAGTCTTGCACATACTGCAGGGCACTGCTGCACTTACTGCTCTGAGCAGTTGCATAAATCTAGACCACACACCATACTGGAATACTAATATGCATACAGGAAACTGTAGGTTACCGTGTTTAAGTTATGCACACACACAGAGAACTACCCAATCTCTGATACACACTGTACTGGAATCCCCTTTGCTGCAGACACACGGGTGTCCATGATACACCATGACACTCATCTAACACAGTTCACATCTATAATTTAATCACAACACTACACACCTTACTCAAGAACACATATACGCAATATTAACACAAGGACACACTATCATAGAGCAGTGTTCACTCTTGCACACTCCTCATAAGATCCAGTATACACCATCTCCGTACTGTTAACACAAAAACCCAGGTCAAAAAATCTAACCCTAACCCTAACCTTAGGTCCTGATCAGTGTCTGTGTCACTGTGTGTGTGTGTGTGTGTGTCGTGTCTGTGTGTGTGTCATGTCTGTGTCAGTGTCACATGTTTGTCCTGTGAGAGAGAGAGAGAGAGAGGGGGTTTTACGTAGAGGAGGAGGAGGAGGAGGAGGGGGGGACGCGGTTGGAGGGGGGTAGACGCGGCTGGAGGGGGTTGCCGGGAGGGAGGAGGGGGCACCGGAGGGAGGAGGGAAGCCGGAGGGGGAGGACGCGGCCGAGGGGGGTCGTCGGAGGGAGGAGGGGTCGCCGGAGGGAGGAAGAAGGAGCCAGAGCAGGTTTGAAAATTGGAAGAGGGAGAGGGAGAGATCGAAGGAAATTGGGAGAATCAGCCCTAAGTAAAAAATTTAGCAACGTTTTAGCGACGCCAATAATGACGTCGCTAATTTAGAATTTAGCGACGTTTTAGCGACGCCAATAACGACATCGCTAATTTAGCGACGTCTTAAACGTCGCTAATGACGTCGCTAAATATCCAAAATATATACTTCGCTAAAAATTTTTGCTAAAAGTCGCTAAATAAAATATATTAGCGACCTAAATTGAACTTATAGCGACTAATCTTTTAAAAACTGAATAAAAGTCGCTAAACGTCGTTAAATGTCGCCAATTAGCGACGTTTAGCGACGTTTTCATATGGAGTCGCTAAATTAGCGACGTTTTAAATGGAGTCGCTAAAAAATATCGCTAATCTCGCTTATTCTAGTAGTGACTGCTCAGGCGTGATCTAACCTTGGATTAGTTTTTCTTCGCGATAAGGAGCCTTCTGGTCATCAAGAGCATCAGGGATCAGCTTGGCGGCAATGACAGAAAATATTTGCTCAATCAATTTGGCCCGGTGCGGTAAATAGAAATACGTTTGCTACAAGAAGTAATTTAGTAAATTATAATATGCATACATTAGATGATTGATATAATATACTTTTACCTTGAAGTTCGCAAATCAGAACGTCTTTCTCTCATCCGGAGTATTAGAGTAGTTGATCCTAGGGCTCCCATAGTTGTACCTCAGAAAGTGTCCCAGGCGTCTCTGTACCGACGATGGACGATATCTAATACAGAGATAATTATTTTTATCAAAAAAGTAAATATATGATGAATAAATAAATACACAATATATATGATGCTAAACTAACTAATTGACTTAATTTGTACCATCGGCCCAAATCTCCGTCCTAGTCTCGTCTGGAGGTACATATGGAGGATCTTGCTGAAGCTGGGACTACGTTAGCTCAACCTCCGCCATATTCTCATCTGTCTCCATGGTTCCGTCAGCAGGAGAAATATTGGACGAGGGAGTAGTCTCAGTCTTGGAACTACTCGTCCCAAGAGTGCTGTCACGTAACGTCGTCTCAGTCGAAGATGTGACTGGTCGATATACTGGAGTACTTGGCGCCGAGGATCCAGAATCAACAGTAGGCAGTACCGGAGGAGTACTCACAAATAGAGCCCTCAACCAGTGCCTTATTTTTCATCTTTCTCTTTAGGTAATTCAGATGCTGCTCGAACGGATACATCTACCGATAACCGACAGGACCACCAACACGTGCCTCATAGGAAAGATAAATTGACAAATTCTCCATGGAGTCAAAGAATCCAGAAGGAAACACCTTCTCGATCTTGCACAGTGTTACCATAATATCATTTTCTTTCTTTTCTAGATGATCGACTAGCAACTTAGTAGAACAATGATATTTGAAGAATATACTGAGCTCTGTCAATGGATCCCAAACGACATGCGGTAAGAATTCTCGAAATATAATCGGAATTAACCTCTCCATGAATAGTGACAATCGTGGCTCTTCATACCCGCCAGTTTGTTCTCCTTGAGGTTGACGCATCTTCTCAAGTTTGACACGTACCCATATAAAAATTTTAGACCCTAAATCCACCTATAAAGTCTCCATTTATCCTCCTTCTCCAGTGAGAAAATTGACTTAGGCTGCTTTAACTCTCCATTCCCCTCCTCAATCAAATCAACGCAGGACGTCTGCATATTTCTTCTAAGTCCAACTTGGCCTTCGGATTGTCTTTCGTCTTTCCCTTTACCTCCATTACAGTATTAATTATGTTATCAAATATATTCTTCTCGATATGCATGACATCAAGGTTATGTCTGATCAGATTGGTGCTCCAAAATGGCAGATCCAAGAATATACTCCTTTTTGTCCAGTTATGGGTGCGATCAATCCGTCACACATGTACCCCTTAGCAGGCTCTTCGATAGCACTTGGTAAATCTTTTACCTCTTTCCATATCTGTAAAACCCCTAATTCTAAAAATTGTATTAATCTTTTTAATTAATTATTTAATTGAATTATAGTAATTATTAGCTAATTAGGAGAAATAAAATTTATTTATTTTTTATTTTAGGTGTTTGTGCATTTAGGGAATTTATGGAGCAATTATAAATTTTTTCTAATTTATTACATGTAGGAGACGCTGTGGGCGAGTGACAGATTTATTGTATGACTAAAATAATTTTTAGAATTATATATATATTTATATATATATTGTTTACTAAATAGAAATTAGAAAAGAAAAAGAAAGAAAAAGAGAAAAGAAATAATAAAAAAAGAAAAGAAAAAAATAAATCCTTAATGGTTTAAAACCAAACCCATTTCCTAACTCTAACCCGCAACCCACTATTTCCAAACCCGCTTAGAATCAGCAGCCGCAGCTACTAAAGTTCCCCCCCCGACCCGTGCTGTGGGCGAACCCTCCAGCCGCCGCTATATATATATATATATATATATATATATATATATATATATATATACAGTAAACTCATAAAACTCTAAACCTAAATCCCCTCCACCCTCAACCCAGAGCTACGACCGCCGCCAGCCCGACGTCAACCGCCGCCGCCAGCCGCATGGACCACCAGAGAACCGCCATTCGTCGCGTGACCGTGCACAACCCGCTGCAGAAATTGACTGCAACGTACCTGTGTTCAAGCCCCGTTTCCCGTCTCCTCGCTCGACCAAACTCGATCCCGTCTTCACCGGTACGTTCACAATATAACCCCTTCCATATCTTTATATTAGTTGACCTCGAACAGTGCACAAAACTAGGCAAAGACTGCGACCAAGTTGGCAAAAAATGATAACTTTTGATATCGCAGAAAACTGCGGTAACTACCTATGTTCACGAATTCGTATCTTCCACCACAGAGATCCGAATTTAGTTTTTCTTTTTGATATGCGAAGACCACCTAACCTAGTTTATTTTCGATCAAATACAAAAATTTATTAACTGTTGTATGTTAAATTAAATTAGATAGAAAATCTCGAAAACCTATTCTTTTTCCAAATTCTAGAAATTTTGATACGGAGCGCGTCCCGCCAAACGGGACCGCCCTGTCGTGTACCAAGTGTACCAAAAGGTACGCAAAGGATACCCAGATGTGTGGGCTTTCATAAAAACTGATTTGGACGCGTGTACGCGTCAAAATCAGCCCGTATCCGCAAAAACTTCCCGTGTCGTAACCTTTGTAAAACATCGTACCATTTAGTGCACGCTCGTTAGATTGTGAAGAAACCTACGCTACTGGACTCGTGGTATCGCGCTGGTCCTATGACCCAATTTTTATGCAATTCTAAGACAGTTGACCAAGTCACCAATTAGCGGGCCCTACGGTTGACTTTTTTGGGCGAAATTGTGTTTGGCTCACCGGAATCTATATTTGGACATATCGTTGAGTTCGTACTGACTTTTAGAGTTCGTTTGACTTATAATTTGTCCCATTTAGAGACCGTTACCTTTAGCACACTTTTCGGTACAAAGTGGTCCACAAGTGGACCCCACTTTGACCTAAAATTTTTGTTTTGCCCCTGTGTCCAAATTGGACGAAAGGATAGTAATTTCTAGCTATCTTGTTGATTTCGAAAATGTTGGTGATGTCTATTTCACCATCCGGAGATGTTTGTTCAGAGCCATTAGTTCCTAATCCAGTGTCCTTGACATTTGGACGCTTACACTATACAGATTTCTTGCCAGGCAAGTATACCTTGCCATTGTACTATATTTATATTCCATATGATGCATACATGTTTTATTTCTGCTTATTTAGTTCATATATGTTAAACTGCTATATAAACTGCGTGTCCAAGCAAACTTGGGTGCAATGATGGTATCGTCGTGTTCTGTTTTTATTTATGTATATGCATTGGACCTAATTTATGAGACCACCCCATTATCATGAGGCATCATTGGCCATGATACTATTCTTATACGAGTGTGAGTCACATGTAGGACACGGACTTGGTACTCGGCTGGCCACTGGTACGTATAGGTCGTACGACGGATAGGGATAACTATCGATAGAAACTTTGCATGCTAGTAGACCTAAAAGTTATATAGAGGTTTAATCGTATCATGGATGTGACATGCTTAGAGCATGGGGTAGGGAGAACAACAAGTAAGGCATTTGGGCTCCTTTACACTTTTCCCTTGTAACCCGTATGCTCCGCTGGAGATGCGCGGTCATGATGACCACTATATATTATATATTATCAGGCGGCCTCTGCCGTTCAAAAGACGACATGCTTTGTAGGCCCCTGGATCTCCAAGAAAATCATGCCAATCCTATTTTAGCCAGATAGCCCACTTGGTGGAAAGTTGTTCTTAAACTGCATTCACATAGATGGTTAGGCGACCCCATTGGATGTTTACTTTTCAGTACTTATTGGCATGTTATTATGTATCATCTTACGTCCCTCTGAGGATCTGGTCCCTTTCCAGATATAGATGAGCAAGAGTATCCACAGGAGTATGGACCTGGACCTGATGTTACTTATCAGACTCAGGAGGTCTTACGTTCGGAGTACCTGTGATTCAATGCAGCTATTAGAGATTTTAGTTCCTATTCTTTTAGAGACATTTATCTTATATTATAGTTGATTCTCTTCTCTCTTTAGTAGTTTTAGTATAGTCGATTTTCTGTAGATTTTTTTCCATCCGACTATCATACCTTGATACTCATATTTGATATTCAGTTATTTATTCCTATTTATTTATCTATTTGTGCTGTGGATGAGATATAGATTGGGTGTGACTTGTTGAGACAGTATATTACCACTGGTGGATTGGATATTCATGTACAACGTACGTGTGTATATGGTTTCCATATATTAGAATTCGTATATATACGGCTAGCGTATTACGTATTCCTAGTCCTACGTATTTTGGGACTGGGACATGACATATTTTTGTGGTGGCCCATGCAGGTCAAGAATATATTATCTCGGTTATGTAACTGTACCGAACAAGCCTGCGTATAGGAATAGGGTATAAGGATCTCATCCACGCTTGACTAAAACTCATCCTTTCGTTCAACTATCCTATTTTAATGTTTGCATCCTGTTTGATTCCTGTACCTCTTCTAATCATTTCGTACATCATCTGCAGAGAGATGGATACGCAAAATAAATATACTGCCGCTGATGGCGACACACCTTCAGGAGTCAATGGTCAGACTCAAGGAGGGACCTCAACGTTTCCTAGACTTCCGGGACCAGATGGACAGACTTACAATCCAATTCCATCTGATCTTCCTACTTCACCTAATGGGAACCTTCCAGCATTTCCAGTACCGCAAGATGGCCAGACACAGCTGTTCCAATTCTTTCAGATGATGATGCAGGAACAGAGGCAGCAGGCAGCAGAGCAGAGGCAAGAATTTTTGGCAGCACTTGAGAGGATGGCTGCACAGGCTACTGTACTAGCTCAAGCACTAGCTCCAGTACCTCGAGCTAGAGTTGGTTCAGTAAATGACTTTATACAGATGGGTCCGAAGCCGTACAAAGGCACTAAGAGCCCAGAGGGGACTACCAACTGGATCACCCACACTCAAAAGTTATTGGAAGCATCGCAGCTACCTACAGACCTATGGATGACAGGTGTAAGGACGCTTCTAGATGGTAATGCTTATCATTGGTGGGAATCCATGGAGCGCCAGTTGGGTACATACCAGACATGGGAGCAGTTCTTGGAGTGCTTTGAGAGAAAGTACTTTTCGGACACTGTCAGAGATACATTGTACGACCAATTTCTTCACTTAGAGTAGGGGAATAGAACAGTGGACGAGTATGATGCCGAGTTTAGTCGCCTTAGTAAATATGGCGCTGCCCTGATACCAGATGACTTGGCTAAGGCTAAGAAATTTTATCGCGGACTGACTCAGGAGCTCCAACACTACACTAGCTCACAGTCCCGGATATCTTATGTCGAGTTACTGACAGAAGCCAGATTTCAAGAAACTATCAGCAGAGGAAAATGAGGTCATCTGAGGACACAACAAGGACCCGCAAGGATACAGCAAGGACCAGCAAGAACATAACAAGGAGGACTTATCAGACGTCCTTTAGCTCAGTAACAGCAGTAGAACTACAGAGCAGGACCATACCAAAATCTGGAGAAGCCATATTGTAATTATTGTGGAAAATGCGAACACATTTCGAGAGATTGTCAGACCCGCTTGGGTCAGTGTATGAGATGTGGCTCCGGACAGCACCTGGCGAGAGGCTTCCCAATGTAGCAGACACTTCCACCGCCAGTAAAGATACTAGCGCTTCCAGCATCGAAGCCAGCTCAGCAGATGGCTAGACCAGGAGCACCTCGACCCCCAGCAGCCGAAGAATATCAGCAAGGATAACCGTTAGATACTCAGGAGGATCAGTTCATGAAGGCCAGACATGGACAACCACAGAGGAATGGGCAAGTTTTTGTACTAGAAGTGGATGACTTGGATCAGGAGGTTGATATTATAGCAGGTATTACTCTTGCTTTTACCTTTCCTGGTGTGACTTTATTTGATACGGGAGCCACCTACTCATTCATATCATCTAGTTTTATTGGCAAACACAATATTGCCTCTACACCTTTACCTAGTTGTGTTAGAATTCTTACCGGAGGAGTTGTACCTATTAGTCGAATTTTTAGATCGTATCCTATAGTGATACGTGGCAGAGAGATGAACGCCCGACTCTTAGTCCTTCTTATGCCACTTTTGATATTGTGCTTCGAATGGACTGGCTAAGCAAGTACCACGCTTTCTTTGATTTCTTTGGAGGAAGCATTCTTTTTAAGGTACCCGGCCAGCCTGAACTTGAGTTTGCACGAAGATCCACAGAAATCCTTGATGGTATGCAGCTCACAATGGACGATGTTGTTTATCACCCCATTATTTTAGAATTTCAAGACATCTTTCCAGAGGAATTGCCAGGACTACCCCCAGACAGAGACGTAGAGTTTTCAATTGAATTAGCACCGGGAGCAGCACCCATAGCATCACATATTTATAGATTGGCGAAGAAGGAGATGGATGAGCTGAAGGCACAGTTGAAAGAACTGGAAGAGAAAGGTTTCATCCGACCGAGTGCATCACCCTAGGGAGCACCAGTGTTGTTTGTACCAAAGAAGGATGGGTCAGTGCGTATGTGCATTAACTATAGAGCCTTAAATGCAGTGACTGTGAAGAATAAATACCCATTGCCATGCATTGATGACCTATTTGATCAGCTTAGTGGAGCTAAAGTATTCTCGAAGATAGATTTGAGATCGGGATATCACCAGGTGAAGGTACAGAAGGAGGACATTTCGAAGACCGCATTCAGAACAAGGTATGGACACTACTAGTTTCTGGTCATGCCATTTGGGTTGACCAATGCTCCAGCTATCTTTATGGACTTAATGAATCGAGTCTTCCACTAGTATTTTGACCAGTTCATGGTCGTCTTCATAGATGATATACTTGTCTATTCGAAGAGCCACGAGGAGCATGAGAAGCACTTGCGGATTATTCTAGAGATATTAAGGAGAGAGCAGTTATATGCAAAGCTCAGAAAATGTGAGTTCTTCTTGGACAGAGTTTTATTTCTTGGGCATGTTGTTACAGGAGATAGTATTTCTGTTGATCCAGAAAAGATCTTGGTAGTTGAGATATGGCCCATTCCTAAATCAACATCAGAGGTGAGGAGTTTCCTTGGACTTGTAGGATATTATCGACGGTTCATGGAGAACTTTTCAAGGATAGCAGCACCTATGACTCGTTTGACTTACAAGGATCAAGAATTTATATGGACCGACGAGTGTCAAGCCGCTTTTGAAGAGTTGAAGAAGCGAATGACTACAGTACCAGTATTGGCTATTCCATCAGGATCAAAAGGTTATGTGATCTACAGTGACGCATCAGGAAAAGGCTTGGGATGTGTATTAATGCAGCATGGCAAGGTGATTGCATATGCATCTAGACAGTTACGAGTGCATAAGAAGAATTATCCGACTCATGACTTGGAACTTATAGCCGTTGTATTTGCTCTGAAGCTATAGAGACATTACTTATATCGGGAACGAGTAGAGATCTATACAGACCACAAAAGCCTCAAGTACGTCTTCACGCAGAAGGAGTTAAATATGAGGCAACGTCGATGGCTTGAGTTGATAAAGGATTTTGAGATAGAGCTACATTATCACCCGGGCAAGGCTAACGTTGTAGCAAACGTGTTAAGCCGAAAACCAGCAGCTTACTTCTTAACAACACAGAGGGAATTATTAGAGGACTTGCAAGAGCTTGGCATCAAAGTGATATTACCCGGAGCAGATGGGACACTAGCCAACTTGCAAGCACAATCATCACTAGTAGAGAGGATCAAGGCAGCTTTGCCTATAGACGCCAGATTCAGGAGATTAAAGGAAAGAACAGAGGCTGAGGAGCAGACATGATTGCGCATTCATGATGACGGGACATTACGATGTGGTGATCGTCTTTATGTTCCAAATGGAGAGATTTGACAGGAGCTGATGGCAGAAGCTCATAGTTCGATATATTTTATTCATCCTGGAGGTACCAAGATATACCGTGACTTATGACAGCACTTTTGGTGGCATGGAATGAAAAGAGAGATAGCTCTCTTTGTAGCTAAATATCTAGTATGTCAACAAGTAAAGGCAGAGCACCAAAGAACAGCAGGATTATTGCAACCACTTTCGATTCCACAGTGGAAGTGGGAGCACATCACTATGGACTTCGTCACGGGTTTTTCCAAAAGTCCAAGTGGAAGAGATGCAGTATGGGTAATAGTAGATCGACTCACCAAGTCAGCACATTTTTTATCTTTTAGAGTTGGTCAGTCTACAGAAGCTTTGGCTGACTTATACATGTGGCAGATCGTGAGATTGCACGGCATACCAGTCAGCATTGTATCAGACAGGGATTCATATTTTACATCACACTTTTAGAGGAACATGCAAGAGAGTCTTAGAACTCGTCTGAAGTTCAGAACATCTTATCACCCGTAGACAGATGGGAAGTCAGAACGTACAATTCAGACATTGGAGGATATGTTAAGGGCTTGTATGTTAGACTTTGGAGGATCATGGTAGGACCACCTATATCTTGTAGAGTTTTTTTACAATAATAGCTATCAAGCGAGTATCCAGATGGCTCCATTTGAAGCATTGTATGGAAGAAAGTGTAGGTCTTCTGTGTGTTGGAGTGATGTGGGAGAACGTCAGATTCTGGGACCAGAGTTGGTGGTCAACACCATTGAGAGAGTTAAGAAGATACAAGGACACTTGCGAGCAGCTCAAGATAGGCAAAAGCAGTGGGCAGACCTTCATAGTCGTCCCATGGAGTTCAAAGAGGGCGATCATGTCTTCTTGAGGATATCACCTACCAGAGGCACCATTCGATTCGGAGGACGTGGCAAGTTGAGTCCATAGTATATTGGACCATTTTACATCTAGAGAGAGTGGGAGAAGTGGCATATCGACTTGAGCTACCACCTTCACTGGAGGAAGTACATGACGTATTCTATGTGTCGCAGCTTAGGCGATATATAACAGATAGCAGTCATGTTCTCGACCATTCGGAGATCACCATTGGGCCAAGCTTGTCATACCAAGAGCAAGCCATGGAAATCCTTGATCGTCGAGAGAAAGTATTGAGGAACCAGTCTATTCCCTTGGTTCGCGTGGCATGGAAGCATGGCGCGCCAGGAGAATCAACTTGGGAGCGCGAGGATGACATGCGCAAATATTTTCTGAACCTATTCGTAGACCAAGGTATGAAATTACTTTTTTAATTTATATCTTATACCATCCTTGACTTTCTACCGTGGCTTAGTTTTAATTTCGAGGACGAAATTTTTATAAGTTGGGTAGAATATAAAACCCCTAATTCTAAAAACCGTATTAATCTTTTTAATTAATTATTTAATTAAGTTATAGTAATTATTAGCTAATTAGGAGAAATAAAATTTATTTAATTTTTATTTTAGGTATTTGTGCATTTAAGGGATTTATGGAGCAATTATAAATTTTTCTTAATTTATTACATGTAGGAGACCCTGTGGGCGACTGACAGATTTATTGTATGTACTAAAATAATTTTTAGAATTATATATATATATATATATATATATATATATATATATATATATATATATGGTTTATTAAATAGAAATTAGAAAAGAAAAAGAAAGAAAAAGAGAAAAGAAATAAGAAAAAAAAAAAGAAGAAATAAAAATTTATCCTTAATGGTTTAAACCCAAACCCATTTCCTAACTCTAACCTGCAACCCACTATTTCCAAACCCGCTTAGAATCAGCGGCCGCAGCTACTAAAGTTCCCCCCGACCCGCGTTGTGGCCGAACCCTCCAGCCGCCACTATATATATATATATATATATATATATATATATATATACAGTAAACTCATAAAACCCTAAACCTAAATTCCCTACACCCTCGACCCAGAGCTGCGACCGCCACCAGCCCGACGTCAACCGCCGCCTCCACCCGCCTGGACCGTCGGAGAACCTCCGTTCGCCGCGTGACCGTGCACATCCCGCTGCAGAAATTGACTGCAACGTACCTGTGTTCAACTCCCATTTTCCGTCTCCTCGCTCGACCAAACTCAACCCCGTCTTTACCGGTATGTTCACAATCTAATCCCCTTCCATATCTGTATATTAGTTGACCTCGAATAGTGTGCAAACCTAGGCGAAACTGCGACCAAGTTGGCAAAAAATGACAACTTTTGAGATCGCAGAAAACTACGATAACTACCTATGTTCACATATTCGTATCTCCCACCACAGAGATCCGAATTTGGTTTTTCTTTTTGGTATGTGAAGACCACCTAACCTAGTTTATTTTTTGTTAAATACAAGAATTTATTAACTTCTGTATGTTAAATTAAATTAGATGGAAAATCTCGAAAACCTATTTTTTTTCAAATTCCAGAAATTTTAATATGGAGCGCGCCCCGCCAAACGGGACCGCCCCGTCGTGTACCAAGTATACCTGTCACTACCCCATTTCCAGAGTAGGATATTTTTTATTTTAATTTGGCTAATTGTGTATTTATCATAAATATTTGTATTAATATTTAATTGTTGGTTGTATTTTTTTATTAGTTATTTTAGTATTTTGGCTAGCCTGGACCCATGTCAGACCCTAGTGGACCCATGCCAGACCCAACCAACACCCTTGTCAGACTTATTTATTGGCTTAAAATAATTATCTATATTTTTATTAGTTAGTTGGAGTGATTAGGAATTTATTAGAGTGCTTTTGGAACCCCAAATCCAAACCCCATTTAGGATGACTTGATTTGGAGGACATTTTGGTCATTTTACCAAATGCCAAACCTTAACCCTAACCTATTTCCTTCTTAGCCGATCATGACCGGCAGACCCCCTTCCTTTCATTCATTTTCTTCACTTCTTCTTCTTCTTCTTCTTCTCCACTCTTTTCCTCTTCTTCCTTCTACCAATTTTCACAAGTTTTCTCCTCTTCTTTCTCTTTCTTTTTCTATTTTCTTCCATTAATGCAACCCTAACCCTTGGCTTTCCCCTAACCTAGGTGTGTAGAGCTTAGATTTGCTGGTGGACCTTGGGTTGGAAGCTTGGAGGCTTGGTGTGGTGAATTTGGGACTTTTTGGAGACTTTAGCTTGGGATTCCAACTCCTAAGAGGTAAACCCTAATTTTTCCCCTTATGATTACTCTAATATAGTGTAATTATTAGTTTAGAACCTTTCTAGACCTTTGGGCTACCTGTGGGAGGAAGTTGGAGCTTGTTTGGATGTGTTTGGAGACTTTGACATTAGGTTTTGTACAATTTTAGGTAAAATTCAAGATTGGCCCAATTTTTGGTGTTGCCTTAGGTTAGACGGACCTAGGTAGATATGCTTGGGTGTATTGAGAATAAGTACGTGTCTCCATTCTGACACGTGAGATCGTGTCGCAAAGAAATGGGCGTTTCGGACGATTTGGGGGTTTTCGTCGTCGTAGGTTCTATGTGTGTGCGCGTTTTTGCCATGGACCTAGAATCGATGAGTTAGCATTTTTTCTAGGATATAGACATCGACTAGAACCCGTAGATAAATTTTGGGCTGATTTCGAGTAGGTTTGGTGGGCGTTTCACGAGGTTTCGCGAACCGCACTCCACGTGTTCATCGAAATGACCAAATGGCCATTTCGACTTGGTTTCTAGGTTTTGGGCTTGTGCGTGCATTGGTTTTGCTTCGGGGAGTGTGTGCTAGAGTTTTTGAGTATATATTTATATATATATATACGTTTTTGTGTGTGGGGGTGAGTGTGGTTGAGTGTGTGTGTTGGTCTTTGTGTATGTGTAGGTGTGTGTAGTTATATATATATATATATATATGTGTGTGTGTGTGTGTGTGTGTGTGTTTATATATATATATATGTGTGTATGTGTACATATATATGTTTATGTGTGTGTAGTTGTGTGAGTTTTTGTGTGAGAGTGTGTGTGTAAGAGTGTGTGAGTGTGTGTTTGTGAGCATGTGTGTGAGTGTGTGTTTATATATATGTATGAGTGTGTGTATATATATATATGTGTGTTTGTGTATATAGATACGTGTGCGTGTGTATATATATATGTGTGTTTGTATATATGTCTAAGTGTGTGTGTGTTAGATGTGTCTGTGTGTGTGTTAGTGTGTGTCGAGGTGTGAGAGGAAGAGAGATTGAGGAGAGTAAGCGAGAGGGGCAGCGCAATGCGTATCGCAACGTGCAGTAGCAGCAGCTTGCATTGCAGCTGCGTGCAGCAGCGCAGCTGCGCTCACGGCAGTAGCACAGCGCCACGGCAGCAGCGGCATCAGCAGCAGCGCGTAGCAGCAGCATCGCAGCGGCAGCACACCGTGGTAGCAGCGACAGTGCACCGCTGTTTAGGATAAAATAAACGAGAAAAGATTTGATGAATGCAAAAAATGAGGTCTTGTACGAAGACCCGCCCTTCTTTTATGTTTACAAACAAGATTGTACAAATTTAATCCTACACGAGGATTTCTAAGTACAATTTATTTAATCTGGGTGAATATTGCTATAGGTGTCTGATATGTAGTCGATCACTTTAGCCCTTGGACCACACGATGTTGAAGAAGTGCCATAGAAGACAGGTAGCAGCTTCGAGGGTTGCTGAAGAGGGTGGATGCCCGATGCCAAAGTCGTCGATCCCCTCTCTTTGCCTGAGCTCTGGACTCTTCTCTCTTTCTCTCTCTCTCTCGATCGTTGGATCTGGTACTGGATCTCTTGATCAGTTTTCAGACCTAACTTCTTCGACCCTCCGATTTGTCGACCTTGTTCCTCATTGATAGAGGTCTCTATTTATAGAGTTTTAGTGACAGTGACCACTCAATCGATATAAAAATCGAGTAGTGGAAAGTACAGCACCCTTTTACACAACGGTTAAAATAACCAAAGCCTGCGTATAGATGATCCTTTGAATGAGCGTGTGACGCGGGTCCAACTAAGGGACAAAACGCGTATAATCGCTACGACGATCACGACGTAAAACCTACGCAGGTTGGTATCCCTCTTGTAGAAGAGGTTGGCATAGAAGCCAATGTCTGTCACCATAGCATAGAAGCCGAATAGTTATCAAACCGGCATAGAAGCCAAATAGGCGTAGAAGCCGAGTGGTCATAAAGGCCGAGTAGGCGTAGAAGCCGAGTAGGCACTGAAGCTGAATGGGCGTAGAAGCCGAGCAGGCACCGAAGCTGAATAGGCGTAGAAGTCGAGCAGTCACCGAAGCTGAATGGGCACAGAGGCCGAGCAGGCACCGAAGCTGAATGGGCACAGAGTCCGAGTGGATGTGGACGTTTTAGCCGGAATTACGGCTTTTGGAGATATAATCAAATCCCCAGCATTAATTGTGGAGATTTGCCATCATCCGGTGCATTAAACGCAGAGGCATGTTTTGAAGGTCTGTCACTTGGCCTGCGCATGGTGCAGAGACGTGTCTCAGGCATCTGTCAGTTTTTGGCGCTTCAAATGCAGAGACGTGTCTCGAGAACTTGTCACCGCTCTGTGCATAAAGAATGCAGAGACGTGCCTCGAATCTCGTATGAGGTGCAACTTTTGACGTGGCAGGCGGTTTGTCTTCCGCGGAGCGTAAGGAGCTCTTATCTGCCCATTATAAAATAGGCAGCGTATTCCTCCGTGTACGTAAAAGCGGTTTACATAAGGGAAATGGCAGTAAAAGACAGCCTGGGTTGCAGTGCCTCGCCATCATTATAGCCGTCGCCTGGGTAGTCGAGCAGTATCCCTTTGTCAGAAGTTGAGACGTCAGGTTTATTGCAGGATCTGACAGGTTCATTGCAGATTTTGACAGGTTCATTGCAGGCTTTGACAGGTTCATTGCAGGTTTTGACAGGTTCATTGCAGGCTTTGACAGGTTCATTGCAGGCTTTGACAGGTTCACTTTGGAGAATACGAAGCGTCCCTCGTACACTTCAATGCTGCATTGAAAAGAGGATGAGTTTTACGCCATAAAGTCGATGAAGCCCCTGTTTATGCTGAAGCAGCCTGGACACACTGTCCTACGCGGATGATCCTTGAGCCTGTATTTTACGCTATGCTCTGGCAGAGAAGCTCTGTTTGCACATTTGAAGGCTCTGAAGTCCTCTGTTTATGCTGCTTTGTATGAATATGCTACGTAGAGCTTCCAGCGTATTTTTCATGCTTCTACAAGACCCCCTTCAAAGCTTTTAAATTCCTCGTAATTTGAAATGCTTTGAATGAAGCATGACCCGCTCCTCGTAACTCGAAATATTTCTGAATGGAGTTTTGAAACGGTCAAGGCTGACTTTATGGCGGATTCATTGGGGATCGGTGCTCTCTCTCGCCTATAAAAAGGCTGACGAGTTCTCCTGTTCTTCCCATACTTCCTTCATCACACAGAGATGATGGCCGGAGTTCGTCGGGTCGACCTGAGAATGAAGGAGATCATGCTCTTCCAGCATGTAAGGAGCCAAAAAAGATGGCATCTTCGAGCAAATGTCCTCTACAACGATGGATCATGGAAGGATATCATAGCCTCCTTTGCTCGGGATAATCAGCAACTTTGTATGGTAGTTCTTCGGGAGAGATGAAGAATCATATTTCACCACGCTGCTTGCAAGTGGCACCTTCTCCCGTTACCTCCGGTGACGAGAGTCAGACATACTAGCTCTGTCCTGGCTTAAGTGGCGGTGGTCTGTAGGACAGCAGATTTACCCTATTTTTCTTCTGTTGGAGGATGGGTCTATGCCCATTTTTGTATCCTCCCGCCACTGATCATCTTCTTGGAAGAAGAGGAAGACCTTCACCAACGTGAGAACCTTTCAGAACAGCTTCTCGGTGCGATCTTCAGATGATGATGAGGAAGCCCTTTGTAGACGGGGTTTCCCTCAAATGTAATCATGAAAATGAAGAAAAACCCTTGTAGACTGGATTTTCCTTATATGTAATCATGACTTTAATCTTTAATAAAATCGTCTTTCTTCTTCATATGATCATCTTGCCATACTTTGCTGTCAAGTCTGAATGTGTGCAGCTTCGACACGTCTGATTCTTTACGCCGACTCTGTTTTGAAAGAGTGCTAGGTCCTGTCCTGTCTTTTACGCATAACTAGGGATGCGTAGAAAGCCGCTTTAGCATTCGAGTGTTCGAACTGTCCTGCTGTTTAGGAGTGAGGAACCGCGTAGAATCCTGAACTGTTACTTCTGATAAACATAATTTCTTTGTTCAGACATCATCTTCAAGAATGATTTCTCGGAAATCCCTTGGAACAGGGTGAGAACTGGCTGTCAAACTGATTTGCCCTCTTGGTAGATGAAATGTTCAGACTGGAGTCTGGATGAACTTCGATTCGACCCGTGAAGAAGAGTTATTTTTTAACGTTAAACTTTGTATGCTTCGGGTACTTGGGATATCTTGAGGTCAAGAAGGAGTATCTTCTGTGTGAACTCCTGTAATTAATCGCCTTGAGGATCGTTCAGATGTACGCGTACTCTGGCCTGCATATCTTTCAGATGTGCGGGAAGTCATGGAGCACAAAATCATAAGTTGGCAGCCTCTAAGCATAAACTAAACACCATCGAGCGTGAAATCATAGACTGGTAGTTCCTGAGCGTGAAGTCGTAGGTTTGTAGCCTCTCGAGCATAAAAGCTACCGAGCACAAAGGCATCCGGGCGTAAAACCCGACTAGTAGCCGTCGAACGAAAAGTCATAGATTCGTAGCCGTCGAGCTTAGAAAGCTCTTTAGCGTAGAACTGTAGATTTGTTGCTTCTGAAAAGAAATTTTTTTCGAGCGTGAAGTCGTGGATCCGTCGCCTCCGAGCGTAAACTAAACGCCACCGAGCGTGAGATCATTGATTTGGTATCTACTGAGAGTGAAGTCGTAGGTCTGTAGCCTTTCGAGCATAAAAGCTACCGAGCACAAAGGCATCCGGGCGTAAAACTATAGACTCATAGCTTTCGAGCGTAAAACCGTAGATCTGTAGCTGTCGAGCGTAGGAAGCTCCTTAGCGTAGAAACCACGAACTTGCTTTGCACGAAAAACTTTTCGAATTTGCCGACTGTCCGCCTTCTCTGAATAAATAGGCTGACGTGGGACCCAATCATAACCGAATATTAATTAGGAGATTTGGTTCGGGGTCCGAGGGGTCCATCTGGACTCTATATATATCCCATATTTCTGAGGGAAAAACTTTCCATCCATCTTCTGCGAGAGAAAGCTTTCGTCTGTTCGAGTTCTTCTCCGTCTCTTCTTCGAGTCTTCAAAGTTTCCAGTGATGGCTTTGAAACAAACTTCCTCTGCCAAGGGAAAGAAGGTTGATTCTTCTTCTCGTTCTTTCGCTCAAGCGAGAGCGTCTCTGGTTGGACAAGGCAAACTTTATTCTGAGCGGAGCATCCCGCCGACGAGTAGTGCACCCGGCCTGGAAGGTAGAGCTCTTGGGAAAGAAGAGAATGACTGAAAATCCTTCGCACACGTTGTACGTGACCGCGCTAGGTCATCTTCTGTGCTGATAGCCTCTTTGAGGAAGATGATGCACAGAGATGTTTTATCTTTTTATGCCCACATTCCTAATGTGTCCGCGTAAAAACTCTATTTTTTCGCAGTCGAGCGTAAAACCCTTGACCGCCGAAAACTTGGTGTTTTTAAATTTTGAGTTTTATGCTCGTGGATGGAAATCCTGGCGTAATAACTCAATTTAATCAATCTGGCGTAAAGCACAGATTGTATACCGGCAATCTTGACTTTTACGTTAAGAAAATGGATTACAGCGTAAAGGTTCAAGTTTCACAGTCTCGGCGTAGAGCACGGACTGTTGATTGGATGTTGCAAGTCCCGAAATATCTAGTTTTAGGAACTAACGTGTTTCTCCTGTGCCTTTGCAGTTAACTTGCATGAGTCTCCGCTAGCTGAAGTGATGGGCTCTGCCGCTGGGATGCTGCACTCCAACTATCTGGAGGATCTGTCGTACGTGACATTTTCTATCTCCGGGCCCCAATATCACGAAGGAAGGGCAATTCTGATATCGACTCAGGGCGAGCGAATGCTACTGAGCATGATCAACGGGGAGCCCCTAACGTATGTAGACGGAGAGCAATACCTGAAGTCGACGTTCCTCTTCGGGGACATGATCGATAAGCAGTCCCAGACAAAGCCCAAGAGAGAACTCTGGGTTTTCCCTGCCGTGGATTTGGTCTTGTATCTGCCCAGTATGCCGAGAGACTACCCCATCTCGGCCTTCTTCCATGCTACGCATCCCAGGAAGATGTCGTGGACGCTGACCCCCGATCTTTACGGCAAGCCGGGGAAGATCTTTCATCTGAGAGGAGCTGACCAGGGGTAGTTTGTCAGCCGCCCTTCTGGCTCTGTGACACTGTTCAGGGGGCTGTACCCGGGCAATGTCCCGAGTGAAGACAGTTTGGTGATCCAGTCGGTCCAGTTACCGACTTTCTGTAATAATTTTATGGGGCGTGGGGGAGTATACCCTAAGGTGAACCCTCGGTGTGGTGGGTGGATCACCCCTTTGAATCTTTGATGGGCTCGCTTAGTTGATTGGGCCTTGAAGCATTTCCAGACCTAGTTGGAGAACATCGGTCTGTTTGCAGCTGTGAGTGCGACCAGTGTTGGGTTACCTCCTAACCCTATCCTGTTTTTGGCACTGATGGAGCGATATATTTTGCTTACCGGGACTTTCGCCACTCCACTAGGGGAGTTGGGATTGGCCCTGCATGAGATGGCAGAGATCTCAAGACTGCCGATGGGGGATACTCCATACGAAGAGTATGTTCCCACGAATCGGGAGCTGGGGGTTTCAAACCCTCGGGTAGTGGAAGTGTACCAGGAGTTGATGTGCCACTACCTCGCTTGCACCGCTTTTTATGATGAGCCCTCAGATTTGGCTCACATCAGCAAATGGACGTCATACCTCTTCTTTCACCGGTCCAGGGCTGCTAAACCGGAGAAGGTATTGGAGGGCAAGGATCTGCCTGTGAATCCCCTGAGTGTGCTTAATGCTCAGGTAGTCGACGATCTCATAGTGGATGCTGGGGCTCCGGACCGGTTCCTCGACGAAGGGACAGGAAAGTATCCTGAAGGCACTAAGGCCTATAGTTATTTGAGGCGCTGTCGCAAGCCTCTGTCCAGGGATGATCAACTGGCTGGCTTCCTCTCCATATGGCTGTGCCGAGTAGTAGTGCCTGGCGTTGCATCTGTGGACCGTATTCACCGCAACACGCTATGGCCTGCAGTGCGTCTGGTGTTCGGGGCAAGACTGGGCTTGCTCCCTGCCATGGTGTGCCGTATACAAGCTGGCCTGAGGGCCATGATTGACGGGCTGCTCGTCGATGAAATTCGGCGTGATAGCTTTCCCCGGATAGAATTACCATACCTGTACTTGATGTGGTGGTTAATTCTCCATAATCCCTGGGTGATGTCTCCCGGTTCCGGCAATAGTTCGGAGGGTAGTTTCTTATTGAACTACCGAAAGTCTTCCTGGAACGTGAGCACGGTTATAGACTGTCGGTGGGCGCTAGGCTTCAGTCATAGTTGGAAGCTTTTCTGTACCGTCCCTCCTGTATATCGCAATCAGTCGGGGATTAGGCTCGAGGATTCGGGTAGAGAGACGACCATTCTTTCTCCCGAAGCTTTTAATTGGTTGGTCTGTATTAGACCATCCCATCTGCTGTACAGAAGCGAAGATCACTGCTTCTTGGAGCCCTACTTGCCCAGTCGATTTGCCTGCTTCTTGGAGCCCTACTTGCCCAGTCGATTTGCCTGGCAGTTTGGGTATGATCAGTTGCACATGGGCAATGCCGTCACCAGCTTCAGGTCCAGAGGTGGACTCATTGATGGAGCACGGGGATGGCGATATTTTATCATGGGATGCACTGGGGAAATTTTCATCGTGCCCGTCATTACACTATCCACGGAGCTGCGCATCCTACATTCGTATGCCCAGTTCTATGTGGCAACGAACACCTTCCATCATGATTTTGATATGCATGGAAGCTTTAGGGTGCCCTCTTCCAAGCCTGGGGGAAGAGTTAAAGTCCCCTCGGTTTCTTCCGACGAGGGTGAGTCCGTTACTCCGGATGAGCCTCTGGTGTCGGTCCCTAGGGGTGAAGTACCTCCGCCTGCAGGGGCTTTGGTAGTTTCTGGGAAGCGAAGGGCTCCTACTTCCAAAGAGACTTCCCCTCGTAAGAGGAAGAAGAAGACGGTAAACCGTTCTCTCCGGATCCCTGGCATTGATGCTCCTGGAGGTGAGCTCGCATCTTCCCGTGTTGGGGACGATTCTTTGATTGGAGGTTCCTCGCCTTTTAGAAAGGGATCTTCCACAGTTCCGGCTGGTAGTGCCGGAGAATCTCAGCTGGATGCCGCCGTCGCTGCTACTGCTTCAGGTTGTGGAACGAGGTCGCCTTCGGGACTGAGTGTAATAAAGTTCCGTATACCTCTAGTCGATCGGCATTGGGAGGGACTTCTGCCGTGCCTGTTAGCGTACCTAGCGCGATTCCAGCTGATGAGCCTCGGTTGATTTTGAGGAGGACCTGGAAGACTACTTGCCAGTGTCAGTTCGCAGACCCCTTTCTCCGGGTATGACAGCTCGCCTAGTATTATTAAGAAATGATTTAGCTATACAGGCTGCAGATGCGATGTATATGCCGCCGACCAGGGGTAAATGCTATCTTTTATGCCTCTTCTTTGGGAAAATTAATATTATGTTGATATTAACTTCCTTTTGTCTTCTTTTCAGGGTAAGACCTCTTCGGAGAGGGTGATGTAGACGCGCCCTTTGGCTATGTGTCAGGTCCTAGTGGAGACATGGAGGTACCTGATTTTGAAGAGGAGACCTCTTCGGGTGCTGGCTTGCCTGTCGAGGAGACTCCGGTATCTCAAGAGGAGGACGAGCCTGTCATTGCGACAGTGCCTCTTTTGAGCACGCCGGTCACTTCGTCCGGTGTTTGCGATTCTTCCTTCGTCGTTCCTCCTGTTGAGGTGACGGCCGTGGCGCCATCGTCTGTGGTTATTCCTGGAGGGGAAGTTGCCACGATCGCGGACACTCCCCGCGTTCATGCAGACCTAGTTGCGCTGACCGAGCAGTACACCGAGATCTTCTACACCACTTTGAGAACGCTAATGTCAATGGTGTTGGCGAAGAAGCTGGACTTTGCGCAGCTGAAGAGGTCTTCTCGGTTCTTTATAAAGGCGATCCGGGAATTCGGTGATGCCGGGGTAGCTGATGCGCTGGAGGCGATGGTTAATGGTTTAGAGCAACCCATTAATGAATACTTACAGCTAGCTCGAGGAAATATTGAAGCTCTGGTCCAGGCCAGATATGACTCCTTGACTGCGCATCTTGTTGAAAAGAAGGAAGGTCTGAATAAATTCATCGAGACCAATCAGCAGGAGATGGATAAAGGGAAAGTCGTCTTGGAGGAGACTCTCGCCCTTCAAACGAAGTGCCAGGCCGAGCATGACGTTAATGTAGCAAGGGTCCACAAATTGGAGACGAAGCTTGCTCAGGCTAAGGAGTGGGCTTCTCAGTCGTCGGAAGGTCTAGTTGTGGTGAATGGCCGACTGGTCGCAACACAACAGCACTTGGCGAGTGCAGGAGTCGCCCGTGCCGGTCTCCTTCGGGCTAGAGCCGAGTTGTCCCTCATGATAGATGATGAGGCACGGTTGGAGCGGGTTCGCGCTGATGTCTTGGATTCCGGGGCTGAGAGGATGGCCGTACTGGCGCAGCAGCTTCGTGACCTGACATCTCCCCCTCCCTGATGTACTTTTACTTTTTGCTTTTCAAATGTACTTTCGCTCTTTTCTGGGAATAATAAAGAGACCTTTTTACCTGACTTTGTGGGCCCATCATTTCAGAATATAAATGACAGGTTTGGGTGAAAGTTATATCAGAGGTAGTATGGATGTGATATACTTTTGGTGAGCTTAGCAGAGCATATCTATTCAAAGGTCATATGGATATGATAGAATATGATCCAACTAGTTTCGTTTTGGAAGTAGTTTCGTCAGAATGAGATCACCTTATTCCATTTGAGCAGAGGAGGTTTAAGCATAGTACCTCTTCAGGAATTTGCCATTGATAGGAGCCATTAGCAGGTCTCCATTAGGCTGGGCTAACCTGTAAGCGCTGTTTGAGAACGTTATCTCGATCACATAAGGGCCTTCCCATTTGGGCTGGAATTTGTCTTTACTTCTGTGAGTAAGAATCATCGGCCTTCTTACAGCTAAAACTAGCTCGCCAGCTTTGAACACTCTTTCCTTTACTTTTTGATTAAAAGTTCTAGAAATGCGTGCTTGGTAGAGCGCAATGCGCTGCTGAGCTTGGAGGCGTTTCTCGTCTAATCCTTCTAGCTCTTGAAGCCTTAACAGGTCATTCTGTTCTCGAGTTAACTCGTTGGCCACGGCTATCCTGAGTGACAGAATTTGAATCTCGATGGGGAGAACTGCTTCACTCCCGTAGACCAATGAGAATGGCGTACAACCTGTCGGTGCTCGTACCGTTATGCGGTATGCCCAGATACATTCTCCCAGCTTCTCATTCCAATCTCTTTTGTTCGAAAAGACGAACTTCTTTAAGAGCTTGATAATGGTTTTATTGAAGGCTTTCGCCAACCCATTAGCAGCTGGATAATATGCCGTGGAGGCCATATTTTGTATCCAATTTTTATCGCAGAATCGGTGAAACGCCTGGCTGATAAACTAAGGCCCATTGTCATGGATTATCCTTCGGGGAACCCCAAAGCGGTAAATGAAGTGATGCTTGATGAAGCTGGTCACGTTAGATGTCTTTACCTCAGCAAGAGGGATCGCCTCTGTCCATTTGGAGAAGTAATCCGTGATGGCCAGTATGAACCGGTGACCTCTGGAAGAAGACGGGTGAATTGGGCCAATGATATCCATACCCCATGCTTCGAAAGGCCAGGATACAACCGTAGGGTGTAGATGTTCGGACGATTGATGTATGAAGTCTGCATGAACCTGACAGGCCCTGCATAGTCTGGCATATTGGATTGCGTCTGCGATCATAGTGGGCCAGTAATAGCCCATTCTTCTGATACGATCCTGTAGCTTAGGACCGGGTTGATGCGCCCCGCATACGCTGTCGTGAGCTTCCCGGATAATCCGCTGTGCTTCATCATCAGAGAGACATCATAATAATAGCCCGTCATAAGACCGGCGATATAGGCATTATGATAATGCGTCAAAATAGAAGCGTAATGATCATCTTTTGACAGATATTGCTTCTTTAGGATCTTCTGGCAAGATTCCGTACGCTATAAAATCTATAAAGGGACTTTTTCAGTCTCTCCTGGGCGGATCTGCGTTTACCGTGTAGCTATGTTCTATGTGAAAGTTGTTTTTCACACAGAATAAGTCTCTGTTAAGAAGGATTACCGAATTCTGCCTTCTTACAGGGGTGGCTAAATCTGCGGCTAGACTGGCTAGGGCATCAGCTTCCAGATTCTGAGATCGAGGTACATGCTCAAGGAAGAAACCTTTGAACGTCATGGCTATCTCGACCGTTGCTCGGTGATAGGGGATGAGGTCGGGATTCCGGACTTCATATATTCCTCTCACTTGGTTGACGATCAGCAGAGAATCACCGAAGGCTTCCAGAGATTCGACCCCCAGCTCTTTAGCGACTTGGAGCCCGATTAGTAGAGCGTTGTATTCCGCCACATTGTTAGAACAGGGCTCGCTAAGAGAATATGCTCGGTAGATAATGAGTTTATTAGGAGTGACTAGGACGATCCCTACTCCTGACACCACGTTTCCCCTGGGACCGGTCCTGGAGGTGCCATCGAAGAACAGTTGCCATGGCTCGCCTTTCGCTGCGGAATTATACTCCGCAACTTCGTCGGAAATGTCCTCGTATAGTTTGGAGGCCTCCGGGATGGGATGAGCAGCTAGAAAGTCGACCAATGCTTGGCCTTTGACGGACTTCTGAGGGACGTACACCATGTCATATGGCGTTAATAACATTGCCCAAGTCGCGAGTCAGGAATTAAGGACACTTGGCTTGCTCATCAGTACCCGAAGAGGATTGATCCTGGAGATGATATGAATGGTTTGGCCCGTGACATAGTGTCGCATTTTCTGAATAGCGAACATCAGAGCCAGGCATTCTTTCTCCATAGGGTTATACCGGTGTTCGGCTCCGACCATCATCCTGCTGAGGTAGTAGATAGCCTGCTCGTGGCCTATATCGTTCTTTTGTGCGAGAAGAGCTCCCAGAGAATGATCCATTGCTCGAACGTATAGCACGAACACCAGAACCGGCGGGCTAGTGAGGTAGCGTTTGATATCCCCGAACGCTTGCTGACAGGCTTCGTCCCATACGAAGGATACACCTTTCTTCATGAGTCACGAAAAGGGCTGGCATCTCCCGGAGAGGTTGGATATGAATCTTCGGATATAAGCCAGACGACCTTGAAATCCCCTAAGTTCCCTCAGATTGTGGGGCGGCCGCATTTCTAAGATGGCCTTGACTTTATCAGGGTCCACTTGAATGCCTTTGGTGGTGATGACAAATCCTAGAAATTTGCCGCTAGATACCCCCAGAAAGGACTTTGTAGGGTTCATTTTGAGTTAATATTGGCGCATCAATTCAAATACTGTCTTCAAGTCTTGGATGTGATTATCCCTGAGGCAGCTTTTGACAGCTACATCATCCACGTAACACTCCACTGTCTTGCATAAATGCTTGTGGAATATGTCACTCATAGCTCATTGGTATGTAGCCCCGGCGTTCTTTAATCCGAAGGGCATGACCGTATAGCAGTATACCCCCAGTGGTGTCCGGAAGGCAGTATGCTTCTCGTCTTCAGGATGCATCTTGATCTGATTGTATCTCGAGAATCCGTCCATGAAAGACATACGTTCAAAACCGCATGTATTGTCGATCATGACGTCTGTGATGGGAAGAGAAAACTCATCCTTGGGGCAGGCTGCGTTCAGATCTTGGTAATCGATGCAGATTCGTACTTTCCCATTCTTCTTCATGACCGGGAAAACATTGGCGACCCAGTCGGGATGTTGTTCCTCACAGATGAAGCCGCATGCTATTAACTTCTTGACTTCAGCTTCAATGGCGTCCATCATGTCCGGGCGGAACCGACGTTGGTGCTGCTTCACGGGATTTGAATCGGGCAGTATGTTGAGTTTATGAGTAGCCACCTTTGGATCAAGACCTGGTATATCCTCATAATTCCACGCAAAGACGTCGATATATTCTTTTATCAGCTGGGTAATTTTTTTCCTTTCTTCTTCGGAAAGGTCGTTACTGATAAATATCGGCTTTGGTGAAAGTTCATCCCCTACGTCAATCTGGATAACTTTATCTTTAGTGGGAGGTTCTCTCTGCTCGAAGCGGAACTCCTATTGTGTATCCATCTGCTGAGCCCAAGCGTCATTCTCGAATGGTTCGGATTCTTGTTCGTCTGATTCGAAGGAATCCGTTGCTACCATATTTGCTGATAATGTTTGCTCGAGGGCATGAGATGAGCCAGAGGGCGATGAGCCATCTTGAAAAGAGGAAAAGATATCCTCGTTCGACTTGGAAGTCGTAAAGGAGGTGGCGTACCCTAACCCGAAATGGGTTTGTCGATAGTGGGGATTGCCGAGCAGCGGTGTTCGTCTGCCTTTCCCGTAGTTGAGACCTGGTTCCATCCTTAAGTTATAACCCATATTTTGCATGATCTTCAAGGCTTGCGGGCTATACCTGTGAACTTGCATTTCACCAGAGTCGTCATCAAAGGAATCCTCTTGTATAGTCTGTTCGTTGCGAATGCGGCCGAAGACTATTGAACGCTGACCGTTGCGGGCAGGTAAAACAATGAAGATAGAATCCTCATATGGTCCATGCGTCGTGATGACATTGGATGATGACGTCACTTCCCATATGTACGGATGATAGGAATCTATAGCTGCCAAGAATTTTTGTGCTATAGGCTCTATATCGTCATGGGGAGAGGGTTCCTGATTTGGAATCCGGACATCGGTATACTGGAAAAGAGGTCCTTTATTATTATCAGAAACTGCACTCCTGGGTGCATTTACATCACTCGGCTGCTTGTTGCGCCGAAGTTTGATGATTAAGGGAGGAGGCTGCTGTTTGCTCAGAGGTAATATGGACATGGCAGTTTTTGGAGTTCTTCCTGGACTTAGCTTTAGTAGCATTAGTCTCTTCTTCGAGCTCCGACACCAAGTCTGGGTGAACCCACATAATCTTGCCTCTCCGGGTAGTTAGGGGTAACAGGTCATGATTTTGACCCCTAGCCGGAGGGAGATTAACGATGTTCATCGTTGTCCAAGAAATAGGTATAACACCATCTGGTACTTCTTGGGGAGACAGATTGCCAAATTGCAGAGAGATCATGTTGGCCGTGACCGTCTTCTCGCTATTGTGCAGGGTGATGGCTTTAGCATCGATCATCTCTTGGATCTTCCTTTTCAGTATGTAACACGCCTTTGTTGGGTGGTGTACATATCTGTGGAAGATACAGTACTTGGGGTTGTTGGCGCTGCCGGCCTCACTAGGCCGCCTCTCCTCCGGAAGGGTAATTTTGCCACTTTTGACGAGACACTCGAATATACTCGGAATATTGTCGTCGTCGAAAGAGTATACCTCTACGGGCGTGGAAGTCCCTGGTTTTGTCTGCGTGGTTGCCGCAGTCTACTGTCTGGACGTATTGATCGCCAGAGCTTCTTTCCCTTTAGAACTGCGAAGATAGTCACCGTTGGGGGATGACCTCTTGCCTCTGTCAGAGGTAGAGATCATGATGCCGTTGTCATGCGCCTTGCGACTGTTGTCCTCGGCAGCTATCGCTGAGATGATGAACGAGGGCCAATCATAGAACTGATATGGTCCTATGAACACCGAGATCACGGGAAGAAGGTTCTTCCTGCAAATATCCACCAATGCTGAGTCTGGAACTCCTGGAGGCATCTGTACGGTGGCTTGGCAAAAACGTTCGACGAAGGTGCGAACGTCTTCCTTCTCCCTCTGCTTGACTTCGATGAGAGAGGACATAGACATGTCCATTCCTCTCTCGTAGAATTGTGTGAAGAATAAAGCCTTGAAGTCTTCAAAGGAAGTAATGCAGTTGTCTGCCAGGCTGCGGTACCACTGGTAAGCTACTCCCGAGAGACAGCCCTTGAATATCCGGGTGAGGAGGGCGTCATTCCCTTATAGCAACACCGTCATCATACTGAAATAGTTCATGTACTGACTTGGTGATATTTTTCCCTCGAACAGGGCCATGGTCTGAGGTTTGTACATCGGAGGAAAATGGACCTCTTCCCAGATAGCTGGGTATGGCTGGTTGATTTCCAATTTCTTGAGCTGATCATTGTGCTTCAAGGCGTCAAATTGGGCTTTCAACTCCCGTACTGCTTGCATCAGATTTTTAGCTGGTAGCGAGACCACGGAATAGTGCGGAGTTGGTTGTATCGTGACTCCCGCAGGAGGTAGTACATTCTCCGAGTGAGGAAGTAAAGGACCAGCTGATTCTTGATCTAGAGCAGGCTCTTGGATCATGTTGGACGGTGGTAGATCCACCCCCACACGTATCTGAGTAGGCGGGACCGATGTTCGAGCCATAGCAGTCGCCTATTGAGTTAGCATCATTTGGTGCATATTCTCCATCATGGATTGTATTTGCTTCAGAGATGTCTCTAGTGTAGTAATACGTTGCTCAGCATTCCCTGATGGCGAGGCTTCCTCGTGTTCATCTCCAATGGCATAAACTCCCATCTCCCTGGGCGTTATTGAAGGATGAGTATAGGTTGCTGTAGAAGTTGACTCTATACTCTCAGTATCTGATTCGGGAGACTGGCGACCCCCAGCATCGGAATCAAAAGAGCACGAAGTCAGTTGTCGTGATCTTGAATGAGTGTTCTGGAATACCCCAGCTTCGGTGTCCCTAAGGAGCATGTTGAATTTTCTTCGGCTCAGAGTTCTAGAGGACGGACGTCTTGAGTCTGAGCTTTCTCCAGGTATATGTGAAGCCATGTTCACAGATGCATGCGCGGGCTCTTCTTCTAAGAAAGATGGAGAGTAGCTCAGTCGGTCGAAAACCGACCATTTTGCTTTAGAACAACAATAATTAATCACAATCCTGTGACTATTACAGCCGTGCTCGCTAGGAGGCGTAATAGCCACGCTGGAAGATCCCCTCTCCTTGCGCTTCCGGATTAGATATTTGCGCAGGTCAGGAGGAGTTGCAGAAGAAGAAGACGATGGCTTGTTCCTTCTGATCTCGTTGGTGGGCATACGGATGATGGGAATCATAGTCTTCCCTGTGCCACCTGTATACAACAGATTGGCTATCTGGGTGGCGAATAATCCCCGAAGAGGGCGTCTTTCCGCAACTGGAGCCTTCTTTATACCTAGGGACTTTGCCTGGCGTAATTTGGAGCTTCGCTCTGGTTGGCGTAAAGCTGAGGATATCCTCAGGCGGCCATCAGCGTCTCGTGTAATTCGAAGGGCGTGCAGATCGTTCCCTTGCTGGCATAAAGGCCGAGAAGTTGAGTGGGCCGCCGCTCGCTTTCCCTTGTGGAGATCACAGGGATCATCTGGTTCTCCGTAGAGGTCAGATATTGTTTTACGCACGGAGCGTGTCTTGTACTTCTGATTTGGCGCTGAGGCTTTATCAGAAGTTTTGTCTATTCCGCCAGGGACGGGAGACTGAATTTGACACGTAGAGCACGGAGTATACTTCTGGTTTAGCGCTGAGGCATTGCCAAAAGTTTTGTCGATTCTGCCAGAGACAGGCGACTGAATTTTATGCGCAGGGCGCGGAGGGAGCAACGCTACAACCTCATTGGTCGGAGAGATCGGAGAGTCCACAGGAATGGTAGAGGATGTCTTGGGCATCCAAACCTTATGCAGCTTCCTGTTGTTTTGGTGAGAGAGAGAGTGAGAGCTGCCCTTTGTCCGGAGCATATCTTCGTAGGCAGATTGGTCGAACTGGACGACCAGTGTCTTCTTCACGGATCCCACGGATACCGTATCGTATTGAGCAATAGCTTCCTCATCAGAAGAGAAAGATGTCCCCAGCAGAGTCGCCATCTTGTTTAGGATAATATAAACGAGAAAAAATTTGATGAATGCCGAAAACGAGGTCTTGTACGAAGACCCGCCCTTCTTTTATGTTTACAAACAAGATTGTACAAATTTGATCCTACACGAGGATTTCTAAGTGCAATTTATTTAATCTGGGTAAATATTGCTATAGGTGTCTGATCTGCAGTCGATCACTTTAGCCCTTGGACCACACGATGTTGAAGAAGTGCCATGGAAGACAGGTAGCAGCTTCGAGGGTTGCTGAAGAGGGTAGATGCCCGATGCCAAAGTCATCGATCCCCTCTCTTTGCCTGAGCTCTGGACTCTTCTCTCTCTCTTTCTCTCTCTCTCGACCGTTGGATCTGGTACTGGATCTCTTGATCTGTTTTCAGACCTAACTTCTTCGACCCTCCGATTTGTCGACCTTGTTCCTCATTGATAGAGGTCTCTATTTATAGAGTTTTTAGTGACAATGACCACTCAATCGGTGTAAAAACCGAGTAGTGAAAAGTATAGCACCCTTTTACATAATGGTTAAAGTAACCAAAGCCTGCGTATAGATGATCCTTTAAATGAGCGTGTGACGCGGGTCCAACTAAGGAACAAAACGCGTATAATCGCTACGAAGATCACGGCGTAAAAGCCACGCTGGTAGGTATCCCTCATGTAGAAGAGGTTAGCATAGAAGCCAATGTCTGTCACCATGGCATAGAAGCCAAATAGTTATCAAACCGGCATAGAAGCCGAATAGGCATAGAAGCCGAATAGGCATAGAAGCCGAGTGGTCATAAAGGCCGAGTAGGCATAGAAGCCGAGTAGGCACCGAAGCTGAATGGGCGTAGAAGTCGAGCAGGCACCGAAGCTGAATAGGCGTAGAAGTCGAGCTGTCACCGAAGCTGAATGGGCACAGAGGCCGAGCAGGTACCGAAGCTGAATGGGCACAGAGGCCGACTGGATATGGACGTTTTAGCCGGAATTACGGCTTTTGGAGATATAATCAAATCCCCAGCATTAATTGTGGAGATTTGCCATCATCCGGTGTATTAAATGCAGAGGCGTATTTTGAAGGTCTGTCACTTGGCCTGCGCATGGTGCAGAGACGTGTCTCAGGCATCTATCAGTTTTCGGTGCTTCAAATGCAAAGACGTGCCTCGAGAACCTGTCACCGCTCTGTGCATAAAAATGCAGAGACGTGCCTCGAATCTCGTATGATGTGCAACTTTTGATGTGGCAGGCGGTTTGTCTTCCGTGGAGCGTAAGGAGCTCTCATCTGCCCTTTGTAAAATAGGCAGCGTATTCCTCCGTGTACGTAAAAGTGGTTTACGTAAGGGAAATGGCAGTAAAAGACAGCCTGGGTTGCAGTGCCTCGCCATCATCATAACCGTCGCCTGAGTAGTCGAGCAGTATCCCTTTGTCAGAAGTCGAGACGTCAGGTTCATTGCAGGATCTGACAGGTTCATTGCAGGTTTTGACAGGTTCATTGCAGGCTTTGACAGGTTCATTGCAGGCTTTGACAGGTTCACTTTGGAGAATATAAAGCGTCCCTCGTACACTTCAATGCTGCTTTGAAAAGAGGATAAGTTTTACGCCATAAAGGCGATGAAGCCCCTGTTTACGCTGAAGCAGCCTGGACGTACTGTCCTACGCGGATGGTCCTTGGGCCGGTATTTTACGCTGTGCTTTGGCGGAGAAGCTCTGTTTGCACGTTTGAAGGCTCGGAAGTCCTCTGTTTATGCTGCTTTGCATCAATATGTTGCGTAGAGCTTCCAGCGTATTTTTCATGCTTCTATAAGACCCCCTTCAAAGCTTTTAAATTCCTCGTAATTTGAAACGCTTTGAGTGAAGCATGACCTGCTCCTCGTAACTCGAAACATTTCTGAATGGAGTTTTGAAACGGTCGAGGCTGACTTTATGGCTGATTCATTGGGGATCAGTGCTCTCTCGCCTATAAAAAGGCTGAG
Organism: Iris macrosiphon; assembly: GCA_036927795.1. Taxonomy (NCBI): domain Eukaryota; kingdom Viridiplantae; phylum Streptophyta; class Magnoliopsida; order Asparagales; family Iridaceae; genus Iris; species Iris macrosiphon. The sequence continues at coordinate 33,609,832 of JAYESA010000014.1, read as the reverse complement.
GAGTTCTCCTGTTTTTCCCACACTTCCTTCATCATACAGATATGATAGCCGTAGTTCGTCGGACCGATTTGAAGAAGAAGGAGATAATGCCCTTCCAGCATGTAAGGAGCCAAAAAAGATGGCATCTTCGAGCAAATGTCCTCTGCAACGATGGATTATGGAAGGATATCATAGCCTCCTTTGCTCGGGATAATCAGCAACTTTGTATGGTGGTTCTTCGGGAGAGACGAAGAATCGTATTTCATCACGCTGCTTGCAAGTGGCACCTTCGTTACCTCCGGTGACGAGAGTCAGACAGACTAGCTCTGTCCCGGCTTGAGTAGCGGTGGTCTGTAGGTAAGCAAATTTACCCTGCTTTCCTTCTGTTGGAGGATGGGTCTATGCCCATTTTTGTTTCCTCCCGCCACTGATCATCTTCTTGGAAGAAGAGGAAGACCATCACCAACGTGAGAACCTGTCAGAACAGCTTCTCGGTGCGATATTCAGACGATGATGAGGAAGCCCTTTGTAGACGGGGTTTTCCTCAGATGTAATCATGAAAATAAAGAAAAACTCTTGTAGACTGGATTTCCCTCATATGTAATCATGAATTTAATCTTTAATAAAATCGTCTTTCTTCTTCATATGATCATCTTGCCATACTTTGCTGTGAAGTCTGAATGTGTGCAGCTTCGACACGTCTGATTCTTTATGTCGAATTTATTTAGAAAGAGTGCTAGGTCCTGTCCTGTCTTTTACGCATAACTAGGGATGCATAGAAAGTCGCTTTAGCATTCGAGTATTCGAACTGTCCTGCTGTTTAGGAGTGAGGAACCGCGTAGAATCCTGAACTGTTACTTCTGATAAACATAATTTCTTTGTTCAGACATCATCTTCAAGAATGATTTCTCAGAAATCCCTTGGAACAGGGCGAGAACTGGCTGTCAAACTGATTTGCCCTCTTGGTAGATAAAATATTCAGACTGGAGTCTGGATGAACTTCGATTTGACCCGTGAAGAAGAGTAATTTTTCAATGTGGAACTCTGTATGCTTCGGGTACTTGGGATATCTTGAGGTCAAGAAGGAGTATCTTCTGTGTGAACTCCTGTAATTGACTGCCTTGAGGATCGTTCAGATGTACGCGTACTCTGGCTTGCATATCTTTCAGATGTGAGGGAAGTCATGGAGCACGAAATCATAAGTTGGCAGCCTCTGAGCATAAACTAAACACCATCGAGCGTATAATCATAGACTTGTAGTTCCTGAGCGTGAAGTCGTAGGTTTGTAGCCTTTCGAGCATAAAAGCTACCGAGCACAAAGGCATCCGGGCGTAAAACCCGACTTGTAGCTGTCGAACGAAAAGTCGTAGATTTATAGCAGTCGAGCGTAGAAAGCTCTTTAGCGTATAACTGTAGATTTGTGGCTTCTGAAAAGAAATTTTTTTCGAGCGTGAAGTCGTGGATCCGTCGCCTCCGAGCGTAAACTAAGCGCCACCGAGCGTGAGATCATTGATTTTGGTATCTGCTGAGCGTGAAGTCGTAGGTGTAGTATCCCGCTCTGCGTAGGCACTATGTACAAGTGGGATCGCCTTGCTTGCTCGAACGGAAGTCTTCTCGGAGAGTTCCTGACCGATTAATCAATGTGAGTGGGCAGAACTGCATTCTCTGATTCTTGCACGACTTAATAATGAATCTGAGTTTTTGAATGCTTGTTTGCTTAAGAAGAATGTTTTCATAAGAGATTGATAGAACCGACTCAGTATGCTAAAAAGAGAACTCACATAGCTTGTCATCGAAACGAATCTGCTGCCTAACTAAGAGAATATGAATGCTTGTCAGTATAAGATAGAACCATTGCTATGCTAAAGAGAATAAAAAATATTGCATGCTTAGAAATACCGACACAGCTATTGAACGAACCTTTGCTATATTAAGAAAGATAAGTAAATGAATAATTCGAATATGTCCCTTTGAATATGCTAAGAATGAGATAGTTTTTGCATACTAAGATATGAATCAATCGTGCTTGCCTTTATATGATTCGTTTGTCTGTCTGCTATATCGATCTGCTAAGTAAAAATGTGTGAGTGCTGTGACTAATAGTACGCCCTGAGGATACGGCTCGCAAGGGTCTAGTGGGGTGTGCTATTAGTAAAAATGTGATAAGATGTGCTTCGTTTCGATAAGATGTGTTTCGCTAAGACCGCATATGTTTAGCTTGATCATTGTTTTGCTTGAACTATGTATTTTTGTCATTGTATTGGTCTCGGACAACTTGTGCACAAGGTCTTATCTCTCGAACGGTTCCTGGGGCACTGGGAACCGCTCGGTCCGGAAGAGATTTTTGGATCGCCCTGAGGTATACGGCTCGTAAGGGGGTCTAGTGGGGCGATATGTCTATTAGTGTTGTGCAGAACCCATGATGTCACAGCTGCTTGCACTCGGGTGTGTTGGTGAAGAGCTGAGCCTTGAGTCACAGCTGCCGACACCCACGCGTGCTAGTGAAGAGCTGAACCTTGGGCAACTGCTGCTAATCATGGGGCGACCCATGGACCGTCATATAGATAGGGCGCATGCTAGGTTTACCTTCTTGCATACCTATCATTTGTGACACCAAGTATTTTGATACATAAGTTATGAATATGCAAATGTGGCTAACTTGTGTGTCTGCTGCAAGGATAACCGTTCGGCTATGGGGTAAAAAATATAAGTTTATGCTTAAGTCTGCTCGTTTATTTTGTCTGTATCGTAGAGATTATATAATAGAGCTTCATGCATTGCATCGGTCAGACAATGACTATTAGTGCAGAGCTGAACCTCGGTCACAGCTGCTAATAGAATCAGAATGTGAGTCATTGGATAGCTGGATTACCGCTGCCAATCCTGAGTTTCTCAGGGACCAAAATCATATAGATGTGTCTGCTTATGTGCTAATGAATACATGATATGTTTGCCTCGATTCGATATGTTCAGTCTGCTAGATAAGCTTTGCCCCAAGAGTTAGTTTTGTGTTGCACAATATATGCTGCGCACTACACGATACCGCACAGTCCCAATTCGTATGCTTATAGTTTGAATGTGCAAAACTGTTTCAAAGTTATGTTTTCAAAAGATGTAATCTGACTAATAGTTCTGAACAGCATGAAACGAACTTAGGTAAAAGTAGCAAGATCACTAGTAATAAAATGTTTTGCCACATGATTACTTAGTGTGGGTTTCAGGGGGTGTAGCTTCTGTTCAGTTGTTTTATCTCACCAGTACTTGCATAAAGTGCTGACCCACCAACAGTCTGCTTGTTCTCAGGTGCTCGTTCGTCCGAGGAAGCGATAGCCATGCCTCATCCCAAGGAACCAAAAATCTGGAGTCGATGCCTGGAGCCGCATCGAGTTGTGCCTATTTTGTGTTGCTTTTGTATAGAGGGACATAATGTATGGAACGTTGTTATTGTAATCGAGAGAAGAGTGCTTGAGCGATCTGTAACCTCGGCCATACGCCGCTTATAACATTTTCGATTATCAATAAAAGAGCTTATTTTTCATGTGCCATCGTGTTCTTTACTTTCTGCAATGTTATGTGCCGCTGCTTCAGTATCGAATAGCTTACTTGCCCTTGTATCAAAGCTTTGGCCTTGTGCAAGCGCATCTTAGGTTTGCACGGCATCACGTTTCGATGAGAACGATAGTCCTGTGGGAGAGCTGAAATGTGGTGATTCACGTTCAGCAGGGACTATCGGGCTTGCGGGAGATTGGGGCGTAACATAATGGTATCAGAGCGACTCGATTCTTTGCCTATTCCGTTGCCTCCGACTCTGAGTTGTGTTGTGCTGCAATGAACGTTCCATACAATAAGTCCATAGATATTCTCAAAGATGCGCACAAAAGTTTTCTGGATTTGTTTTCATTGTTGAGTATGATATGTGATTTCTGGATTTGCTGTGTTTTGATTAAGGAAGGTGAGGGATGAGGACTATCGCTGCTCTATGTTTTCGTATGAGTTTCTCCTTGAGTTTCGAGGACGAAACTCTTTGTTGGTGGGTAAGTATGTAGTGTCCCGCTCCGCGTAGGCACTATGTACAAGTGGGATCGCCTTGCTTGCTCGAACGGAAGTCTTCTCGGAGAGTTCCTGACCGATTAATCAATGTGAGTGGGCAAAACTGCATTCTCTGATTCTTGCACGACTTAATAATGAATCTGAGTTTTTGAATGCTTGTTTGCTTAAGAAGAATGTTTTCATAAGAGATTGATAAACCGACTCAGTATGCTAAAAAGAGAACTCACATAGCTTGTCATCAAAACGAATCTGCTGCCTAACTAAGAGAATATGAATGCTTGTCAGTATAAGATAGAACCATTGCTATGCTAAAGAGAATAAGAAATATTGCATGCTTAGAAATACCGACACAGCTATTGAACGAACCTTTGCTATATTAAGAAAGATAAGTAAATGAATAATTCGAATATGTCCCTTTGAATATGCTAAGAATGAGATAGTTTTTGCATACTAAGATATGAATCAATCGTGCTTGCCTTTATATGTTTCGTTTGTCTGTCTGCTATATCGATCTGCTAAGTGAAAATGTGTGAGTGCTGTAACTAATAGTACGCCCTGAGGATACGGCTCGCAAGGGTCTAGTAGGGTGTGCTATTAGTAAAAATATGATAAGATGTGCTTCGTTTCGATAAGATGTGTTTCGCTAAGACCGCATATATTTAGCTTGATCATTGTTTTGCTTGAACTATGTGTTTTTGTCATTGCATTGGTCTCGGACAACTTGTGCACAAGGTCTTGTCTCTCGAACGGTTCCTGGGGCACTGGGAACCGCTCGGTCCGGAAGAGATTTTTGGATCGCCCTGAGGTATACGGCTCGTAAGGGGGTCTAGTGGGGCGATATGTCTATTAGTGTTGTGCAGAACCAATGATGTCACAGCTGCTTGCACTCGGGTGTGTTGGTGAAGAGCTGAGCCTTGAGTCACAGCTGCCGACACCCACGCGTGCTAGTGAAGAGCTAAACCTTGGGCAACTGCTGCTAATCATGGGGCGACCCATGGACCGTCATATAGATAGGGCGCATGCTAGGTTTACCTTCTTGCATACCTATCATTTGTGACACCAAGTATTTTGATACATAAGTTATGAATATGCAAATGTGGCTAACTTGTGTGTCTGCTGCAAGGATAACCGTTCGGCTATGGGGTAAGAAATATAAGTTTATGCTTAAGTCTGCTCGTTCATTTTGTCTGCATCGTAGAGATTATATAATAGAGCTTCATGCATTACATCGGTCAGACAATGACTATTAGTGCAGAGCTGAACCTCGGTCACAGCTGCTAATAGAATCAGAATGTGAGTTATTGGATAGCTGGATTACCGCTGCCAATCCTGAGTTTCTCGGGGACCAAAATCATATAGATGTGTCTGCTTATGTGCTAATGAATACATGATATGTTTGCCTCGATTCGATATGTTCAGTCTGCTAGATAAGCTTTGCCCCAAGAGTTAGTTTTGTGTTGCACAATATATGCTGCGCACTACACGATACCGCACAGTCCCAATTCGTATGCTTATAGTTTGAATGTGCAAAACTGTTTCAAAGTTATGTTTTCAAAAGATGTAATCTGACTAATAGTTCTGAACAGCATGAAACGAACTTAGGTAAAAGTAGCAAGATCACTAGTAATGAAATGTTTTGCCACATGATTACTTAGTGTGGGTTTCAGGGGGTGTAGCTTCTTTTCAGTTGTTTTATGTCACCAGTACTTGCATAAAGTGCTGACCCACCAACAGTCTGCTTGTTCTCAGGTGCTCGTTCGTCCGAGGAAGCGATAGCCGTGCCTCATCCCAAGGAACCGGAAATCTGGAGTCGATGCCTGGAGCCGCATCGAGTTGTGCCTATTTTGAGTTACTTTTGTATAGAGGGACATAATGTATGGAACGGTGTTATTGTAATCGAGAGAAGAGTGCTTGAGCGATCTGTAACCTCGGCCATACGCCGCTTATAACATTTTCGATTATCAATAAAAGAGCTTATTTTTCATGTGCCATCGTGTTCTTTACTTTCTGCAATGTTATGTGCCGCTGCTTCAGTATCGAATAGCTTACTTGCCCTTGTATCAAAGCTTTGGCCTTGTGCAAGCGCATCTTAGGTTTGTACGGTATCACTTTCCGATGAGAACGATAGTCCTGCGGGAGAGCTGAAATATGGTGATTCACGTTCAGTAGGGACTATCGGGCTTGCGGAAGATTGGGGCGTGACATAATGGTATCAGAGCGACTCGATTCTTTGCCTATTCCGTTGCCTCCGACTCTGAGTTGTGTTGTGCTGCAATGAACGTTCCATACAATAAGTCCATAGATATTCTCAAAGATGCGCACAAAAGTTTTCTGGATTTGTTTTCATTGTTGAGATATAATATGTGATTTCTGGATTTGCTGTGTTTTGATTAAGGAAGGTGAGGGATGAGGACTATCGCTGCACTATGTTTTCGTATGAGTTTCTCCTTGAGTGTCGAGGACGAAACTCTTTGTTGGTGGGTAAGTATGTAGTGTCCCGCTCCGCGTAGGCACTATGTACAAGTGGGATCGCCTTGCTTGCTCGAACGGAAGTCTTCTCGGAGAGTTCCTGACCGATTAATCAATGTGAGTGGGCAGAACTGCATTCTCTGATTCTTGCACGACTTAATAATGAATCTGAGTTTTTGAATGCTTGTTTGCTTAAGAAGAATGTTTTCATAAGAGATTGATAGAACCGACTCAGTATGCTAAAAAGAGAACTCACATAGGTTGTCATCGAAACGAATCTGCTGCCAAACTAAGAGAATATGAATGCTTGTCAGTATAAGATAGAACCATTGCTATGCTAAAGAGAATAAGTAATATTGCATGCTTAGAAATACCGACACAGCTATTGAACGAACCTTTGCTATATTAAGAAAGATAAGTAAATGAATAATTCGAATATGTCCCTTTGAATATGCTAAAAATGAGATAGTTTTTGCATACTAAGATATGAATCAATCGTGCTTGCCTTTATATGTTTCGTTTGTCTGTCTGCTATATCGATCTGCTAAGTGAAAATGTGTGAGTGCTGTGACTAATAGTACGCCCTGAGGATACGGCTCGCAAGGGTCTAGTGGGGTGTGCTATTAGTAAAAATGTGATAAGATGTGCTTCGTTTCGATAAGATGTGTTTCGCTAAGACCGCATATGTTTAGCTTGATCATTATTTTGCTTGAACTATGTGTTTTTGTCATTGCATTGGTCTCAGACAACTTGTGCACAAGGTCTTGTCTCTCGAACGGATCCTGGGGCACTGGGAACCGCTCGATCCGGAAGAGATTTTTGGATCGCCCTGAGGTATACGGCTCGTAAGGGGGTCTAGTGGGGCGATATGTCTATTAGTGTTGTGCAGAACCCATGATGTCACAGCTGCTTGCACTCGGGTGTGTTGGTGAAGAGCTGAGCCTTGAGTCACAACTGCCGACACCCACGCGTGCTAGTGAAGAGCTGAACCTTGGGCAACTGCTGCTAATCATGGGGAGACCCATGGACCGTCATATAGATAGGGCGCATGCTAGGTTTACCTTCTTGCATACCTATCATTTGTGACACCAAGTGTTTTGATACATAAGTTATGAATATGCAAATGTGGCTAACTTATGTGTCTGCTGCAAGGATAACCGTTCGACTATGGGGTAAGAAATATAAGTTTATGCTTAAGTCTGCTCGTTCATTTTGTCTGCATCGTAGAGATTATATAATAGAGCTTCATGCATTGCATCGGTCAGACAATGACTATTAGTGCAGAGCTGAACCTCGATCACAGCTGCTAATAGAATCAGAATATGAGTCATTGGATAGCTGGATTACCGCTGCCAATCCTGAGTTTCTCGGGGACCAAAATCATATAGATGTGTCTGCTTATGTGCTAATGAATCCATGATATGTTTGCCTCGATTCGATATGTTCAGTCTGCTAGATAAGCTTTGCCCCAAGAGTTAGTTTTGTGTTGCACAATATATGCTGCGCACTACACGATACCGCACAGTCCCAATTCGTATGCTTATAGTTTGAATGTGCAAAACTGTTTCAAAGTTATGTTTTCAAAAGATGTAATCTGACTAATAGTTCTGAACAGCATGAAACGAACTTAGGTAAAAGTAGCAAGATCACTAGTAATGAAATGTTTTTCCACATGATTACTTAGTGTGGGTTTCAGGGGGTGTAGCTTCTGTTCAGTTGTTTTATCTCACCAGTACTTGCATAAAGTGCTGACCCACCAACAGTCTGCTTGTTCTCAGGTGCTCGTTCGTCCGAGGAAGCGATAGCCGTACCTCATCCCAAGGAACCAGAAATCTGGAGTCGATGCCTGGAGCCGCATCGAGTTGTGCCTATTTTGAGTTGCTTTTGTATAAAGGGACATAATGTATGAAACGGTGTTATTGTAATCGAGAGAAGAGTGCTTGAGCGATCTGTAACCTCGGCCATACGCCGCTTATAACATTTTCGATTATCAATAAAAGAGCTTATTTTTCATGTGCCATCGTGTTCTTTACTTTCTGCAATGTTATGTGCCGCTGCTTCAGTATCGAATAGCTTACTTGCCCTTGTATCAAAGCTTTGGCCTTGTGCAAGCGCATCTTAGGCTTGCACGGCATCACGTTCCGATGAGAACGATAGTCCTGCGGGAGAGCTGAAATATGGTGATTCACGTTCAGCAGGGACTATCGGGCTTGCGGAAGATTAGGGCGTGACAGTAGGTCTGTAGCCTCTCGAGCATAAAAGCTACCGAACACAAAGGCATCCGGGCGTAAAACCATAGACTCATAGCTTGCGAGCGTAAAACCATAGATCTGTAGCTGTCGAGCGTGGGAAGCTCCTTAGCATAGAAACCACGAACTTGCTTTGTGTGAAAAAACTTTTCGAATTTGCCGACTGTCCGCCTTCTCTGAATAAATAGGCTGACGTGGGACCCAATCATAACCGAATATTAATTAGGAGATTTGGTTCAGGGTATGAGGAGTCCATCCGAACTCTATATATATCCCATGTTTCTGAGGGAAAAACTTTCCATCCGTCTTCTGCGAGAGAAAGCTTTCGTCTGTTCGAGTTCTTCTCCGTCTCTTCTTCGAGTCTTCAAAGTTTCCAGTGATGGCTTCGAAACAAACTTCCTCTGCCAAGGGAAAGAAGGTTGATTCTTCTTCTCGTTCTTCCGCTTAAGCGAGAGCGTCTCTGGTTGGACAAGGCGAACTTCATTCTGAGCGGAGCATTCCGCCGTCGAGTAGTGCACCCGGCCTGGAAGGTAGAGCTCTTGGGAAAGAAGAGAATGACTGAAAATCCTTCGCACACGTTGTACGTGACCGCGCTAGGTCGTCTTCTGTGCTGATAGCCTCTTTGAGGAAGATGATGCACGGAGATGTTGTATCTTTTTACACCCACATTCCTAATGTGTCCGCGTAAAAACTCTATTTTCTTGCAGTCGAGCGTAAAAACCCTTGACTGCCGAAAACTTGGTGTTTAAAATTTGAGTTTTATGCTCGTGGATGGAAATCCTGGCGTAATAACTCAATTTAATCAATCTGGCGTAAAGCACAGACCGTATACTGGCAATCTTGACTTTTACGTTAAGGAAATGGATTCTAGCGTAAAGGTTCAAGTTTCACAGTCTCGGCGTAGAGCACGGACTGTTGATTGGATGCTGCAAGTCCCGAAATATCTAGTTTTAGGAACTGACGTGTTTCTCCTGTGCCTTTGCAGTTAACTTGCATGAGTCTCCGCTAGCTGAAGTGATGGGCTCTGCCGCTAGGATGCTGCACTCCAACTATATGGAGGATCTGTCGCATGTGACATTTCCTATCTCCGGGCCCCAATATCCCGAAGGAAGGGCAATTCTGGTATCGGCTCAAGACGAGCGAATGCTGCTGAGCATGATCAACGGGGAGCCCCTAACGTATATAGACGGGGAGCAATACCTGAAGCCGACGTTCCTCTTCGGGGACATAATCGTGTCACTACCACATTCTGAAAACAGGGGTATTTTCGACTTTTATTTATTTATTATTAATATTTTGGTATTTATATTAAATAATTTTATCAAAATTGTATTTAAATTAAGTAATTGCATGAGGTGTGTATTTAAATATATTATATACTGTGTTAATGTTTGAGCTGGTAGACTTGACCTAGAGGCCACTAGACGAACACCTGATCGAATAATGGGGATTATGTATTTAATTGTTTTATTTAGAATTAATTTATGGGAGGTCGTAATTAGTTACCGTAATTTATATAATTGATGCGCCCTGCCCTTGCTTCGAAATTTGGAGCGCTACCCTAGTTTTTGCCTTCCAACAAATTTCACAATATTGCCCTAGACATGCCCGCCTTCCTTTCTGCTATTTTTGCAACTCATAATTATGCTCTATGTACCTCATTTTTAGCCGCACAATATTCGTCGCGGACGTCTATTTAATTTCTGAATAATTTCCCACTTTGTATCGTTGTGCGTTCCAATCGAAATTGGAGGCAATCTTGACCTATTTTTTATGCGACCCAAATTAGGGTAATATTCTGTTCTGAGTCTTCTTCACTAATGATATTGATAACCCGACCTGATTTTGGTCCCATGTACTCCTAATTAATTCTTGAACGCCAAGTGTATCTAATTTTAATTAATTAAATTCAAAAACCTACTTCTGTGCAATTTTCCAATTGTTGGGGACTTAATTATAAAATTGCAATAATGTGTCACCATACTATTGGTTTAACCCAAATGAAGAAACCATCTCCCTATCCTTGACTAGTCAACACAATACCCTCTCTCCTCCTTTCTTTTGTTACATTTTTCTCCATGTTAAATCATGGCCCTTCATTTAACATGGAGCCATCCCCACCACTCAACCCACTTGCATTTTCCCTCAACCCCTTTCCCAAGGAAACCCCATCCCAATATTTTTGGCCGACCCTAATTTATAGGGAGCCACATCATCCTCCCCATACAAAAGAAACCCACCCTCTCCCTATTACTTCATCACCATCACCAACACAAAACTAAACCTAACCCCTCCACTGTTCACTTACCTCCTCCACGGCCCTCTTCTCCGGCCGACCCGCCGGGGGAGTCATCCTCCACCTCTCCCTCTGCTGTCAACCCTGGCCGACCATCGACTCCGGCACGGCCTACAGTGACTCCCCGACCCGATCCCGCTGGCCTGCTCCTTCCCCTCGCACCCACTGTCCCCGAGCTCGACCCGGTCCATGCTCTGGCGTGGTCCAGCACCCCGCACCGCACGACTCCGGCGAGCCTCGCCACCGCAGCCTACTCCTCATCTTCCCCGTACCAGTCCCCTCTTCTTCCATCAACTCTGCCACACCTCGGCCGAGCCCAAGCTCCGCCTCCCTGCTACTCCCCCGCAGCTTCGATCACCGACCTCCCTCTGCCCGTCCGGCCTGCACCTCGGCCAGCCCTGACCTCCACGTTCACCGGAACCACCACCACACCCCGGTGAGTTCCCTCTCCTTCTTCCCTCCTTAGTATTAATATAATGTATAGTGTATATAATTAGTATAATGTATAGTATACATATAATTAATATATGTATATACATGTATTTTGTATATACTTAGTATAATTTCAATATATATATATATATATATATATTTACTATATAGGGGGTATATATATATTGTTCAACCTATATATATATTATACATGCAATTAAATGATATATATATATATATATATATATATATATTGTAAATGTATTAAATTGGTGCATACATATATGTATGGTAAGTACTAATGTTAGTTAAAAATAGGTATAATGTGTTTTATATATCTATCTACTGGATGACCCTAGTTGACCAGTATCGTACCTGGCATAGCCCTGAGTTATGTTTTTGTGTTGTGTTAGTGTAGCATCTGATACAAGTATTATATTATGATATGTCTATAGAACTGTTGGTTCATCCAGGCGATACTCTGGAACAGGACATCAGTAATTACCAGCTAAAGACCCAAGGCGAGTACATTCTCTGATTAGTTTCTAATTTATGATATCTCCTATGTTCATTGTATCTAGTGTAAATAACCATATTTTGACACGCTGGTTACACGGATTGGTGTATAAGGATCTCGTCATGAGATGTTATTCCTTGTTCATGGTGTAGCTTGTACAAGTCTTGCTTTATTGATATCTTGTACAGATACTGATTTCCGGGGAGATTTGCTACCTCCCTAGGGAATCCCATGCCATAGCGTACCATGGTTGGATCTACTATACCAGTCGGGGGTGGGGAGTATTTTAGTTTAGATATGTGATCATACCCGACTCTACATGCATTATAGCTCACCCATGCCTCACGTCGGTGCAGCCTTACCGTTTACATGCCTCATCACTGTTACATATGGTTAGCCTGACTATTACTCGCATCATAGCTATTCCTACGGATTAGCCTGACCTCAAGGATGATCGCTAACCAATGTAATGAGTTTACTAGTCCCAAGCCGATCACATGTTAAAGCTAGTACTCACACACTTAGTCATAGGATTCTTGCTCATTGACTTATTATTTCTTTTCCTGCATTTACTTATAGTATTTCCAGTATATTCTTTATTGTATATTTCTCGTACATATACATGCATCTTGTATATTTTCATCTATATACTGCTACATAGTTTATATCATTGACATAGAACTGCTAATTAGAAATATACTTTGCTCCTTCCTGACTGGAAAATATTTTCCAGACTGTGACCTTAGTGGACTTATTTCTGACACTTGGTGATTGGATGTTACTGATTGCAGGTATGACTATTTTTTTGTTAGACTTGTCTTGTATTTCCTTACTTGCCTTGATATCTCATCGTGCTTTAGTTTATGTGGTTGAGTATTTCTAGCATTATTTTATGATATCCACGTCTCCTTATGGAGTTGAGTATTCATGTGAGATTGACTAGATAGTTACATGACCTAAACAGCGTTCTACCACCGATGCTACAGCATAGGCTGGACGTACCCACGCTCTCGTACCCCTATATCGGGTGCGGGTCGTGACAAATCGATAAGCAGTCCCAAACAAAGCCCAAGAGAGAACTCTGGATTTTCCCTGCCGTGGATTTGGTCTTGTATCTGCCCAGTATGCCGAGAGACTACCCCATCTCGGCCTTCTTCCATGCTACACATCCCAGGAAGATATCGTGGATGCTGACCCCCGATCTTTACGGCAAGCCGGGGAAGATCTTTCATCTGAGAGGAGCTGACCAGGGGTCGTTTGTTAGCCGCCCTTCTGGCTCTGTAACGCTGTTCAGGGGGCTGTACCCGGGCAGTGTCCCGAGTGAAGACAGTTTGGTGATCCAGCCGATCCAGTTATCGACTTTCTGTAATGATTTTATGGGGCGTGGGGGAGTATACCCTAAGGTGAACCCTCGGTGTGGCGGGTAGATCACCCCTTTGAATCTTCAATGGGCTCGCTTAGTTGATTGGGCCTTGAAGCATTTCCAGACCGAGTTGGAGAACATCGATCTATTTGCAGCTGTGAGTGCGACCAGTGTTGGGTTACCTCCTAACCCTAACCTGTTTTTGGCACTGATGGAGCGATATATTTCGCTTATCGGGACTTTCGCCACTCCACTGGGGGAGTTGGGATTGGCCCTGCATGAGATGGCAGAGATCTCAAGACTGCCGATGGGGGATACTCCATACGAAGAGTATGTTCCCACGAATCGGGAGCTGGGGGTTTCAGACCCTCGGGTAGTGGAAGTGTACCAGGAGTTGATGTGCCACTATCTTATTTGCACCGTTTTTTATGATGAGCCCTTAGATTTGGCTCACATCAGCAAATGGACGTCCTACCTCTTCTTTCACCGGTCCAGGGCTGCTAAGCCGGAGAAGGTATTGGAGGGCAAGGATCTGCCTGTGAATCCCCTGAGCGTGCTTAATGCTCAGGTAGTCGACGATCTCATAGTGGATGCTGGGGCTCCGGACCGGTTCCTCGACGAAGGGACAAGAAAGTATCCTGCAGGCACTAAGGCCTATAGTTATTTAAGGCGTTGTCGCAGGCCTCTGTCCAGGGAGGCTCAACTGGATGGCTTTCTCTCCATATGGATGCGCCGAGTAGTAGTGCCTGGCGTTGCATCTGCGGACCGCATTCACCGTAACACGCTATGGCCTGCAGTGCGTCTGGTGTTCAAGGCAAGATTGGGCTTGCTCCCTGCCATGGTGTGCCGTATACAAGCTGGCCTGAGGGCCATGATTGACGGGCTGCTCGTCGATGAAATTCGGCGTGATAGCTTTTCCCAGATAGAATTACCATACCTGTATTTGATGGGGTGGTTAATTCTCCATAATCCCCGGGTGATGTCTCCCGGTTCCGGCAGTAGTTTGGGAGGTAGTTTCTTATTGAACTACCGGAAGTCTTCCTGGAACGTGAGCACGGTTATAGACTGTCGGCGGGCGCTAGGCTTCAGTCATAGTTGGAAGCTTTTCTGTACCGTCCCTCCTGTACATCGCAATCAATCGGGGATTAGGCTCGAGGATTCGGGTATAAAGAAGACCATTCTTTCTCCCGAAGGTTTTAATTGGTTGGTCTTTATTAGACCATCCCATCTGCTGTACAGAAGCGAAGATCACTGCTTCTTGGAGCTCTACTTGTCCAGTCGGTTTGCCCGGTAGTTTGGGTATTGTCACGACCCGCACCCGGAAATTCGGGCACGAGTGCGTGGGTACGTCCAGCCAACGCCGCAGAGTCGGCCGTAGTACGCTGTCTAGGTCAATTCCAGATTTACTAAACTAGCTCATTCATAATTAACATAGGCAAGATAATAATGAGAACAGAAACTTAAGATTGCAACTGAAATAAATACGACAACAGATTCAAATGTTTTAGTACAGAAATTCAGAATAAAATCGGGGACAAACCCGATTACTAAGATAAGAAACTAAAATAAAAGGTAGCTACTGCTAGCTACTCGGCAGCAGGGATCTCCTTGGTGGGTTTTGGCTCCTCATAGGTATCATCTGTACCCCCATAGGGACCATAATATGTAGGGGCAAGGTCCTCATCATCGCCTAAATCAACAGATCCAGTCAGGAAAGGAGCAAAGTACACAGTGCACAACAAGATTAAACTAAATATTTATGACAATTAAAATGAATATCATGTTGAGAAACTTCATACAAGAACATCAATATCTCAGAGTTAATGCTGTAAACAGGAATATGAGAAAACAGAAATAAATAAGACAGGAAGTGAACTACAACAGTCAGCAAGAAATATAACATGACCAGAAACTATCTGTGTGAACTTGTGTTTGTTTTTAGAATACATAGTTAGCATGTAGGAGTTTATAAGGCTAATTCGGCCGTCATAAACGGCTATTAAACAGGGGAAATCGAGATCCGGCTGAGGTACAGTCGTGTACCAACATCTATTAAACATGGCAGGGGAAAGGGTAAACTACATGCCTTCTAGTATTCTCCCACCCGACATGAAAAATAAGACATGAACTCCAATATTCAAGACATAAAATCCAGCATTTCTAACACTAGGTGTAATCATCAAGGGTACTAGTAAGGCAGGGAATTAATTATCACAATATAAAGATTTAACTTGAAGTGCAGGTACTTGCCTGTTGTTTGGATCTGATTAAAATTGGTTCTTGGGGGAAATTTCTAGAGATGAGTCCAAAAGCTGAAATAGACATTACCATCACGCTCAAAAGATTTCAAATAGCTAGAAACACCTGTCCTTGGGTCCAATTTGGAGACAAGGGCAAAAATGACAGTTTCGGGTCAAAACGGGGTCCGCCGGTGGGCCCGCTTTGCACCGAAAAACGTGTCCGGGTCAAAGGTCTCCAAATTTACCAAACTTAGTGTCAACAGGTCAGGAACGCTGATACAAACCCAACGGAACTTCCAGATTTGGATTCCGATGAGCCGAACACAAAATCGCCCATCGAGCGGGGCCTGTGGGGCCCACGACACGCGATTTCGTCAACGTTCTCAGAATCGAACCAAACTTGACCCACAGGACCATCGTATCGCTACGAGTCCGATGGCGCAAGCTTTGTCTCAATCTGACGAGTGTACAAGAAGTTAGGGTGAAATACAGAAAAGTCGGATACGGGGCGATGTCCACGGATACGCATTGATTCCGGTGTGCACGCACACCCGAATCAGCTTCCGCAAAATCTCACACGTCCGTATCGACGACGCGCACGTATCTGTGAAGACCGCACGCGACCAAGTCGTCCCATTTGGCGGGGCGCACTCAGTTTCGGGGTGAAACAGGGTCTAGTTTTTCCTGTTTTTGGATCGCGGTGTGCGATCACCACAGGACGTGATGCCCCGAACGGTTTATCCGGGCACCGAGAGGGTCATACAGGCTTCATAACGCAATTTGCGGAATTGAAAACGGAGCTACGAACAAAAAGTTACACGCACCTGAAGGGGACCCGAAAATCAGGGTCGAGTCGTGTCCGACTCGAGTCGGACACGGGAATCTGAATTAGGGTTAGTGTTAGGGCTCGGCTTGCTGCGGCGGTGGCCGGTGGTCGGCACGGCGGCGGGGAGGCCGAGGGTGGCTGGGGGTGCTGCGGCGGAGGGCGGCGCAGCACGGCGGCGCACTGGGAGGCGGCGTCGGCTGCTGCTGCTGGTGCTGCTCGTTGCTGCTGCCGGAGACGGAGGAGGAAGGAGGAGGAGAGGCTGGGGGCGAGGCGATGGGCGGCGGCGCTAGGCGGTGGCTGGCAGCGGCGAGGCAGGGCGGCACGGCGGAGAGGGGCGGCGCCGGGCTAGGGTTAGGGTTTCGGTGAGGGAGGAGGAAGAAGAAGAGGGGGGGTTTAAGTAGGAGGAGGCGGCGGTTAGGGGGGCCGGGCAAGGCGGGGAAGAGGGGGAGGTGGCGCGGTGGACGCGGCGCTGCGCGCGGAGGGCGGCGGTGGAGTCGGGCGACGTGGGGGCTGGGGTCGTGCGGGTTGGCGGGTTGGCGGGTCGGGTCTGACCAACCCGACCCGACCCGATAGGAGGGTTGGGCTGGGCTGCTGATGGGCCGGTCCACTGGGCCGGGCCGGCCCAAGAAGAGAAAAAAAATAAAAATAAAAATAATATTTAATAATAATAATTATTATTTTAAAAATAGTTAATTAAATAATTAATTAAAAAAAATTGTTTTTAGGCATTTAAAAATAGGTCTGAGGCCCAGAAAAATCCAGAAAAATTACCCTAAGTCCAGTTTTCCATTTTACACCCACAAATATTATTTTTATGATATTTTAATATTATTTATTGACAATTAAAAATCATTTTATAATTAAGAACCTTGATTTTAATTTCAGAAAAATCCCAGAAAATTCCAGAAAATGGGGAAAAATCTAAGATTTAATAATTTGAAAATTCAGGGGGTTTACAACCTACCCAACTTACAAAAATTTCGTCCTCGAAATTTAAGAATAACAATGAGACAAAAGGAAAAGGTCGGGAATTAAAATATACCTCAGGGTTCAAAAAGATAGGGGTATCGCTCTCTAATCTCGTTTTCTCGCTCCCAGGTGGATTCGCCGGGAGAATGGTGCTTCCAAGCTACGCAAACCAGGAAAATAACCTGGTTCCGTAGAACTTTCTCCGATCGATCCAGTATCTCCACGGGTTGCTCTTGGTAAGTCAAACTTGGGCCTACTTCGAGCTCTGAGTGATCCAAAATATGGCTGGGGTCTGACACGTACTTTCTCAGCTGCGATACGTGGAAGACGTTATGGACTCCATCCAGAGAGGGTGGCAATGCCATTCGGTATGCCACTTCTCCGATTTTCTTCTGAATGCCAAAAGGTCCAATAAATCTTGGGCTGAGTTTTCCACTCCTTCCGAACCTAATGGAGCCACGTGTCGGGAAAATCTTTAAGAATACCAGCTCTCCAACCTCAAATTCCAAGGGCCTTCGGTGGCTATTTGCCCAATGTCGTTGCCTGTCTTGAGCCACTCAAAGTCTGTCCCTTATTTGCTTTACCTTCTCAGTTGAATCGATCACCATCTCTGGTCCCAGCAGGGCTCTTTCTCCAACGTCGTCCCATGATAGCGGGATACGACATCTTCGTCCATATAGAGCTTCAAATGGAGTCATCTCAATACTTGCTTGGTAACTGTTATTATAAGAGAACTCCACAAGATGTAGGTAGTCTTCCCAGGATCCTCCAAAATCTAGAACACATGTACGGAGCATATCTTCAAGTGTCTGGATTGTACGTTCCGATTGTCCATCGGTTTGGGGATGATAAGCTGTGCTGAATTTGAGTTGCGTCCCTAAGTTGGCTTGTAAACTCTTTCAGAAGTGAGAGGTGAATCTTGAATCTCGGTCGGAGACAATACTTACTGAAACTCCATGCAGCCTAACAATATGTCTGATATATAAATCTGCCAGCTTTTCTGTAGATAGCCCCACTTTGAAAGGTAGAAAATGTGCAGACTTGGTCAGTCTATCTACTATCACCCAAATTGTATCCTTTCCACTAGGTGTCCTTGGAAGTCCGAAAACAAAATCCATTGTGATATGTTTCCACTTCTACTCCGGAATGGGCAGTGGTTGAAGCAATCCTCCAGGTCTTTGTCTTTCTGCCTTGACTTGCTGGCACACTAAACAACGAGATACGAACCTGGCTACTTCTTTTTTCATGCCATGCCACCAAACATGCGTCCTCAGGTCCTTGTACATCTTGTTGGCTCCTGGATGTATAGAGTATTGCGATCGGTGCGCCTCTTGCATAATTTCTTCTCTTGTGTCTCCTTGGGGTACACATAATCTATCGCCATGCCTCAGTGATCCATCTTCATGAATTCTAAAATCTTCCACTAATCCAGCTTGCACTTGACCTCAAAGGCTTCGCAGCCCTTCGTCTTGAAACTGAGTCTCCTTGATCTTGTCTATTAAAGTAGACTGAATATGCAAGTTCATCATTTGGCCTTCTTTTCCTGGGATAATTACTTCAATACCTAAACTTTCCAAGTCCTCTAGCAGGTGTCTGTCCATAGTCAAGTACATCGCCATAGGATATCTGCTTAGAGCATCAACAACTACATTGGCCTTCCCAGGATGATACTGAAGGGTGATATCAAAATCTTTCATTAGTTCCAGCCACCTTCTTTGCCTCATGTTCAGCTCTTTCTGGGTGAAGATATATTTTAGACTTTTATGGTCTGTAAATATTTCCACCTTTTCTCCATAAAGATAATGCTTCCATAGTTTAAGAGCAAAAATGACAGCTGCCAATTCTAAATCATGAGTTGGATAGTTCTTTTCATGAGGTCGAAGCTGTCGAGAGGCATATGCTATTACTTTCTTGTTCTGCTCCAATACACAACCTAGACCTTTTCCAGAAGCATCACTATAAATAGCGAAACCTACGGTTCCAGAAGGTAAGGTCAGAATAGGGGCAGTAGTCAGCCTTTTCTTTAATTCCTTAAAAGCATGCTGACATTCATCAGTCCAGGTGAACTCTTCATCCTTCCTTGTTAATTTTGTCATGGGTTCAGCAATTCTTGCAAAGTCCTTCACAAACTTTCGATAGTAGCCAGCTAGTCCCAGGAAGCTTCTAATCTCTGCTACAGAGTCTGGAGTGGGCCAGGATTCTACTGCCGCTATCTTCTTAGGATCTACTGCTATTCCATCTCCAGTCACAACATGTCCCAAGAATTCTACTTTGTCTAGGAAGAAAGCATATTTAGATAATTTTCCATAAAGTTTTTCCTTCCTCAAAGTCTCCAATGCTAACCTCAAATGTTCTTCATGTTCTTCGGGGGTCTTGGAGTAGATTAAAATATCATCAATAAAGACCACTACAAATTTGTCTAGGTATGGCTGGAAAACTCTGTTCATCAAGTTCATAAAAACTGCTGGTGCATTTGTCAACCCGAACGGCATTACTAGGAATTCGTAGTGTCCGTTCCGGGGATTGAAAGCAGTTTTAGGGATGTCTTCCTTTCTCACCCTTACTTGGTGGTAACCCGACCTCAAATCAATCTTTGAAAATATCCGAGCTCCACTCAACTGATCAAATAGGTCATCTATCCTGGGCAGGGGATACTTATTCTTAATTGTTAAGGCATTCAAGGCCCTATAGTCAATACACATTCGGGATGTTCCGTCTTTCTTGGGCACAAATAATACTGGAGCTCCCCAGGGTGAGACACTAGACCTAATAAAGCATTTGTCTTCTAGTTCTTTGATTTGCTCATTTAGTTCTATTATCTCCTTCTTGTTGATTCTGTAGGGATTTTGAGATACTGGTGCTGCTCCTGGCACTAAGTCAATGGAGAATTCAACTTCTCGGTCTGGGGGTAAGCCTGGAAGATCCTCAGGGAAGACATCAAGATATTCAGAGATGATAGGTAGTGGCAATTCTTCTGTTACTAGGGCTCCATAAATTTTGTTATTACCCATTTCTCTAGAACCTCTAGCAAATTCAAATTCTGGCTTGTCAGGGGGCCTGAAGATTACACTACCTCTGTGGCAGTCTATAGTGGCATGATGTTGACTTAACCAATCCATACCCAGTATAATATCAAAACTGGGAACTGGCATTACAAGTAGCCTAGCATACAGTTCTCTTCCACACAATGTAATAGGACAATTGTTACAGGCATCACTAATTGGGATGATTCCTCCACTGGTAATGATCTTATAACAATTCTTAAGGGGTTTAGTGATTAAGCTATGCTTCATAAGGAAATCTACTGACATGAATGAATATGAAGCTCCAGAGTCAAATAAAGTAATAGCTGGTATTGAATTTATAAGCACAGAACCTGTGATCACGTCTGCTGTGGCTTCAGCTTCTTCTAGAGTCATTGCATAAGTACGGCCTTGCTGCGGTGCACCCCTCTGTTGCTGCTGTTGGTGCTGAGCAAAGCGTTGTTGTTGTGTTGGAAGCGGGGGTCCCCTCTGTTGTGCTGCTGGGGCCCTGGCCTGGGCTGGAGCCTTGGGTGCAGCGGTGCGTCCTTGAGCAGCTGGACAGTCCCTCATTTGATGCGCTGCTGAGCCGCAGTAGAGGCAGGCACTTAGCCTCTTCCTGCAGACTTGCCAAGTATGACCTAGTTTTTGGCAAAAGTTACAAGCAGCAGCTTGTTGGTTCTGTCCTTGAGCCTGGTGTTGGGGTGCTGGAGCTCGAGGGAGAGGACGCTGAGTTTGCTGCGGGGCCCTCTGCTGTTGTTGTTGTTGTTGTTGTTGTTGAAAAGGGCGTTTGTTGGGTCCCGCATTTCCGGTATCTCTCTCTCGTTTCAGTTTATGCCCCATATCTCTCTCAATGCCTTGTGCCACACTCAGGATTTCCTCATAGGTGCGAGCTCGGCTGGTGGTGACAGCAAGGTGAATATCCAGAGACAGCCCCTTCTTGAATCTACGGGCTCTGTCCTCCGGGGTACGAATCATGTACTCCGCAAAGTGGCTTAACCTGCTAAATTCAGCAGTATACTCATCAACAGACAGGTTACCTTGTTCCAGTCTCTCGAATTGGCTTTCGAGAGCTTCCCGAGCCACTTCGGGGTAGAATTTCTTCTTGAATAGCCTCTTGAAGTCCTTCCAGGTGAGGTCAGGAGCAGATAGTTGGGGTTCATCTCTGAACCAGGTTCGAGCAATGTCGAACAGTTGCAGGCTTGCGGATTCCACTTTGAGATCATCAGGAACCCGAGCAGTCTTCAGGAGTCTCTCGACATTCTCTATCCACTCATCGGCATAGAGAATGCCCTCAGTTCCGTAGAATTCCAGGGGTCTAAGGTTCTTAAAGTCTTTAGCACTCCCTGACCTCTTGAGTGACGACTCCTGGGACTTAAGAGCTTCTGAGAGGCTGGTCCGCAGAAGTGCAGTCTGTTCTTTCTGGGATTCCACCAATCCTTGGAACACTCCAAGTAGTTGTGCCCCATCCAGAGTAACTACCGGAACAGATGGAGGCGACGGGAGTGCAAGAGTCTCGGGCACATTTTGCTCAGCTGGTTCTGATGTGCCTCCTACTGTGTTCCTGGTCTGGACCATTCTGAAAGATTAAGGGATAGGAAGATCAGAATAGAATACTTGGAAATCAAAGGCGATAGGAAAATTGAGCAAAAATGATATCAAGAATTAAAATAAGGACCCTATACTGTGAATGAGCTTTTCCTAGAATCCTCAATCTTATTCCATACCCTGTCCTAGGGTATTACCCTATTTTAGGATAGGACCTGCATGGGCCACCATAAAAATGTGTCACGACCCGCACCCGGAAATTCGGGCTCGAGTGCGTGGGTACGTCCAGCCTACGCCGCAGAGTCGGCGGTAGTACGCTGTCTAGGTCAATTCCAGATTTACTAAACTAGCTCATTCATAATTAACATAGGCAAGATAATAATGAGAATAGAAACTTAAGATTGCAACTGAAATAAATACGACAACAGATTCAAATGTTTTAGTACAAAAATTCAGAATAAAATCGGGGACAAACCCGATTACTAAGATAAGAAACTGAAATAAAAGGTAGCTACTGCTAGCTACTCGGCAGCAGGGATCTCCTGGGTGGGTTCTGGCTCCTCATAGGTATCATATGTACCCTCATAGGGACCATAATATGTAGGGGCAAGGTCCTCATCATCGCCTAAATAAACAGATCCAGTCAGGAAAGGAGCAAAGTACACAGTGCACAACAAGATTAAACTAAATATTTATGACAATTAAAATGAATATCATATTGAGAAACTGCATACAAGAACATCAATATCTCAGAGTTAATGCTGTAAACAGGAATATGAGAAAACAGAAATAAATAAGACAAGAAGTGAACTACAACAGTCAGCAAGAAATATAACATGACCAGAAACTATCTGTGTGAACTTGTGTTTGTTTTTAGAATACATAGTTGGCATGTAGGGGTTTATAAGGCTAATTCGGCCGTCATAAACGGCTATTAAACAGGGGAAATCGAGATCTGGCTGAGGTACAGTCGTGTACCAACAGCTATTAAACATGGCAGGGGAAAGGGTAAACTACATGCCTTCTAGTATTCTTCCACCCGGCATGAAAAACAAGACATGAACTCCAATATTCAAGACATGAAATCCAGCATTTCTAACACTAGGTGTAATCATCAAGGGTACTAGTAAGACAGGGAATTAATTTTCACAATATAAAGATTTAACTTGAAGTGCAGGTACTTGCCTGTTGTTTGGATCTGATTAAAATTGGTTCTTGGGAAAATTTCCAGAGATGAGTCCAAAAGCTGAAATAGACATTACCATCACGCTCAGAAGATGTCAAATAGCTAGAAACGCCTGTCCTTGGGTCCAATTTGGAGACAAGGGCAAAAACGACAGTTTCGGGTCAAAACGAAGTCCGTTGGTGGGCCCGCTTTGCACCGAAAAACGTGTCCGGGTCAAAGGTCTCCAAATTCACCAAACTTAGTGTCAACAGGTCAGGAACGCTGATACGAACCCAACGGAACTTCCAGATTTGGATTCCTATGAGCCGAACACAAAATCGCCCGTCGAGCGGGGCCTATGGGGCCCACGACACGCGATTTCGTCAATGTTCTCAGAATCGAACCAAACTTGACCCACAGGACCAGCGTATCGCTACGAGTCCGATGGCGCAAGTTTCGTCTCGATCTGACGAGTGTACAAGAAGTTAGGGTAAAATACAGAAAAGTCAGATACGGGGCGATGTTCGCTGATACGCGTTAATTTCGATGTGCACGCACAACCGAATCAGCTTCCGTGAAATCTCACACGTCCGTATCGACGACGCGCACGTATCTGTGAAGACCGCACATGACCAAGTTGTCCCGTTTGGCGGGGCGCACTCAGTTCCGGGGTAAAACAGTGTCTGGTTTTTCCTATTTTTGGATCGCGATGTGCGATCACCACAGGACGCGATGCCCCGAACGGTTTGTCCAGACACCGAGAGGATCATACAGGCTTCACAACACAATTTGCGGAATTAAAAATGGAGCTACGAACAAAAAATTACACGTACCTGAAGGGGACCCGAAAATCAGGGTCGAGTCGTGTCCGACTCGAGTCGGACACGGGAATCTGAATTAGGGTTAGGGCTCATCTTGCTGCGGCGGTGGCCGGTGGTCGGCACGGCGGCGGGGAGGCCGAGGGTGGCTGGGGGTGCTGCGGCGGAGGGCGGCGCAGCACGGCGGTGCGCTGGGAGGCGGCGGAGGCGGCGCCGGCTGGTGCTGCTGGTGCTGCTCGTTGCTGCTGGCGGAGACGGAGGAGGAAGAAGGAGGAGAGGCTGGGGGCGAGGCGATGGGCGGCGACGCTAGGCGGTGGCTGGCAGCGGCGAGGCAGGGCGGCACGGCAGAGTGGGGCGGCACCGGGCTAGGGTTAGGGTTTCGGTGAGGGAGGAGGAAGAAGAAGAGGGGGGTTTAAGTAGGAGGAGGCGGCGGTTAGGGGGGCCGGGCAAGGCGGGGAAGAGGGGGAGGTGGCGCGGTGGACGCGGCGCTGCGCGCGAAAGGCGGCGGTGGAGTCGGGCGACGTGGGGGCTGGGGTCGTACGGGTTGGCGGATTGGCGGGTCGGGTCTGACCAACCCGACCCGACCCGATAGGAGGGTTGGGCTGGGCTGCTGATGGGCCTGTAAATTTAATAATTAATTAAAAAAATTGTTTTTAATTAATAATAATTATTTATTATTTTAAACAGTTAATTAAATAATTATTTAATAATAGAAAAAAACATTGATGGAGAGAAAAAAACATAATAATAATATTTAATAATAATTATTATTATTTTAAAAATAATTAATTAAATAATTAGTTAAAAAAATTATTTTTAGGCATTTAAAAATAGGTCTGAGGCCGAGAAAAATCCAGAAAAATTATCCTAAGTCCAGTTTTCCATTTTACACCCACAAATATTATTTTCATGATATTTTAATATTATTTATTGATAATTAAAAATCATTTGATAATTAAGAACCTTGATTTTAATTTCAGAAAATTCCCAGAAAATTCCAGAAAATTGGGGAAAATCCAAGATTTAATAATTTGAAAATTCAGGGAGTTTACAGGTATGATCAGTTGCACGTGGGCAATGCCGTCACCAGCTTCAGGTCCAGAGGTAGACTCATTGATGGAGCGCGGGTGTTTGTGGTATTAAACGAAAGAACGAAATGTATATAATACGAGGTTTGCACGAAACCCGCCTTCTTTGGTTTACAAACAAACTTGTACAATTTGATCCTATACGAGGATGTGGAAGTATAATTTATTTAATCTGGGTAGATGATTGCTATAGGTGTTTGATCTGCAGTCGATCACTTTAGCCTTGGACTACACGATGGTGAAGAAGTGCCGTAGAAAACGGAAAGCAGCTTCGTCGGTGGCAGAAGAGGAT
This sequence comes from Iris macrosiphon, assembly GCA_036927795.1. Taxonomy (NCBI): domain Eukaryota; kingdom Viridiplantae; phylum Streptophyta; class Magnoliopsida; order Asparagales; family Iridaceae; genus Iris; species Iris macrosiphon. Next base: position 33,584,511 of record JAYESA010000014.1, on the reverse strand, counting down.
GGATGCACGATGCCAATGTTGTCGATCGCTACTCTTTGCCTGAGCTCTGGATGCTTCTCTCTCTCTCTCAAAGACTCTTCGATCTCTCCTCAATCTCCAATGTTTCGACCCGTGGTTCGATCTTCTTTCAAAGTTTCGACCTTGTTCGATTTTTTAAGTCTCGACCTTTGTTCGATTTTTTGACCTGTTCCTCTGTTGATAGAGGTCTCTATTTATAGAGTTTTGGTGACAGCGACCACTCAATCGGTATGGAAATTGAGTAGTGGAAAGTACAGCACCGTTTTACACATAGGTTAAAATAACCAAAGCCTGCGTATAGATGACCTTTTGAATGAGCGTGTGACGCGGGTCCAACTAAGGGACAAAACGTGTATAATCTCATTGAAGATCATGGCGTAGAAGCCACGTAGGTAGGTATCCCTCGTGTAGAAGAGGTTGGCATAAAAGCCAATGTCTGTCACCATGGCGTAGAAGTCAAGTAGGCATAGAAGTCGAGTAGGCGTAGAAGCCTGAGGGCATAGAAGCCAAATAAGCACAGAAGGCCGAATGAGCATAGAAGCCGAACGAGCATAGAAGCTGAATAGGCGTAGAAGCCGAGCGGGCACAGAAGCTGAATGGGTTTAGAAGCTGCTGCGTAATGTGCCAGAGTGGTCGTAGAGGCCGAGCAGTCACAAAAGCTAAATGGGCGTAGAAGCCGAGGTGATATGGACGTCTTTAGCCGAAATCACGGCTCTTGGAGATATAATCAAATCTCTCGCATTAAATGCTGAGATCCGCCATTATTATTAATTGCAGAGACGTGTTCTGAAGGCCTGGCACTGTTCTGAGAATTTGGTGCAGAGACGTGCCTCGAGCCCTGGACGAAGGGCAGCTTTTGACGTGGCAGTCTGTTTGTCTTTCGCGGAGCGTAAATAGTTCGTGTTTGCCTGTGTAAAACAAGGCAGCGTATCCCCTTGTATGCGTAAAAGCAGTCTCCGCTGAGGGAATGTCAGTAAACGATGGTTCGGTGATATTTAATCAAATTCTCTGCATTAAATGCAGAGATCCGCCATCATACTGTGGGGCACATCCCGAGTGGTCTGCCATCTTTCCAGCCGTCGTCTGGATAGCCGTGCAGCACTTTTTGTCAGGAGTCAGATGTCAGTTTCACTGCGTGACTTGACAGGTTCATTTCGGGAAAGATGAAGCGTTCCTCGTACGCTTTAATGCTGCTTTGAAAGCGGATGAGTTTTACGCCATGGAGGCGATGAAGTACCCCGTCTACGCTGAAGCAGCCTGGACATACTATATTTTACGTGGATGATCCCATCATATTTTACGCCGTGCTTAGCGGAAAAGCTCTGTTGCACTCTTGATGGCCTTGAGGTCCCCTGCTTACGCTGCCCTGTATTGCCATGTTGCGTAGAGCCATCCAGCATATTTTTCATGCTTCTACAAGACCCCCTTTAAAGCTTTCAAATTTCTTCAGAATTTGGAACGCTTTGAATGAAGCATGAACCGCTCCTCATAACTCAAAATATTTCTGAATGGTGCGTTGAAACGGTCGATGCTGACTTTATGGCAGATTTATTGGGGACCGGTGTGACCTCTCTCGCCTATAAAAGGCCGAGGAGTTTAACCTGCTCTTCCCGCATTCCTTTTGCCACACAAGGATGATCGCCGGAGTCCGTCGGGTCAATCTGAGGAAGAAGAAGACCATATTCTTCCAGCATGTAGGGAGCCAAAAAAGATGACATCTTCGAGCAAGTCTCATCTGCAACGATGGATCATGGAAGGATATCATAGCCTCCTTTGCTCGGGATAATCAGCAACTTTGCATGGCGGTTCTCCGGGAGAGAGGAAGGGTCGTTTTAGACCACACAGCTTGCAAGCTGCGTATTTTCTCCTGAGACTTCCGCGGACGAGAGAAGACAAGCTGTAACTGTCGTTCTCGATCGAGTTGGGTTAAAGAAGCCTCAACTGGATCTGACATGGCATATGGAGGATGGGCCCTGAAGAAGTTCATGTAGGCCCAGTGCTGTATCCTCCCGCCAGCAATCATCTTCTTGTTCATGACTGTGGAAGTCGATGAACTGCCATGGAAGAAGAGGAAGACCTTCACCGGTGCGAGAACCTGTCAGATCAGATCCTGGGGGGTGGCCTTCCGATGATGACGAGAAAATCCTTTGTAGACGGGATTTCCCTCAAATGTATTCACGAAAATAAAGAAAAAAACCCTTGTAGACTGGATTTCCCTCATATGTAATCGTGATTTTCTATTTTTAATAAAGTCATCTTCTTCTGTGCATATGATTGTCTTGCTATACGTTGCTGTGAAGTCCGAATATGTGTAGCTTCGACATATTTGATTCTTTACGCCGACTCTGTTTAGAAAGAGTGCTAGGTCCTATCCTATCTTTTATACATAACTAGAGATGCGTAGAAAGCCGTTGTAACATTCGAGTGTTCGAACCGTCCTGCTGTTTTAGGAGTGAGAAACCGCGTAGAATTCTGAACTGTTGCTTCTGATGAACAGAATTTCTTTGTTCAGACATCATCTTCAAGAGTGATTTCTCAAAAATTCCCTTGGAACGGGGTCGAGAAATGGCTGTCAAACTGAGTTGCCATCTTGATAGATAAAATATTCAGACTGGAGTCTGGATGAACTTTGAATCGACCCATAAAGAAGAGTAGTTTTTCAATGTTGAACTCTGTATGCTTCGGGTACTTGGGATATCTTGGGGTCAAGAACGAGTATCCTCTGTGTGAACTCTTTGTAATTGACCGCTTTTGAGGATCGTTCAGATGTACGCGTGATCTGGCCGACGTATCCTTCAGATGTGCGGAAAGTCGTGGAGCATGAAATCATTAGTCTGCAGCTTCTGAGCATAAACTAAACACCATCGAGCGTGAAATCATAGACTTGTAGTTCCTGAGCGTGAAGTCATAGGTTTGTAGCCTCTCAAGCATAAAAGCTACTGAGCACAAAGGCATCTGGGCGTAAAACCCGACTTGTAGCCATCGAACGTAAAGCCGTAGATTAGTAGCTGTCGAGCGTAGAAAGCTCCTTAGCGTAGAACTGTAGATTTGTAGTTTCTGAAAAGAAAATTTTTCCGAGCGTGAAGTTGCGGATCTGTTGCTTCTGAGCATAAACTAAGCACCACCGAGCATGAGATCATCGATTTGTTATCTGCTGGCATGAAGTCGTAGGATTGTGGCCTCTCGAGCATAAAAGCTACCGAGCACAAAGGCATCCGGGCATAAAACCATAGACTTATAGCTTGCGAGCGTAAAACCGTAGATCTGTTGCTGTCGAGCGTAGAAAGCTCCTTAGCGTAAGAACTGCTGACCTGCTTTGCGCGAAAAACTTTTTGAATTCGCTGACTGTCCGCCTTCTCTGAATAATAGGCTGACGTAGGACCCAATCATAATCGAATATTTAATTAGAAGATTTGGTTCGGGGTCCGAGGAGTCCATCCGAACTCTATATATATCCCAAGTTTTCTGAGAGAAAAACTTTTTATCCGTCTTCTGCGAAAGAAAGCCTCCGACTGTTCGAGCTCTTCTCCGAGTCTTCTCTGAGTCTTCAAAGTTTCCAGTAATGGCCTCTAAGCAATCCTCCTCCTCTAAGGAAAAGAAGATTGATTCTTCTTCTCGTTCTTCTGCCCAAGCAGGAGTGCCTCCGGTTGGACAGGGCGAACCCCATTCTGAGCCGAGCATCCCGCCGACGAGCAGTGCACCCGGGCTGATAGGTAGAGCTTTTGGGACGAATGAGAACGACTGAAAAATCCTTCGCACACGTTGAACATGACCGCGCTAGGTCGTTTTCTGTGCTGATAGCCTCTTTGAGGAAGATGATGCACGGAGACGTTTTATCTCTTACGCCCACATTCCTAATGTGTCAGCGTAAAAACTCTATTTTTTTTGCAGTCGAGCGTAAAAGCTTTGACCGCCGAAAACTTGGTGTATACCATTAAAATTTGAGTTTTATGCTTGTGGATGGAAATCCTGGCATAATAACTCAATTTAATCAATCTGGCGTAAAGCACAGACCGTATACTGCCAACCTTAAATTTTATATTTTTTGAGAAAATGGATTCCAGCGTAAAGGCTTAAGTTTCACAGTCTCGGCGTAGAGCACGGACTGTTGTTTTTCCTTTTTTGCGGAAGCTGCAAGTCCCGAAATGTCTAGTTAGGAACTGACGTGTTTCTTCTGTGCTTTTGCAGTTAACTTGCATGAGTCTCCGCTGGCTGAAGTGATGGGCTCTGCCGCCGGGATGCTGCACTCCAACTATTTGGAGGATCTGTCATACGTGACATTTTTTATCTCCGGGCCCCAGTACCCCGAAGGAAGGGCAATTCTGATATCGGCTCAGGACGAGCGAATGCTGCTGAGCATGATTAATGGAGAGCCTTTAACGTATGTAGACGGGGACCAATATATAAAGTCGGCCTTTCTTTTCGGGGACATGATTGACAAGCAGTCCTAGACAAAGCCAAAGAAAGAACTCTGGATTTTCCCTGCCGGGAAGTTGGTCTTGAGTCTGCCCAAGATGCCGAGAGATTATCCTATCTCGGCATTCTCCCATGCTACTCATCCCAGGAAGATGTCGTGGACGCTGACTCCCGATCTTCACGGTAGGCCGGAAAAGATCTTCTACCAGAAAGGATCTGGCCTATTTGTCAGCCGCCCTTCCGGTCATGTAACATTGTTCAGGGGATTGTACCCGGGCAGTGTCCCGAGTGAAGACAGCTTGGTGCTCCAGCCGGTGCAATTGCCGACCTTTTGTAATGATTTTATGGGGCGCGGAGGAGTATACCCCAAGGCGAATCCTCGATGCAATGGGTGGATGACCCTAACAAATCTTCGATGGGCTCGCTTAGTTGATTGGGCCCTGGAGCATTTTCAGATCGAGTTGGAGAATATCGGTCTGTTGGCAGCTGTGAGTGCCACCAACGTTGGGTTACCTCCTAATCCTAACCTGTTTTTGGCACTGATGGAGCGATACATTCCGCTCACCGGGACTTTTGCCACTCCGCTGGGGGAGTTGGGATTGGCCCTTCATGAGATGGCAGAGATCTCGAGACTGCCGATGGGGGATACTCCGTACGAAGAGTATGTTCCCACGAATCGGGAGTTGGGGGATTCAGACCCTCGGGTAGTGGAAGTGTACCAGGAGCTGATGTGCCACTACCTTGCTTGCACCGCCTTCTATGCTGAGCCTTCAGATTTGGCTCACACCAGTAAATGTACGTCCTACCTCTTTTTTCACCGGGCTAGGGCTGCTCAGCCGGAGAAAGTCTTGGAAGTCAAGGATGAGCCTGTGAATCCTCTGAGCGTGCTGACTGCTCAGGAAGTCGACGATCTCCTGGAAGAAGCTAGGGCTCCGGATCAGATCCTCGTCGAAGGGATAGGAAAATATCCTGCAGGTACTAAGGCCTACAGCTATCTAAGGCATTATCGCAGGGCTCTATCCAAGGAAGCTCAACTGGCTGGCTTCCTTTCTATATGGCTGCGCCGACTGGTGGTACCCGGCATCGCATCTGCAGATCATATTCACCGCAATATCTTGTGACCTACAGTGCGTCTGGTGTTTGGGGCAAGACTGGGCTTGCTCTCTGCTATGGTGTGCCGCATATAAGCTGGCTTGAGGGCGATGACTGAGGCGCTTCTCGCTGATAAAGCTCGGCGTGAAAGCTTTCTCCGGGTGGAATTACCATACCTGTATTTGATGGGATGGTTAATTTTCCATAACCCTCGGGTGATGTCTCCCAGTTCCGGCAGTAGCTTGGGGGGAGTTTCTTGCTGAATTACAAGAAATCCTCTTGGAATGTGCTCACAGTTTTAGACTGTCGGCGGGTGCTGCACTGCGGTCACAGCTGGAAGCTCCTTTGCAGTGTCCCTTCTGTTCATCGTAACCAATCGGAGATTAGGCTTGAGGACTCAGGTAGAGATAGGACCACTCTTTCTCCTGAAGCCTTCAATTGGTTGGTCTGCATTAGACCTTCCCACCTGTTGTACAGAAGTGAAGATCACTGCTTCTTCGAACCCTACCTGCCTAGTCGATTTGTCAGGCAGTTTGGGTATGATTAGTTGCATGTGGGAAACGCTGTCACCAGCTTCAGGTCCAGAGGTGGACTCATCGATGGAGCGAGGGGATGGCGATATTTTATCATGGGTTGTACCGGGGTAATTTTTATTGTGCCCTTCGTCACACCCTCCACGAAGCTGTGTATCCTGCATTCGTATGCCCAGTTCTATGTGGCAACGAACACCTCCCATCGTAATTTTGATATGGGTGGAAGTTTTAGGGTGCCCTCTTCCAAGCCTGGGGGAAGGGTTGAAGTCCCCTCGATTTCTTCTGACGAGGGTGATGAGTCCGCTACTCCGGATGAGCCTTTCGTATCGGTACCGAGAGGTAAAATTTCTTCACCTGCAGGGGCGTTGTTAGTCTTCGGGAAACGAAGGGCTTCTGCTCTGAAGGAGGCTTCCCCTCGTAAGAGGACGAAGAGGATGGTTACTCGTCCTCTCCAGATTCCCGGCATTGAGGCTCCTGGAAGTGAGCCTGCTTCTTCCTATGTCGGGGATAATTCTTGGATTGGGGGTTCCTCGCCTTTTAGAGAGGAACCTTCTACAGTTTTGGCCGGTGGCGTCGGAGAATCTCAGCTGGAGGCTGCTACCGCTGCTACTGCTTCAGGTAGTGGAACGAAGTCGCCTTCGAGGCTGGTTATAAGACTCCAGATACCTTTGTCCGGATCAGCATTGGGAGGGGCCCCTGCCGTGCCCGTCAGCACTTCTTACGAGATTCCAGTTGATAAGCCTCAAGTGGATCTTGGCGAAGACCTGGAAAAGTATTTGCCAGTGTCAGTTAGCAGGCCCTTGTCTCCAGGTATGACAGCTTGCCTAGCATCACTGTCGTCTTTTCGTGCCTCTTCTTTTAGGAAAATTAACATCATGTTTGACATTAACTTCCTCTTGTCTTCTTCTCAGGGGACGACCTCTTCGGTGAGGGCAATGTATATGCGTCCTTCGGCTCCGTGTCAGGTCCTGGCGTTGATACGGAGGCGCCTGGTTTTGAAGGGGAAGCATCTTTGGGTGCCGGCTCGCCTGCCGACGAGGCTTCGATACCTCAAGAGGACGACCATGTCGTTACGACAATGCCTCCTTCGAGTATGCGGGTTGGTGCTTCTTCTTTTGTCGCACCCCCTGTTGAGACGAGGACTGTGGCCACGTCGATTGTGGTTGCCTCTGGAGCGAGGTTCGACAATATTGCAGCGACTCCCAGCGTGTTTTCGGGCCTAGCTGCGCTGACCGATCAGTATACCAGTATCTTCTACAACACTTTGAAAATGCTGATATCAATGGTGTTGGAGAAGAATCTGAACTTTGAGCGCCTGAAGAGGTCCTCTCGATTTTTGATAGAGGCAATCAGGGACCTTGGTGATACTGGTTTAGCTGACGCCCTGGCGGAGGTAGTTAATGGTTTGGAGCAACCCATTAACGAATACTCGAAGCTATCCCAAGGCAGTGTTGACAATCTGGTCCAGGATGAATATGACTCGCTGACTGCAAGGCTGGGAGAGTTGGAAGCTCTAAGCAGGTCCCTCGAGATGCGGCAGCAGGAGATGAGCGACGAGAACACCCTCTTAGAGTGTGTTGTTCCCCAGTTGGCCAAGAGTAAAGCTGAACATGAGAAAAATGAAGTGAGGGTCTGTAAGTTGGAGGCTGAGCTCGCTTTAGCGAAGGAGTGGTCTCGTGCTTCAGCCGCCAGTGTGCATGTGTTACAGAGCCAGATGGAAGAAGCTCAACAGAACTTGGCACATACGAGTGCCATGCACGCCACTCCTACACATTCTCTGTCTGATTTATCCGGCTTGAATGATGAGGAGACGAGATGGGAGGGAGCTCGAGCTGCCGTTTGGACTCCAGAAATGCGAAGATGGCCAGACTGGCGCAGCAGATTTGCGATTTGGCTGCTCCCCCTTCATGATGTACTTTTGCTTTTACTTTTTAATGTACATCCGCTCTTTTTTGGGGAATAATAAAGAGGCTTTTTATCTGACTTTGTGGACCCGTCATTTTGGAATGTAAATGACGGGTTTGAGCGAGAGTACTATCAGAGGTAGTATGGACGTGATAGTCTCTCGGTAAACTTTAGCAGGGCGCATCTATTCAGGGGTCATATGGACATGATAGAGTACGACCCAACTAGTTTCGTTTTGGAAGTAGTTTTGTCAGAATGAGATTTTTGCCTTTATTCCACTTGAGCAGAGGAGGTTAAGCATAGTACCTTTTCAGGAATTTGCCATTGATAGGAGCCATTAGTAGGTCTCTATTAGGCTGGGCTAACCTGTAAGCGCCGTTTGAGAACATTGTCTCGATCACGTAGGGGCCTTCCCATTTGGGCTAAAATTTGCCTTTGCTCCTGTGAGTGAGAATCATTGGCCTTCTTACAGCTAAGACTAGCTCGCCAACTTTGAACACTCTTTCCTTTATTTTTTGATTAAAAGCTCTGGAAATACGCGCTTGATAGAACGCGATGCTCTGTTAAGCTTGAAGGCGTTTCTCGTCCAATCCTTCTATCTCTTGAAGCCTTAAAAGGTCATTCTTTTCCCGAGTTAACTCATTGGCGACTGCTATCCTGAGTGACGGGAATTGGATTTCGATGGGAAGAACTGCTTCGCTCCCGTAGACCAGTGAGAACGGGGTGCAACCTGTCGGCGCTCGGACCGTTGTGCGGTGCCCAAAGACATTCTTCCAGCTTTTCGTTCCAATCTCTTTTATTTGAAGAGACGAACTTCTTCAAGAGTTTGATAATGGTTTTGTTGAAGGCTTCTGCCAAACCATTAACAGCTGGATAATACGCCGTAGAGGCAATATTTTGTATCCGATTTTTATCGCAAAATCGATGAAACGCTTGGCTGATGAACTGAGGCCCATTGTCATGGATTATCCTTCGGGGAATACCAAAGCAATAAATGACGTGATGCTTGATGATGCTGATCACATTGGATGTTTTTACCTCAGCGAGAGGGATCGCCTCTGTCCATTTGGAGAAGTAATCCGTGATGGCCAGTATGAACTGGTGACCTCTGGAAGAAGATGGGTGAATAGGACCAATGATGTCCATACCCCATGCTTCGAAAGGCCAGGATGCAACCGTAGGATGTAGATGTTCAGACGGCTGGTGTATGAAGTCTGCATGGACCTGACAGGCCTTGCATCGTTTGGCATACTTGATTGCGTGTGCGATCATAGTGGGCCCGTAATAGCCCATTCTCCTGATACGATCCTGTAGCTTAGGACCAGGTTGATGTGCCCCGTATACGCCGTCGTAAGCTTCGCGGATAATTTGCTATGCTTCGTCATTAGAGAGATATCTCAATAGTAGTCCGTCGTAGGTCCGGTGATATAGGTATTATGAAGATGCATCGAAGTAGAAGCGTAATGATCGTCTTTTGACAGATGCTGCTTCTTTAGGGTCCTCCGGCAAGATTCCGTATGCCACGAAATCTGTAAAGGGACTTCTCCAATCTCTCGTAGGGGGATCGGTGTTCACAGCATAACTGCGTTCGATGTGAGCATTGTTCTTCCCGCAAAATAGATCTCTGATAAGAAGGATTACCGAATTCTGCCTTCTTATAGGAGTAGCTAAATCTGCAGCTAGACTGGCTAGGGCATCGGCTTCCAGATTCTGAGATCGAGGTACATGCTCTAGGAAGAATCCCTTGAATGTTACGGCTATCTTGACCGTTACTTGGTGATAGGGGATGAGGTCTGGATTTCGGACTTCATATATTCCCTTGACTTGATTGACGATAAGCAGAGAATCACCAAAAGCTTCTAGAGATTCGACCCCCAACTCTTTAGCGACTTGGAGCCCGATTAGTAGAGCGTTGTACTCCGCCATATTATTGGAACAGGGCTCGTTAAGAGAGTATGCTCGATAGATGACGAGTTTATCGGAAGTAACCAGGACAATTCCTACCCCTGAAACCATGTTTCCTTTGGGACCAGTCCTGGAGGCACCGTCGAAGAACAGCTGCCATGCCTCACTTTCCATTGCGGAACTACATTCTGTAACTTCGTCGGGAATATCCTCGTATATTTTGGAGGCCTCCGGGATCGGATGAGCAGCTAGGAAGTCAGCCAATGCTTGGCCTTTGATGGACTTCTGAGGGACGTACACCATGTCATATGGTGTTAATAACATCGCCCAAGTTGTGAGTCGGGAGTTAAGAACACTTGGCTTGTTCATCAGTACCCGAAGAGGATTGATCTTGGAGATGATGTGAATAGTCTGGCCGGTGACATAGTGCCGCATCTTTTGGATAGCGAACATCAGAGCCAAACATTCTTTTTCTACCGGATTGTACCGGTGCTCAGCTCCGATCATCATTCTACTTAGATAGTAGATAGCCTGTTCATGTCCCGCATCGTTCTTCTGTACGAGAAGAGCTCCAGAGAATAGTCCATCGCTCGAACGTACAGAAAGAATGGTCTTCCTACGACGGGAGGCACCAGAACTGGCGGACTGGTGAGGTAGCGTTTGATATCCCCGAACGCTTGCTGACAGGCTTCGTCCTATATAAAGGATATACCTTTCTTCATGAGGCAAGAAAAAGGCTGGCATCTTTCAGAAAGGTTGGATATGAATCTCCGGATATAGGCCAGACGACCTTGAAACCCCCTGAGTTCCCTCAGATTACGGGGTGGTCGCATTTCCAAGATGGCCTTGACTTTATCAGGGTCCACTTGAATGCCTTTGGCGGTAATAACGAATCCCAGAAATTTGCCACTAGATAAACCCAGAAAGGACTTTGTAGGATTCATTTTGAGTTGATGTTGGCGCATCAGCTCAAATACCGTCTTTAAGTCTTGGATGTGATTGACCCTGAGGCAGCTTTTGACAGCTATATCGTCTACGTAACATTCCACTATCTTGTGTAAATGCTTGTGGAATATGTTACTCATAGCCCGTTGGTAAGTAGCTCCGGCGTTCTTCAACCCGAAGGGCATGACCGTATAGCAATATACCCCCAGTGGTGTCCGAAAGGCAGTACGCTTCTCGTCCTCAGGATGCATCTTGATTTGATTGTATCCTGAGAATCCGTCCATGAAAGACATACGTTCAAAACTGCAGGTATTGTCAATCATGACGTCTATGATGGGAAGAGGAAACTCGTCCTTGGGGCAGGCTGCGTTCAGATCTCGGTAATCGATGCAGACTCGCACTTTCCCATTCTTCTTCATGACCGGGACGACATTGGCGACCCAATCGGGATATTCTTTCTCCCGGATGAAACTGCAGGCTATCAACTTCTTGACTTCAGCTTCAATGGCATCCATCATATCCGGGCGGAACCGGCGTTGGTGCTGCTTTATAGGCTTTGAATCGGGCAATATGTTGAGTTTATGAGTAGCCAACTTTGGATCAAGTCCTGGCATATTCTTATAATTCCATGCAAAGACGTCGATGTATTCTCTTATCAGTTGAATGACTTCTTCCCTCTCAGCTGGGGAAAGATTGTTACTGATAAATATCTGTCACGATCCGTACCCGGTTTAGGGGCACGAGTGCGTGGGTACATCCAGCCTACGCCGCAGCATCAGCGGTAGAACGCTGTCTAGGTCATGTAACTATCTAATCAAACTCACGTGAATACCCAAATCCATAAGGAGACGTGGATATCATAAAATAATGCTAGAAATACTCAATCACATAAACTAAGGCACGATGAGATATCAAGGCAAACAAGAAATACAAGACAAGTCTAACGACAAAATAATCATACCTGCAATCATTAACTTCCAATCCCCCAAGTGTGTCAGAAACCAGTCTACTAAGGTCACAGTCTGGAAAAATATTTTCCAGTCAAGAAGGAGCAAAGTACATCTCTAAATAGCAGTTCTATATAAATGACATAAACTATGTAGCAGTTCTAGATGGAAACATACCAGATGCATGTATAGGTACGAGAAATGTACAATGAGAGAAATACTGGAAATACTGGAAATACTGTAAGTAAATGCAGGAAAAGAATAATATGTCAATGAGCAAGAATCCTATGACTAAGTGTGTGAGTACTAGCTTTAATATGTGATCGGCTTGGGAACTTGATCAGGCTGGTTACATGTGATTAGCTATGGTTCATATAAAGTCAGGCTAACCGTTGGTTAGCTATGATGCATGTAGAGGTCAGGCTAATCACACGTAACAGCTATGGAGCATGTAAATGGTCAGGCCGCACCCGACGTGAGATGTGGGGTGAGCTATGGTGCATATAAAGTTGGGAATGATCACATATCTACACTAAAGTACTCCCCAAACCCCCGACTGGTATAGTAGATCCAATCATGGTACGCTATAGCACGGGATTCTCTAGGGAGGTAGCAAATCTCCCCGGGTCTCAGTGTCTGTACATGCACAAGATATCAAGGAAACAAGTCTTGTACAAGCTACACCATGAATAAGGAATAACATCTCATGACGAGATCCGTGTATACCAATCCGTGTAACCAATGTGTCAAGAACATGGATATTTACACTAGATACAGTGAACATAGGAGATATCTTAAATTAGAAACTAATCAGAGAATGTACTCGCCTTAGGTCCTTAGCTGGTAATTATTGATGTCCTGTTCCAGAGTGTCCCCTGGGTAAACCAACAGTCCTATAAACATATCACAAGCAAAAACCACATTTGCATCAGATGCTACACTAACACAGTCTAAAATACTGGCCTCAGGGCCATGTCAGGCAGGGCACTAGTCAACTAGGGTTATCTAGTAGGGATACGTATATAAATACACATATTATTAATTATCATTAATACTTACAATATATATATATATATATACTCATCATATTGAATAATTTACACCTATTAAATATGTACATTATTACCATACCAATCAATACATATACCAAATACGTGTTTATATATAAAATGCATACATTTGTTTACATATACCAAAATATGTTTATACATGTATATATATATGTACACATATTTATACCAAAATGTATTAATTTAATATATACTTTACCAATATATAATTATACCAAAATACACACATTAACATATATTATATGTATACAGTTAAATTAATACCCATATATATTTAATACGTATTTATAATAAAATACATTTTAATATACATATATAGAAAAATAGAGAAAATACGCAAGATATATATGTATATATATATAAAATATATATACACTAAGTAAAAATACACTATATACCTTAACATATATATATTAAGAAATATTTATACTAGAATTTATACATGTTAAATATTAATAAAATAAATAGTTATACATATACTAATTTAAATTATACTAGTATACGTAGTTATGTATACCAATTTAGTTTATACTATGTATATTAGGAATATAATAAAAGCATGTACAAAATATATATTTTTATACATATATACAAATTATATATGTTGAAAGTATATACAACTATATATATACATATATCAATTAATACAATACCAATAATGCATATACTAAATACGCATTTATTTTCATATCAACCATATTAAATATATACATATACATATACTATACTATACATTTATTAATATATACAAAAACATATACTAATTTATACATATGTATATACTCACACACACATCTACGTATTTATATACAATACATGTATGCGTATTAAACATTAATTAAAATAATACTATACATGTTCATGTATTTACAGTAATTAAATAATTACTACACATATACGTATATGAATTTATACTCATACGTATATACATATATACATATATATATATGTATATATATATATATATCTATATAAAGAAGGAAGAGGGAGAGGAGAATTACCTGCTGGGGGTTGGCCGGAGTCTCGCCGGAGTACGGCAGGAGGCCGCCGGACTGATGGGGGTGGTGGTGATGGATGATGGAGTTGGATGATGGAGTTGGAGGTGATGTGGAGTAGTTGACAGCGGAAGCTCCGGGAGGAATGGGGGAGCAGTCGACGGCGCAGGAAGGAGAGGAGCAGGGGTTGGCCGCCGGGTGCAGTCGTGCTCGGTCACCGGAGCTAACTGCAGGTCGCCGGAGGATCGGCTGAGCAATGTGGAGTGGGGCAGTCGGCAGATGGTAGGAGGCCGCCGTTCGGAGTTGTCGAGGCAGCGCCGGACTGGACTGTGTACGCCGGAGTTGAACGGTACGTGGGGGCCGCCGGGAATAGTCAGCAGTAGTATGGGTTGTTTAGTCGGAGCAGGGGGAGTCGTGAGGGGGCCGCCGGACGCTGAGCAGCGGGGTGGTGAAGGAGCAGCGGCTCGACGGGAAGAGGGCCGCCGGAGTCGAGCGTCGCCGGGCGCGGAGGAGATTGTAGGTGGAGGGAGAATGATGGGAGGAGGAGCAGTCGGCGGGGTCGGCCGAGCAGTCGGAGCGCAGGGGATGAATGGGGAACAGGCCGGCGGGAGGAGCTCCACCGGAGTCGTCGGAGCAAGGGAAGTCGGCCACCGTGCACAGTAAGGTCGGCCGGGTGATGAACAGTGAGTTCCCCCCCTTTCCTTATTCCTTTTGAATTTGAAAATCAAAAATAAAAGAAGAGGAAGAAGAAGGAAGAAGAAGAAGAAGAAGAAGAAGAGAGAAGAAAAAGGAAAATGAAAGGAAGAAGAAGAATATACATGCGTATGAGAGAGGGGAAGGAGGCTTGTGAGGTGGGGGAAAACCTAGGTTGTCTAGGGATTAGGGTTGATGTAGACATGATATTATATAGGGAGAGAGGGTGTTGAATCTAATGGTGAGGATGGACCCAAAGAATGAGTGGTCCAGATTGGACATGGGAAAAATAATTCATGTGGAAAATGAGGGTGAGAGTTTAAATAAAAATATTAGGTTCCCTCATTGTTCAAACAATTGGGTGAGGCCACAAATACAAATTTGCAATTTAGCCCCCTTAAATTTGGGAAATTGCACAAACACATGAAATGACAAAAATTTGGCGGGCGATTCGGTGTCCGGTGTTTTGTAGGGTCAGGGGGCGCTGTAAGATTGGTGTGGACTCAAATAACAGGGCACTGGAATTAAATTGGGATTTTCAGAATTGGTTAAAATAGTATCCTCAATTTAATTAGAAATAAATGCAAGTTGTGTTCTAAAATTAATTAGGAGTACATGGGGCCAAAATCAGGTCAGGTCATCAATACCAATAATGAAGAAGACTCAGAACAGGATATTACCCTAATTTGGGCCACACGAAAAATAGGTCAAGATTGCCTCCAATTTCAATTGGAACGCACAACGATACAAAAATAGGAAATTTAAAAATAAACGTCCGCGACTATTTTTGTGCGGCTAGAAATAATGTACAGAGAGCATAATTATGAGTTGCAAAAATAGCAGAATGGAAGGCGGGCATGTCTAGGGCAAGATTGTGAAATTTGTTGGAAGATAAAAGTCAGGGTAGCGCTCTAAATATCGAAGCAAAGGCAATGCGCAATAATTTAAATAAAATACGGTAATTAATTACAATCTCCAATAAATTAATTCTAAATAAAACAATTAATTACAGAATTCCACAATTTGGATAGGTGTTCATCTACTGGGCTTCTAGGTCAAGTCTGCTAGCTCAAAACAAATGAACACTGCATCTAATACTATATTTAATTACACATCACACATAATTATTTAAATTAATATACTATCATGCAACTACTTAATTGTAACTACAATAATATTAAATATTATTAAAAGTCGAAAATACCCCTGTTTTCGGAACGTGGTAGTGACAATATCGGCTTTGGTGAAAGTTCATCCCCAACATCAATCTGAATAACTTGATCTTTGGTGGGAGGTTATCTCTGCTCGAAGCAGAATTCCCACTGAGTATCCATTTGCTGAGCCCAAGCGTCATTCTCGAATAGTTCAGATTCTTGTTCATCTGATTCGAATGGATCCATCACTACCATATTTACTGGTAATATTTGCTCGAGAGCACGAGATGAGTTGGAGGGCGACGAGCCGTCTTGAAAAGGGGAAAATGTGTCCTCCTCTGACTTGGAAGTCGTAAGGGAGGTGGCGTACCCTAACCCGAAACGAGTTTGTTGATAGTGGGGATTACTGCGCGGCAGTATTCGTCTGCCTTTCCTATAGTTAAGACCTGGCTTCAGTTTCAAGTCATAACCCATATTTTGCATGATCTTTAAAGCTTGCAGGCTGTATCTGTGAACTTGTATTTCACCAGCATCGTCATTGAAGGAATCTTCTCGTATAGTCGATTCGTTGCATGTTCGGCCGAAGACTATTGAATGCTGACTGCTGCAGGCAGGCGGAACAATGAAGATAGAGTCCTCATGTGGTCCATATGTCGTGACGACATTGGATGATGACGCTACTTCCCATATGTATGGATGATAGGAATCTATAGCTTCCAAGAATTTTTGCGCTATAGGTTCTATATCGTCATGGGGAGAGGATTCCTGATTTGGAATCCGAGCGTCGATATACCAGAAAAGAGGATGTTTATTATCATCTGGAACTCCATTCCTGGTTGCATTTACATCAGTCGGCTGCTTGTTGCACCGAAGGTTAACGACCAAGGGTGGAGGCTTCTGGTTCAAAGTGATCACTAGAGGATCACCCCCTTTTTCTGACCTGGTTTTGTTCAGGTGGATAGCCATAGGCTCTATGGCTTTTGGACGAGTAGTTCGCCCCTTCACTCTGATTGACAGTTGTTGTTCGGCAGAGGGTCCTTCAGGCACCCGGTGGGATTCCTTCTCTGCTTGGGCTGATACCTCCTCCGCGTAGTCTTGAAAGTATAATACGACATCAGAATAGTATGATTCTATTCCTTTGAATGGATTTAGGTCAGCAACCTCCGTTTGTACCATTCCTTGGGCGTCTATATATTTAAGGCATTGATGTAGAGTTGAAGGAACGATGTTGTGGTCGTAGATCCATGGTCTACCCAGCAGAATGTTGTAGGATACCTCTGAATCGATGACATAGCATGTAGCCACTGATATGAGGTTGCCAATCTGGATCCTCAGGCAAATTTTCTCCAACGGCTTACTTCTTCCGGCATTAAAACCCATGATTGTAGTGGTGGTGTAAGCCAATTCGCTGGTAGGAATCCTCAGCGGTCTGAGCAAACTATGAGGAATGATGCTAATTGATGATCCTGGATCTATGTGGATCCGGTCGACCTCCATGGAACCAACGTATCCGATGTAATAGAGGGGTCTGTCATGCCAGTAATGTTTTAACAGTATGTCATCTTGTGTGAAAGTGATGTTCGGGACCACCTCCATCACACTGTGGCATTGAGGACACGCCACTGGTTCCTCATCAGGGGACTTGAGCTGGGTCAAGTATTCTTCCGCCTGTATGAGTGCTTCACTCAGGGCTAGACGAGTATCTTGGGAGAGCCTGAGTAGCTCAAAGATGGACAACCTGGCTGGTGTATTGGCCAGTTGGGCTAGGATGTCAAAGTTGTATGGCTTCTCTAAACCTTTGTTTTGAATATTTTTTACAGGTTTATCGAAGCGTACTTCTTTTTGCTTCCCCTTGTCCGCCGAAGTCGGTCTTGCTGGATCGGCCTGTGGTATGGCGGGCTCTGTAGCTGAAGCGTCTGCCGGTGCATCTTCCGGACTTGCTCCGTAGTCCTTGAGGTAAGCTTTACCTGAACGGGTTGCGGCCAAAGCCTCGTCTTCGTCTGATGGCGAAGAAGTTGCAACCATATGGCATGGTTTGCATTTGGAGTTCTTCCTAGACTTAGCCTTAGCAGCATTAGTCTCTTTTTCGAGTTCCGATACTAAATCCGGATGAACCCACATGATCTCGCCCCGCCGGGTGGTTAAGGGTACCAGGTCATGATTTTGACCCCTAGCTGGAGGAAGATTGACAATGTTCATCATTGTTCGGGAAATAGGTGTCACACCATCCGGGACTTCCTGGGGAGGCAGATTGCCAAATTGCAGGGAGATCATATTGGCCGTGACCGTCTTCTCGGCGTTATGCAGAGTGATGGCCTTAGCATCGATTAGCCCCTGGATCTTCCTTTTCAGTATGTAATACGCCTTGGTCGGGTGGTGTACGTATCTGTAGAAGATGCAGTACTTGGGATTGTTGGCACTGCCGGCTTCACTGGGCCGCTTCTCCTCCGGAAGGGTGATCTTGCCACTCTTGACGAGACACTCGAATATACTCGGAATATCGTCGTCGACGAAAGAGTATACTTCGACGGGCCTGGAAGTTCCAGGTTTCGTCTGCGTGGTTGCCGCAGTCTTTTGTCTGGACGTATTGATTGCCAGAGCTTCTTTTCCTTTGGAACTGCGAGGATGGTCGCCGTTGGGGGATGACCTTTTCCCTCTATCGGAGGTAGAGATCATAATGCCATTGTCGCGCGCCTTACGACTATTGTCATCGGCGGCCACTGCTGAGATGATGAACGAGGGCCAGTCGTGGAACTGATACGGTCCTGTGAACACCGAGACTACGGGAAGGAGGTTCTTCCTGCAGATGTCCACCAACGCAGAGTTAGGAACTCCTGGTGGCATCTGTAGCATGGCTTGATGAAAACGTTCGATGAAGGTACGAACGTCCTCTTTTTCCCTCTGCTTGACTTCGATGAGAGAGGACATAGACATGTCCATTCCTCCCTCGTAGAATCGTGTGAAGAATAAAGCCTTGAAGTCTTCGAAGGAAGTAATGCAGTTGTCCGCCAGGCTGCGGTACCACTGGTAAGCCACTCCTGAGAGACAGCCCTTGAACACCCGAGTGAGGAGGGCTTCATTCCCTTGTAGCAACACCGTCATCATACTGAAATAGTTCATGTACTGACTTGGAGATGTTTTCCCCTCGAACAGAGCCATAGTCTGAGGTTTGTATCTCGAAGGAAAAGGGACCTCTTCCTAGATAGCCGGGTAAGGCTGGTTGATTCCCAATTTCTTGAGCTGCTCTTTGTGCTTTAAGGCATCGAATTGGGCTTTCAACTCCCGTACTGCTTGCATCGAATTTTTAGCCGGTAGCGAGACCACGGATTGGTACGGAGTAGGTTGTATTATGACTCCCGCAGGAGGCAATACATTCTTCGAGTGAGAAAGTGGAGGACCAGCTGACTCTTGATCTAGAGCAGGTTCTTGGACCGTGTTGGATGGTGGCAAGTCCACCCCCACACGTATCTGTGCTGGGGGGACTAATGTTTGAGCCATAGCGGCCGCCTGTTGAGTTAGCACCATCTGGTGCATGTTCTCCATCATGGATTGTATTTGTTTCAGAGGCGTCTCCAGTGTAGTGATGCGATATTCCTCGCTCCCTGACGGCGAAGCTTCCTCATGTTCATCTCCAATGGCGTATACTCCTATTTCCCTGGGCGTCGTCGAAGGATGTGTATAGGTAGCTGCAGAAGTCGACTCTATACTCTCAGTATTTGATTCGGGAGAATGGCGACCCCCAGCGTCGAAATCAGAGGAGTACGAAGTCAGTTGTTGTGACCTCGAACGAGTGTTCTGGAATACCCCGTCTTCAGTGTCTCTGAGGAGCATGTTGGATCTCCTTCGGCTCGGAGTTCTATAGGACGGACGTCTTGAGCCTGAGTTTCTTCCAGGTATATGCGAAGCCATATTCACAGATGCATGCGTGGGCTCTTCTTCTAGGAAAGATGGAGAGTAGCTCAGTCGGTCAAAAACTGGCCGTTTTGCTTCAGAACAACAGCAATTGACCATAATCCTGTGACCATCACAATAGTGCTCGCTAGGAGGCGTAATAGCCATGCCGGAAGATTATCTCTCCTTGCGTCTCTGGATTAGATATTTGTGCATGTCAGGAGAATTTGCAAAAGAAGACGAAGAAGACTGCTCGTTCTTTTGGTTCGCCGTGGTAGGTATGCGGACGATGGGGACCATAGCCTTCCTTGTGCCACCCGTATACAAAAGATTGGCCATCTGGGTGGCGGATAATCTCCGAGGAGTGTGTCTTTCCGTCAATCGAGCCTTCTGTACGCTTAGGGACTTCGCCTGGCGTAATTTTAAACTTCGCTCTGGTTGGCGTAAGGCTGAGGATGTCCTCAGGCGGCCATCAGCTTCTCACGTAATTTAGAGGGCGGGTAGATTGTTCCCTTGCTTTCCCTTGCGGAGATCACGGGTGTCATCTGGTTCCCCGTAGAGGTCAGACGTTGTCTTACGCGCGGAGCATGCTTAGTACTTCCGATTTGGTGCTGAGGCATCATCAGAAGTTTTGTCTATTCCGCCACGGACGGGAGACTGGTTTCTATGCGTAGAGCATAGTGGATACCTCTGGATTAGCGCTGAGGCTTTGCCCGTAGTTTTGTCTGTACCGCACGTAGCGGGAGATTGGTTTCTACACGTAGAGCACAGTAGATACTTCTGGGTTAGCGCTGAGGCTTTGCCCGAAGTTTTGTCTGTACCGCGCATAGCGGGAGACTGGTTTCTACGCGTAGAGCGCAGTGGATACTTCTGGGTTAGCACTGAGGCTTTGCCCAAAGTTTTGTCTGTACCGCGCGTAGCGGGAGACTAAATTTTACGTGCAGGACATGGAGGGAGCAATGCTATAACCTCATTGGTCAGAGAGATCGGAGAGATCAGAGAGTCCACAGGAATGGTACAGGATGTCTTGGGCATCCAGACCTTGCGCAGCTTTCTGTTATTTTGTACAGAGAGAGAGTGAGAGCTACCCCCCGTCCGAAGCATGTCTTCGTAGGCAGACTGGTCGAACTGGACGACCAGTGTCTTCTTCACGGATCCCACGGATACCGCATCATGTTGAGCAATCGCTTCCTCATCAGAAGAGAACGATGTCCCCAGCAGAGTCGCTATCTTGTTTGTGGTATTAAACGAAAGAACAAAATGTATATAATACGAGGTTTGCACGAAACCCGCCTTCTTTGGTTTTCAAACAAACTTGTACAATTTGATCCTATAAGAGGGTGTGGGAGTAAAATTTATTTAATCTGGGTAGATGATTGCTATAGGTATCTGATCTGCAGTCGATCACTTTAGCCCTTGGACTACACGATGGTGAAGAAGTGCCGTAGAAGACGGAAAGCAGCTTCGTTGGTGGCGGAAGAGGATGGATGCACGATGCCAATGTCGTTGATCGCTACTCTTTGCCTGAGCTCTGGATGCTTCTCTCTCTCTCTCTCTCTCTCTCTCAAAGACTCTTCGATCTCTCCTCAATCTCTAATGTTTCGACCCGTGGTTCGATCTTCTTTCAAAGTTTTGACCTTGTTCGATTTTTTAAGTCTCGACCTTTGTTCGATTTTTTTGACCTGTTCCTCTGTTGATAGAGGTCTCTATTTATAGAGTTTTGGTGACAGCGACCACTCAATCGGTGTGAAAACCGAGTAGTGGAAAGTACAGCACCCTTTTACACAACGGTTAAAATAACCAAAGCCTGTGTATAGATGACCTTTTGAATGAGCGTGTGACGCGGATCCAACTAAGGGACAAAACGCGTATAATCGCTACGAAGATCACGGCATAGAAGCCACGTAGGTAGGTATCCCTCGTGTAGAAGAGGTTGGCATAAAAGCCAATGTCTGTCACCATGGCGTAGAAGCCAAGTAGGCATAGAAGCCGAGTAGGTGTAGAAGCCTGAGGGCATAGAAGCCGAATAAGCACAGAAGGCCGAATGAGCATAGAAGCCGAACGAGCATAGAAGCTGAATGGGCGTAGAAGCCGAGCGGGCACAAAAGCTGAATGCGCGTAGAAGCCGCTGCGTAACGTGCCAGAGTGGTCTTAGAGGCCGAGCAGTCACAAAAGCTAAATGGGCGTAGAAGCCGAGGTGATGTGGACATCTTTAGCCGAAATCACGGCTCTTGGAGATATAATCAAATCTCTCACATTAAATGCCGAGATCCGCCATCATCATTAATTACAGAGACGTGTTCTGAAGGCCTGCCACCGTTCTGAGCATTTGGTGCAGAGACGTGCCTCGAGCCCTGTATGAAGGGCAGCTTTTGACGTGGCAGTCTTTTTGTCTTTCGTGGAGCATAAATAGTTTGCTTTTGTCTGTGTAAAACAAGGCAGCGTATCCCCTTGTATGCGTAAAAGCAGTCTCCGCTGAGGGGATGTCAGTAAACGATGGTTCGGTGATATTTAATCAAATCCTCTGCATTAAAAGCAGAGATCCGCCATCATACTGCGGGGCGCATCCCGAGTGGTCTGTCATCTTTCCAGCCGTCGTCTGGGTAGCCGTGCAGCACTTTTTGTCAGGAGTCAGATGTCAGTTTCACTGAGTGACTTGACAGGTTCATTTCGGGAAAGATGAAGCGTTCCTCGTACGCTTTAACGCTGCTTTGAAAGCGGATGAGTTTTATGCCATGGAGGCGATGAAGCACCCCGTCTACGCTGAAGCAGCCTGGACATACTGCATTTTACGCGGATGGTCCCATCATATTTTATGCCGTGCTTAGCGAAAAAGCTCCTTTGCACTCTTGATGGCCTTGAGGTCCCCTGCTTACGCTACCCTGCATCGCCATGTTGCGTAGAGCCAACCAGCGTATTTTTCATGCTTCTATAGCGGGGATGGTAATATTTTATCATAGGCTGCACTGGGGCAATTTTTATCGTGCCCGTTATTACACTCTCCACGGAGCTGCGCATCCTGCATTCGTATGCCCAGTTCTATATGGCAACGAACACCTTCCATCGTGATTTTGATATGCATGGAAGCTTTAGGGTGCCCTCTTCCAAGCCTGGGGGAAGAGTTGAAGTCCCCTAGGTTTCTTCCGACGAGGGTGAGTCCGTTACTCCGGATGAGCCTCTGGTGTCGGTCCCTAGGGGTGAAGTACCTCCGCCTGCAGGGGCTCTGGTAGTTTCTAGGAAGCGAAGGGCTCCTGCTTCCAAGGAGACTTCCCCTCGTAAGAGGAAGAAGAAGACGGTAAACCGTTCTCTCCGGATCCCTGACATTGATGCTCCTGGAGGTGAGCTCGCATCTCCCCGTGTTGGGGACGATTCTTTGATTGGAGGTTCCTCGCCTTTTAGAGAGGGATCTTCCACAGTTCCGGCTGGTAGTGCCGGAGAATCTCAGCTGGATGCTGCCGTCGCTGCTACTGCTTCAGGTAGTGGAACGAGGTCGCCTTCGGGGCTGAGTGTAATAAAGTTCCGTATACCTCTAGTCGGATCGGCATCGGGAGGGTCTTCTGTCGTGCCTGCGAGCGTACCTAGCGCGATTCCAGCCGATGAGCCTCTGTTGGATTTTGAGGAGGACTTGGAAGACTACTTGCCAGTGTCAGTTCGCAGACCCCTTTCTCCAGGTATGACAGCTCGCCTAGCATTATTAAGAAATGATTTAGCTGTACAGGCTGCAGATGCGATGTATATGCCGCCGGCCAGGGGTAAATGTCGTCTTTTATGCCTCTTCTTTGGGAAAATTAATATTACGTTGATATTAACTTCCTTTTGTCCTCTTTTCAGGGGAAGACCTCTTCGGAGAGGATGATGTAGACGCACCCTTTGGCTCTGTGTCAGGTCCTAGTGGTGATACGGAGGTACCTGATTTTGAAGAGAAGACCTCTTCGGGTGCTAGCTTGCCTGTCGAGGAGACTCTGGTATCTCAAGAGGAGGACGAGCCTGTCATTGCGACAGTGCCTCTTTTGAGTACGTCGGTCACTTCGTTCCGTGTTGGCAATTCTTCCTTCATCGTTCCTCCTGTTGAGGCGACGGCCGTGGCGACATCGTCTGTGGTTATTCCTGGAGGGGAAGTTGCTACGATCGCGGACACTCCCCGCGTTCATGGGGACCTAGTTGCGCTGACCGAGCAGTATATCGGGATCTTCTACACCACTTTGAGAACGCTAATGTCAATGGTATTGGCGAAGAAGCTGGACTTTGCGCAGCTGAAGAGGTCCTCTCGGTTCTCTATAAAGGCGATCCGGGAATTCGGTGATGCCGGGGTAGCTGATGCGTTGGAGGCGATGGTTAATGGTTTGGAGCAACCCATTAACGAATACCTGCAGCTAGCTCGAGGAAATATTGAAGCTCTGTTCCAGGCCAGATATGACTCCTTGACTGCGCATCTCATTGAACAGATGGAGCCTCTAAATAAGTCCATCGTGGCTCAACAGCAGAAGATGGATCATGAGCGTGTCCAACTGGAGTATATCGTCCCCGAGTTGACCCGGTACGAAGCCGAATATGAGGAAGAGGTAGTGAGGGTCCGCATATTAAAAGATGAGCTTGCTCATGCAGAGGCGAAGGCTCTGTCTTTGTCGGCAGCCCGAGATGTGCTGAAGGAGCGACGGGCAGCTGTTCAGCAGAACCTGACACATGTGGGTGTTATCCTTGCTGATTTTGTGCAGGCTCGGTCTGAGCTAGTTGCCTTGAATAATGATGCAGCAAGGTTGGAGCAGGCTCGTGCCGACATCAAGAGGATTCTTCCTTCGTCGTTCCTCCTGTTGAGGCGACGGCCGTGGCGACATCGTCTGTGGTTATTCCTGGAGGGGAAGTTGCCACGATCGCGGACACTCCCCGCGTTCATGCGGACCTAGTTGCGCTGACCGAGTAGTACATCGTGATCTTCTACACCACTTTAAGAACGCTAATGTCAATGGTGTTGGGGAAGAAGCTGGACTTTGCGCAGCTGAAGAGGTCCTCTATAAAGGCGATCCGGGAATTCGGTGATGCCGGGGTAGCTGATGCGCTGGAGGCGATGGTTAATGGTTTGGAGCAACCCATTAACGAATACCTGCAGCTAGCTCGAGTCCCATCTTGTTTAGGATAATATAAACGAGAAAAGATTTGATGAATGCGAAAAATAAGGTCTTGTATGAAGACCCGCCCTTCTTTTATGTTTACAAACAAGATTGTACAAATTTGATCCTACACGAGGATTTCTAAGTACAATTTATTTAATCTGGGTAAATATTTCTATAGGTGTCTGATCTGCAGTGGATCACTTTAGCCCTTGGACCATACGATGTTGAAGAAGTACCGTGGAAGACAGGTAGCAGCTTCGAGGGTTGCTGAAGAGGGTGGATGCCCGCTGCCAAAGTCGTCGATCCCCTCTCTTTGCCTGAGCTTTGGACTCTTCTCTCTCTCTCTCTCTCTCTCTCTCTCTCTCTCGACCGTTGGATCTGGTACTGGATCTCTTGATCAATTTTCAGACCTAACTTCTTCGACCCTCCGATTTGTTGACCTTGTTCCTCATTGATAGAGGTCTCTATTTATAGAGTTTTAGTGACAGTGACCACTCAATCGGTATAAAAATCGAGTAGTGGAAAGTACAGCACCATTTACACAACGGTTAAAATAACCAAAGCCTGCGTATAGATGATCCTTTGAATGAGCGTGTGACGCGGGTCCAACTAAGGGACAAAATGCGTATAATCGCTACGAAGATCACAGCGTAAAAGCTACGCAGGTAGGTATCCCTCGTGTAGAAGAGGTTGGCATAGAAGCCAATGTCTGTCACCATGGCATAGAAGCCGAATAGTTATCAAACCGGCATAGAAGTCGAATAGGCGTAGAAGCCGAGTAGGCACCGAAGCTGAATGGGTGTAGAAGCCGAGCAGGCACCGAAGCTGAATAGGCGTAGAAGCCGAGCAGTCACCGAAGCTGAATGGGCACAGAGGCCGAGCAGGCACCGAAGCTGAATGGGCACAGAGGCCGAGTGGATGTGGACATTTTAGCCAGAATTACGGCTTTTAGAGGTATAATCAAATCCCCAGCATTAATTGTGGAGATTTGCCATCATCCGGTGCATTAAATGCAGAGGCGTATTTTGAAGGTCTGTCACTTAGCCTGCGCATGGTGCAGAGACGTGTCTCAGACATCTGTCAGTTTTCGGCGCTTCAAATGCAGAGACATGCCTCGAGAACCTGTCACCGCTCTGTGCATAAAGAATGTAGAGACGTGCCTCGAATCTCGTATGAGGTGCAGCTTTTGACGTGGCAGGCGGTTTATCTTCCACGGAGCGTAAGGAGCTCTCATCTG
The DNA here is from genome assembly GCA_036927795.1 of Iris macrosiphon. Taxonomy (NCBI): domain Eukaryota; kingdom Viridiplantae; phylum Streptophyta; class Magnoliopsida; order Asparagales; family Iridaceae; genus Iris; species Iris macrosiphon. The sequence continues at coordinate 33,558,599 of JAYESA010000014.1, read as the reverse complement.
CCCTTTATAAAATAGGCAGCATATTCCTCCGTGTACGTAAAAGCGGTTTACATAAGGGAAATGACAGTAAAAGACAGCCTGGGTTGCAGTGCCTCGCCATCATCATAGCCGTCGCCTGGGTAGTCGAGCAGTATCCCTTTGTCAGAAGTCGAGACGTCAGGTTTATTGCAGGATCTGACAGGTTCATTGCAGGTTTTGACAGGTTCATTGCAGGCTTTGACAGGTTCATTGCAGGCTTTGACAGGTTCACTTTGGAGAATACGAAGCGTCCCTCGTACACTTCAATGCTGCATTTAAAAGATGATGAGTTTTACGCCATAAAGGCGATGAAGCCCCTGTTTACGCTGAAGCAGCCTGGACGTACTGTCCTACGCGGATGGTCCTTGAGCCTGTATTTTACACTATGCTCTGGCGGAGAAGCTCTGTTTGCACGTTTGAAGGCTCTGAAGTCCTCTGTTTACGCTGCTTTGCATCAATATGCTGCGTAGAGCTTCCAGCGTATTTTCATGCTTCTACAGCCGCGGTAGCACGCTGTAGTAGTAGCAGCAGCGACGCAATTTCGTAGCGGGCGCTCGAGCCAATTTTTCCCCTTCCCCTTCTTTTATATATGTATTTATTTATATAGATGTATATATATATTTATATGGATAGATAGATATATAGATAAGTAGATAGATATAGATATAGATAGTTAGAGGTATGTATATGTATATAGATACTAGTATATATAGATAGAGATATATATGTATGAGTATAGATATATATATACATATATGTGTGGATATATATATATATATATATATATATATATATATATATATATATATATATATATATATATATATATATATATATATATATAGGTAGATGCATATGTGTTTGTATATATATATTTTGCCTAGATATATAGCTAGGTGTATATATTTATATAGATAGTTAGCTAGTTAGTTAGTGTTAGAGTGGGGTGAGTTAGGTATCTCAATACCTTGAGATACCAAGGTATTGAGGATAGTGAGGTAAAGTGAGATAAGGTATTAAGGTAGCCTAATACTAAGTTTTATATATATATATATATATGTTGATAGTTAGCTAGTTAGTTAGAATTAGAGGGTAAGGTATCTCAATACCTTGAGATACCAAGTTATTGAGATAAGTTGGGTATCGGAGGTAAGGTATTGAGGTGTTTACCTATACACTAGGTTATATATATATATATATATATATATATATATATATATATATATATATATATATATATATATATATATATATATATATATATATATATATATATATATATATATATATATATATGTATAGTTAGATATATATTATATATATAGTAGCATATGGTAGTGTATATATATAGATAGATAGTTAGTTAGCTAGTGTTAGTGAGGGGTAAGGCTTGAGTATCTCAATACCTTGAGATACTCAAGGTATTGAGCATCGGGACAAGGTATTGAGTTTTAGCCTAGAATTGAGGTATTGAGCATCGGGACAAGGTATTGAGTTTTAGCCTAGAATTGAGGTTAGACTTAGTTTTATATATATATATATATATATATATATACATGCTAGTATATATTATAGAGGGTATAGACGGGGCGTATAGCGTAGGTTGAGGTATCGGATACCGAGGGTATCCCGGTATCTCAAGGAGGCGAGTTTGATAGTTTATTAGCTTAATGACCTAGTTTTGACCTAGAATTTTAGGGGCACCCTAGTTTACCTAGAGTTGACCGTAGTTGACCCGGTTGACTGCCAAAGTCAACTTTTGACCTAGATTTGACCCAGAGTTGACTTTTTGGATCCAGAGTTAACTTTTTGACCCCAATTTTACCGGTTTGACCCGTTTGACCTAGAACGACCCTAGAAGCTTATTTTTAGTTATTTTATATCTGTTTAACTCATTAGAATCCTGTTTAACCTTGCTTTTCATAATCGGTCCTTGCGACACCAGTTCGGATCGCTAGTTGCTCAGGACGTCAGACGAGTACATTTTTTGATAGTTTTCATTATCCGATGATTATTATGATTCAGCTTCTAGTATAGTATTCTCTGATTTTTCTGGCATGACACGGACTAGTATTTCTAGATTTATTTACTTGTGACACGTATATTTCATGTTTCTGGCCTCTATTCTAGAATCACCTACTAGCATCACTACAGGCATCACTCATATTTCTTGCTGTACTTATGCTTGATTTACGTGTCGGGTCTTGGATTCACTTATACTAGTCGGGGTGGGGAAATACTCGAGTAGACATATAAATATTCTCAACTGGAATTACTGGAATCACCCCCTCTGGTCTAATCTAGAATGATAGCAGCCGCGCACCCAGTTCATGGTGAGTCGTACTTACCCCTAGCTGTTTATATATCAAAACAGCTATTTCAAAGACACGAGTTCATTCTTTCTAGTCTGGACTCTCTTGCATTTCTTGCTGGTCACACTTATAGTTTCTGGACTTGGCTCATTACATGTACTCTTGCTAGACTCACTACACGTTCTTATGCACATACTTACCCTTAATATAGATTTCTTGTATCCTACAGTTATTACTATCTTGCTTCTGATATTCATGCATCTTTACCTTTATGCACCAGTGATATGTATATATTTCTTATTCATACTTTATTTCCTTCACCTTGTTACTTGCTACAACTGCTTTATAGTTTTTATCATTTAACTGGAACTGCTGTTAGAGGTGTACTTGCTCCAATCCTGACTGGATATATTTTTCAGAGGATCCGGAGGATTGGTGTCTGACGTTTTATGGACCTCAGCCTGTCGATAGTGCATACAGGGACCCCTAGTTTAGGAGTAATTTCTGGGTTGGTAGCCGGGATCACTAGGACCTTAGTTGTTTATTAGCTTTTGGTACCGGATTTGTCTCCGATTTTGGGTTGAGACCTTGTATTATATATGATTCTGGATATTATTGTATTATTATTATTATTATTGTGGTAGTTTTTAATAGCAGTTGTTTAGACCTTGTAGTTGTTAGTCTTCTGTGTTATCTTATCGTGCTTAGATTCATGATTGAGTACATTATGATTATCGTTATGATATTGCTCCTCCGTTTATAGTTGAGATCCTGACAGGTATATATATTGATTGCGTGAGATTGTTAGCTAGATAGTAGACCTAGACAGCGTTCTACCGCCGATGCTGCGGCGTAGGCTAGACGTACCCACAATAAGTAAGGCATTTGGGCTCCTTTGCACTTTTTTCCTTGTAACTCGTATGCTCCGCCAGAGATGCGCGGTCATGGTAACCACTATATATTATATATTATCATGCGGCCTCTGCCGTTTAAAAGACAACATGCTTTGTAGGCCCCTAGATCTCCAAGAGAACCATGCCAATCCTATTTTAGCCAGATAGCCCACTTGGTGGAAAGTTGTTCTTAAACTGCATTCACATAGATGGTTAGGCGACCCCATTGGATGTTTATTTTTTAGTACTTATTGGCATATTATTATGTATCTTGTTACGTCCCTCTGAGGACCTGGTCCCTTTCCAGATATAGATAAGCAGGAGTATCCGCAGGAGTACGGACCTGGACCTGACATTACTTATCAGACTGAGAAGGTCTTACCTTCGGAGTATCTGTGATTCATTGCAGCTATTAGAGATTTTAGTTGCTATTCTTTTAGAGATATTTATCTTATATTAGAGTTGATTCTCTTCTCTTTTTAGTAGTTTTAGTATAGTCGATTTGTAGTAGATTTTTTCCATCCGACTATCATACCTTGATACTCATCTTTGATATTCAGTTATATATTCCCATTTATTTATCTATTTGTGTTGTAGATGAGATATAAATTGCGTGTGACTTGTTTAGATAGTATATTACCATTGGTGGATTGGATATTCATATACAACGTATGTGTGTATATGGTTTCCATATATTGGAGTTCGTATACATACAGCTTGCGTGTTACGTATTCCTAGTCCTACATATTTTGGGACTGGGGCATGATAATATCGTATATCCGGGACACCTTAGCGGTGGATTGGCCTTCTCCACAACGTCCGCACAAAAATTATTCCTGTTCCTCCGGTACGGATGATCCTTCGGCAGAAATTGTTGATGACAATCGAAAAATCACGGTTTATCTTCGTGTTTCAAACGAAAAGCCTTAGTGCAGTCCATGCAATATGGACATGAGAGAAGGCCATGAGTGCTCCATCCCGATAATATTCCATAGGCCAAAAATTCGTTGATGGTCCACATAAGTGTTGCACTCATCTGAAAATTCTGGTTTCTAGAAACATCGTACGTGTTGGCACCTACTTTCCACAACTGATTCAACTCATCTATCAAAGGCTGTAAATACACACTGATGTTCCTCTTTGGATTGTTCGAACCCGAGCTAATAACGGTTAGGAACATATATGGAGTCTTTATGCACATCCAAGACGGTAGATTATACAGAGTGACGGTCACAGGCCAACACGAATACTGGGAGCCCGAGTGTTCGAATGGAGTAAAATCGTCGAAGGAGAGCCCCAATCTGACAATACGCGAATCAAAAGAAAAATGTGGATACTATCGATCAAAGTGCTTCCTTGCTTCTAGAAACTAGAAAAAGCGGGATTAGCGATGTTTTTTAGCGACATCAAAGGAAAATATCGCTAATAAAATATAAATTAGCGACTCCATATAAAAACGTCGCTAGACGTCACTAAATAGTGACATTTAGCGACATTTATCGACTTTTATTTAGTTTTTAAAAGATTAGTCGCTATAAGTTCAATTAAGGTCACTAATATGTCTAATTTAGCGACGTTTAGCGACGTATTTAGCGACATTTATATTAAAAATATTTAGCAACGTATTTAGTGACGTCTGTGACGTCGCTAAAATTTATTTTAGCGACATTTTTATTTGATGTCGCTAAAATTTTGTTAATTAGGGCTCAGTTTTGTTTTCCTCCATCTGTCGAATTTTTTGAAAGGTTTAAAAAAGTTTCGATTTCCCCCACCGCTCTCTCCGGCGACCTGCGTCTCCATAACGGCTAATCCGGCATCCCTCTCCTCCTCCTCCTCGAGCTCTAGGTAAACCCTAACACTCTCTCTCTCTCTCTCTCACAAGACACATATGTTCGTGTCCACGTGTGTCCATATATGCCCGTATTTGTCCGTATCCATTCGTGTCTACATGCGTGTCCGTATTAGTACGAATTGTGTCATATAGGGTTGTGTTCTATGTGTATGCACATGTGTTCGGGTCCATGTGTTAGGGTTAGGGTTGTGTCATGTGTGTGTCCATGTGTCCTGATTGGGTCTAGTATGTGTGTGTGTATGTGTGTGTCCTAGTTGTGTCCGGGTCTGGGTTAGGGTTTACTGAGCCGGAAGAAAGGAAGGAGGAGCGCCTGAGAGAGGGGTCGACGGAGGAGGACCACGCCGAAGGGGAGGAGTCACTCCAGAGGGGGAGGAGCCATGTCTGGGGTCGCCTGTGTCGAGGTTTGGGGACGAACACGGCCGCGTCGGGGTGGGGGAGATGGAGGCGGTCGAGGGATTATTCGCCGGATCTGCGGAGGGTCGCCTGGGGAGGGTGGATCGCAGGTGGGGGCGTGCGAAAAAAGAAATATTGGGGGAAAAGAGAAATGAAAGTCAAATAGACGAGGGAACCCTATTTAGCAACGTCCGCTCGAGACGTCGCTAATTGAAAAGTTTGCGACGTTAGAGGCATTGCTAAAAACATCGTTAAAGATCAAAAAAGCAACATCGGTAAGTACGTCACTAAACGTCGCTAAATCATAAAAATTAGCGACGTTTAGCGACGTTAAAGAAGCTTATAGTGACTATTCTTTAAATACTGAAGTACAGTAGCTAAACATCGCAATGTGTCGCCAATAGCGCCGTATAGCAACGTTTATTTTAGGAGTCGCTCAAGTCTTTAACATTAACGACGTTTTATTATGACATCGCTAAAAACATCGCTATTTTATCATATTTTGGTAGTGAGAGTTAGCCTCCAAGGAAATTATCTCCTCCTGTATGGCCTCCATCCACTCCTGTTTGTATTTGTCTTGCATAGCCTCTGCAAAATTTTTAGGTTCTCCTCCATTAGTCACTAGCACATACTCACCCGGTGAGTATCTCGTAGATGGTCGACGCTCTCTATCACTCCTCCTCAATGGAACCACTGGTGCAGGATGTATACCAACAGCCTCCTCTTCAGCAACCGCCTTCTCGGCATGCTTATCCTCCTGAAGATCACCCTGACCATCATCAATAGACTGATGATCAAGGTTGGGAGCAATTTCATGTACTAGATCCCCTATAGCTGGATCCTTTGCAATGTCCTCTGGAAACTGCTCGAAGCAAAATGACTCTAACTCAGGCAATTCCTCAGCCTTAGAAGGCATCTCAGAATCCTGAGTGTTGGTCATGGTCTGATCCTCGATGAATACCACATTCCTCCTTCTATAGAGCTTTCTTCCCACTAGGTCATAGTGTATATAGCAAAACTCATCCCGAACGTAACCAACAAAGATGCACCACCTCGTCTTCAACTCAAGTTTGGATCTTTCGTCCTTCGGTATATGCACGAAGGCCTTGCAACCAAACACTCGAAGGTGATTGTATGATGACACTTTTTTATACCACACTTTGTTAGGCACACCACCCTGCAAAGGAGCACAAGATGATAAATTAATAATATAAGCAGCTGTTTAAAGAGCCACACCCCAATAGCTGTCCGGTAAGTTTGCTTTTGACAGCAAACACCATACCCTCTCCATCAGTATCATGTTTATCCGCTTCGCTACACCATTGAGTTAAGGTATCTTTGGTGGAGTCTTCTGTTGTCGTATCCCTTGCTCTCTGCAGTATGCATCAAAGGGACCGATATATTCATCGCCATTGTCCGACCGAACACATAGAAGCTTCTTGCCCGTTTCCCTTTCAACGGAGGCCTGAAACTCCTTGAGAGTGGGGCAACACCTGATCCTTAGTCTTTAAGGCATAGACCCTGACCTTCCTGGAACAATCATCAATAAAAGTTACAAAGTAAGAGGCACCAACAATAAATTTTACCTTCAAAGGACCGCAGACATCCGAGTGAATCAACTTGAGCAACACCGGCTTCCTTGAACTTAGGTGACTATGGAAAGACACCCTATTTTGCTTCCCCACCAAACAATGCGTATACCTCTCCAGCTTTACAGACTTGAGTCCCGAAATTACCTTCTTGTTCACCAAGTAGCTTATTCCCTTCCCGTTGATATGGCTGAGCCGTCTGTGCCACAACTCGGTAGACGCATCAGTAGCTGCGTTCACCTCATATGCCCCCTGTGTGCTCCCTTTCATATAGTAGAATCCAGACCTCTTGATTCCTCTGGCAATCATTATCGAACCTCTGAAAAGCTTCCACTGATCATTTTTGAAGAGATTGAAGAAACCCTCATCATCCAACCTTCCAACCGACACCCGGATAAAACGGATATCAGGAACATGACGAACATCTTTGAGAACAAGAGATGCACCCGTCTTTGTCCTCAAATGTATATCTCCAACAGCAATATCTTTTGACTGATCTCCATTGCCCATCTTCAATACTCTAGAGTCGCCTGTTGTATAAGTAGCAAATAGTACCCTATTGTGAGATATGTGTGCTGAAGAACCTTAGTCCACAAGCCAAGAATTGTCATCGCAGGAGAGGTTTATGAATACCACATCATGTACAATGATCAGATCGCCTCCATATGCTGAGGCTGCCGCTGTATTTTTCTTACTTTGCTTCCCCTTGTCGCCCTTCTTCTCTCTCTTCCAAGCGAAATAGTTTTGCTTGATGTGGCCCTTCTTGCCACAATGGCAATAATTTGAGTCATCGTACCGACCCTTGGACCTTCCCCGACTTTTGTCTCTGTCACCGCCTGGACCCCTGCTTTTACCCCTTCCACGGCTCTCTGAAACAAGCGCCTCTGAGTGGGAATGTACACAACAACTATAGTCCCTGAACCTCGTCGTCGAACTTGACTTCCATCGAGGATAGCTGGTCAACCACGCCCTCGAACTCACTCAAATAATCCGTAATGGATGCCCCATCTTTGTACCGCAGACCCATCATCATCCAGATCAGGAACAATTTATTTACTCCGGTCTTCTTCGCGTACAAAGATTTTAGCTTATCCCACAGTGTCCTTGTGTGCTCAATACTGGCAACGTGGTTGTACACGTTCTTGTCAACAAACTTCCTGATATACCTACACACCTGTATATGCTCAAAATATCTAAGCCATCGCATAGGGTCATATATATATAAAAAGATTTTATAAATTAATTCTTTAAATCTATTTAATTAAATAAAATAATCAAAATAATTTTAAATTACCAAATTATTCATATTCCAAAATTAGGGGGCTTACAATCTATACATCTTAAAATAATTGCGTCATCGCAATTTAAGATATTCAATGAAAAAAAAATCCCATCAAAATCAAGCAATATAGTCATAAAGTCTAACTTTTGTTATTTAACAAACTCTTTAAAATTTACTTTATCCCCACAGCTTAAAATTTTAAAGTAAATCTTTGAAACTCGAATTTATCTTCAAAATTTAAAATTCAATATTTTTTTTAAAATCAGATTCTCAAGTCATAACTCTTAAATACAATCTAACATTATTTTCTTAAAATTTAAATCTCATTTATAGCTGTCTTCCAAAATTTAAGAATTCAATCCTTCAAATTTAATTCCATATCCAAACATAAAAATCAAATTCTATCTTGAAGTTTAAAAAAAAAATTTAATTCCATCATTGAAAATTTGTATCTCATATTGTAGCCATTTCTTACAATCTTCAAATTAAAATTTAAAATTACATCTTCGAAATTTAACCACTTCAAGATGTAAATTAACTCAATTATCACTTTCAAAATTTATTATTATTCTACTCATTCAAATTTCTTTAAAATCCTCAAAATTAAACTATAAGATCCCAAGTCCTCAAATTCTTAAAATTGAATTTAATTACATCCGTCAAAATATAATTTGAATCCACATCTTGTAGTCCACTATCTATGATGTTAATCTTTTTAATTTTCTCAAAATTTAAATTTAATAACCCAATACTCAAAATTTTAAATTCAATCTTCAAAATTCTATTCTCTAAATTTAAATTCTAAAATTTAAACTCTGCTAGATTTAAGACCTTCAAATTTAAAGATAAATCAAATCCAGTATATTATGTTATTTCCTTAATTTAAAATTCAATCTTACCATATAATACCTTTAAATTCCATCTTCAAAGTTGTCTCATTTCATCATTTTAAAATTTTATTTCTCAAATAGTCTTCTCCTCAAATCCTCAAATTTTTTAATTTTATTTCTCGAAACGATAATACCCGTAGCTTAATCAATTTTACCCTCTATAACATCATTAAAACTAACAATCATAAAGCTAACCAACAAAATAATTCATATATGGCATACCTAATTCTAGCCAACCTTCTAAGATCAAATCAAATCCCCAAATTTTATAATCTTTAATACAATATATCTTTATCTCCTCAAATCTCAAAATTTAATTTAATTTCATCTATTCTTAAAATTTAAATACAATCACAAACTTTAAAATAATCTTATCTAAAATTTTGAATTCCAAAAATTTTTCCATCAAATTTTACTCCTTTATATTTTTTCTTTATATAATCAACCATAATTTTTACTTACCTTCAATTCAACAATTATCACAAAACTTTCTTAAATTAACCAAATATTATTTAACCTCTAAATTTTTTCAAGAAAATATAAATCTATTTTATCAAACTATTCTAAATTCTACCATTTAAAATTTCTAATTTAAATCCAATTCCTCAAAACTACATTTAATAACTCAATCTCAATAATTCAAGATTAAATCCAATCCCCTATTTTAAATCCAACCATTGCGTATTCTCTTGAATAAATTTTAATTTAAATTCCTATCCTCGAAATTTGAATTTAAAATTATTCTCTCAATCATTTTCCTTTATATTTTTTATTTTCCACACAATACTCAAATAATAAAATAATTTTCAAAATCTTCAAATTGAGATTCACCAATGCTCCGTCTCATTATATCCTAAAATTCTCAAATTTAGATTCCAAGTCAAATCTTATCAAATATTCAAATTTAAACTCCACAAAATTTAAATGCTTTAAGATACTTTAAATCTAAATTTAAATACATCATCATAATCTCCTTTAAATTTAAACACAAATTCAATCATCTCATAATCTTCAAAAACTTATGGTGTAATAAAATCGTCAATGTTGCTATATCAAATTGTCAACTTTTTATTTAAATTAATGTTTATCCTTGAAATTTAAACTCCACAACATTTAAATTCATCCAAAATATTTTAATTTAAAATTTTAAATCCATTACATCATAATCGCCTTAAAATTTTAAATTCAATAAATCTCTAGCTCCTTATCTCATCATTTTTTCCCATCAATTTTAAATCAAAAATACCTTTTTTTTAAATCACATAAAAGTTTTAGCCTCGGAGCACCAAAATTGGCAATTCACATCTTTATCAATTGAGTAACCTCCAAACCATTTTGCTAGTCGAGAAGCCTACCCACCTTAGATCAAACTATCTTATTAAAACATAATATTATATCCTCACATAAAATGACTCACATTCATCTAAAATATTTATCTACTAGTACCCCATCACTTATAATCTAGACAATTGATAGAGTCTACCTTGGTTTAGGTTCTTACTGATAATGTCCTTAATCTATTCTATCTCTAACATCTAGAAATCATCTACCATAATCTTCCCTACTCAGGTAACCATCTACTTACAAATAATCTATCAAATATGTCTTCTTCGTCTTGACGAAAATCTTCTCCCGAGGAGATCACCGCGTACGAGTGTTCGTTTCTCCGTGATAAAGAAAAGCGAGAATCAAGGAATAAGAGTTCAAAGAAAGTATGGAAGAATATAATTTCGAGGTTCAAGGACGATATTAGAAATCAAAAAAAGTTCCAATAACAATTATGGATTAAGATCCTAACAACCTCATCCTAATTGTAGGCTCGCTCGGCATAATAACATAACCAAAATGATATGATCTGACCTGCATGGGCCACCACAAAAGTATGTCACACCCCAGTCCCAAAATACATAGGACTAGAAATACGTAAGCTTGCCAACCTTATGTATATTGCAACTCCAATATATAGAAACCAGGTTACATACGTACATTGTATTATGTATAATAATTCACAAGTGATATAATGCCATAAGTCACAGGCAACTAAAACTCATCCATAGTACAAGTCAATAAATTAATAAACTAAACCAATATAGATCCAAATGATCCAGTCCAAATAATCTGAAATAATAGTTGGGTGGAGACAAATCCATTACCAAACTAGGATAAAAATAGAATCTTACATCTTAAAAAAAATAAATGAGAGAAAAGTATCAACTCAACTATGAACCAATATACACGAAAGTAAAGAGATTCTCGGAAGGGAATAAAGTAGCAGGTCCTGAATCGTGCTTCTAAAAATAGTTATGATTGTCTATACCTGGAAATGGTGCCAGGTCCTCAAAGGAACATAACAAGTACACAAGAAATCGACATGAATAAAAGTAAATCAGTAAATAATAAATATGGCAACAAAACCATCTATATGAAATGCACTCGAGACGTCTCTAGTGGCGCATGAGGGGGGAGAATAGAAAAATTTGTCATGCCACCAGGCGTTCGATAGAACTCAAGGGTATACCATTTACACCATTTAAGGTGTACTTGCCTTGCATGCCAAGCTGTGAGCACCACAAGTTTGATCCGGAGCTATCCACAGAAATGTCTTGAATACCTACCAATTAATTATTACACTAGTTAGACTCTACTTCTAGTTAAATTAAGTTATTATCTAGTTATTAAATCTTCATTGGGTTGCACATACAAGTAGCTACACACCAGAATATTATTCGTCATTAAACATTGCTAAAACCATTTATAAATCATTAATTATTAAAAATTATTAATTCTGAAATTATTATTTATTTAGTGAAAAAATACTGAAATAGTTGATGTTGCATGCACAAAGTTCCGTTGCGCGTCGACTAGGAGTTCTAGCAACTTGACAACTAGTTTGTGCATGCAAGGTTGCCAAATTGCATAGAAAATCATTTAATATAAAAATTATATTAATTAATTTTCTAAATATTATTATTTAATTTCTATAAATTCATATTTTAATAATAAAATAAGAATATTTATCAAAATTTGGTTATTATGGTTACCACATTTCCATGTATTGGTTTTGTGTCATCAAAGAGTAGTTTTGTATAAAAAATTTGGGTTTCTCATGCATGGAGTTTCATCATTTGTCATCTAACATGTATATGGGTTCATACATGGGTTCTCACGTGGGAAAAATAAATATAACTAAAAGTTATGAAACTTACGTGTTCGCGATTACGACGGAGGCTCTTGTTGCGACACGGACCTTTTGAAGCACCAAACAGACTCCAAACTTCGCAAAAGTTGAGGAGGATATTGGGGTATTCAATTATGATATAAATATAGGGTTTTTAGGGATTTTTTTGCTTTTTTTGAGGGTTCTAAACTGCTATTGCAACCAGCCGACAATATTCAGCCTAAAAGGGGGTTCGGTTGGAGTTTTAGGTGGTCGGCTTGTGGGGGATTGAAAGGGGGAAGGAAGGAGATGGAAAAGAGAGAAGAGAGGGAGGGGAAAGGCTTCTTGGTCGTGGGTTTGAGAGAGGGGGAGGTCGGCTTTTAGGTTTAGGTGTTGGGGGTTGATAAATATAGGTAGTTTAAATAGGTGAGTGGTTAGGATTTGATTTTAGTATTTCAATCTATGGATATAATTTAAAGAGACTAAAATAGGGTAAGAAATTCTCTAAAATCTTTAAAATTAATTTTAAAAGATTTATTTCAGATTTAAATTGATACGTAACAAGATTGCATGGGGGTCTTTCCTAATTTGGAAATATTGCATTTATGGAGCAAATTAATATTTTTGTAGCATGTGGGAGATCAAATTAATACAACACCTATGTCCCAAATGTACTAGGTAAATTCAAGGTCAATAACATGAATTTGGTTGGAAGAAAAAAGGTCGTGCTTTGCTCAAAATATCCAGGCCATGACAAAGTATCATATATATATATATATATATATATATATATATATATATATATATATATATATATATATATATATATATATATAATAATTTTATAAATTAATTATTTAAATCTATTTAATTAAATAAAATAATTTAAATAACTTAAATTACCAAATTACTCATATTTCAAAATGAGGGGGCTTACAGCCACATAAAGTGCGCCAAGTGGGACCAATCTTTTCACAATATGCTGGTTGTTCGAGTGTACACAAGAGGACTGCTATGGACAACTTCCTATCCTCCCTGAAGGGAAAAAACTCGATATATGACGAATCACTTACCAATCAAGCCCGCACATCACGCTATACACAAGGGACTAAAAATGTGTACAAAAGATTCAATATATCTCATGTAAAGAGGCAGAGTCTGCCCTCTTCCTCCTCTATCTTCCCTCTTTCAATTTATGTGAGCTTATTGTGCAAAAATGTAAAGAGAGAGACCCTTCTGACATTACAATAGTGTTTTCTAATGAATATTATTGCAATTGTAATAAAGTGGTAATCGAATGTTGCTGTGCTACAGCAAAACGGTATATATTTGACTGATTGACTTACACTATGTCTCCTAAGCCTCAACATACAAAGCAAGTTGACAACCAGGATCACGATGATGAACCGATCTTTGCTTTAGTATATATGGCTTCAAATTTTCTCCATGGTAAGATACAATGAAGACAAAGTTCTTCAAGAACACCCAACCAGAGGAGATTTGACCAACTCGTCGATGCCTTTGAAGGAGTATACCAAAATACTCGTTCTCGAAGACGGAAGCTCGTTCGACACGAGAATCCCCATTCTTCAGAATCCGAAGCTAGGAGTAGCAATCCCCTTGATTCATAAACTGACAGTGTAGACTTCAACTACACGGTTCTTTCTACCAAATCCTATGTCGTATACAGGGATGTTAGTGTTTATGCCGTCGGTGATGAACAAGATACTTTTGGAACAACGTCTTTATCCAAGTGGCTATTTATACTGCACAACCTACTCCTGGAACAACGTCTTTGTAGGATAACACAAATTCAGAAGCGGTCATAAACCAAGAGTTAGTAGCACCAACTCTTAATCCTCACAATATTAGGGGTAGATCTCCTCCGATGATAATTTATGTTCAATCAGGATCCTATGTCACGCCCCAGTCCCAAAATATCGAGGGACTGGACAAGTGATAATGGCCAGCAGCACACACCGATGGAAAAACCCAATTTAATGGATCCATCGGAGCATGCTTAAGCTGTAATACAATAATAAGGGTCTAGATATACTAATCTCATCCACAGTATAAATACAACAATATCATAATCATAAAGCAAGATCATATCTCAATAAAATATAAACTCGGGAAATAACCCGATAATGAGTCTGATACAACTGTCAAGATACAAGAAGAAAGCTAACCACAGCAAATACTGAGTATGGAACAGTATATACTCAGAAGATAACCTCGGTGATCACTCGTCTACTGAATCTGGTACTGCTCCAGTAACTGCTCCTGTTCCTGCTTTTGCTAATGCTCCTGTACTATATAACTCTGGGTGGATCTCCTCTGCTAATCCTGGGGACATAATCCGGATCCAGGTCCTCATGAGACATAGCAAGGTACAGATAATACAAGCCATAATAATACAGTAAAATAGTCAATAAAATAAACAGGGTAAATATGTAAGCAACTATGTGAAATGCAAGTGAGAACATCACCAGTACTCAGGCTGAGACTACTACAAGCTCTGTGTTAGGGAGCCGGTAGCAGTGATATCATATAGTTGTCTAGCTCGGAGAGAGACTGAGACGCCGGTACAATATAGTCAACCTGTAGCCTGTGTGTCTCTCCAGCAATAAATGAAACAATAGGAAAACACTAAATAACCAACTAAGTGATATGCAAGATGAGAACAGTACTAGAACTCAGGCTGAAACCACTATAAGCTCAGTGTCGGGGAGCCGATAGCAGTGATATCATGTGGTCGTCTAGCTCAGCGAGAGACTGAGACGCCGGCATAATATAAAATCAACCTGTAGCCTGTGTGTCTCTCTCCACCCAATGTAACCATACATCTCATGTCCACGAGGCCCCATGTCCATGTCACGTAAGATCATATCTAATGCAGCAAGTCATATAATGTCTATGAATATAATATCTATATCATAAAACCTGTATCCTATACAGAATCACCATGAATATCTCAGAAAGATTCTGTCTCATGAATAGTGTCAAGTGTCCTAGGTTATGATGTACTTGATGGGACAAGTACGAGAAATATAGGGTCTCGGTATCCATGTCTAGATGACGTTACACAACTCCGCGTACGGGGTTGGCACCCGACTATTAATCGGACGCTAAGTAAGTCACACGGTCCTATGTCAAGCATGTACAACAAGATATATATATATAAGCTAAGAAAATAAGTAACAAGGACTGCAAGTTTTGGCAAGGAACACTTGCCTCGGGTTCTGGGTCCAACTGTAGCTCTGACTTCAGTGTGATTTGTAGGTACTACTCCGGTTGCTGAAATAAACATTACCATTAGATTCAAAAAATATCAAATAGCTAGAAACGCCTGTCTTTGGGTCCAATTTGGACATAGGGGCAAAAATTACAGTTTCTGGTCAAAGCGGGGTCCACATGTGGGCCGCTTTGCACCAAAAACCGTGTCAGGATCAAAGGTCTCCAAATTTGTCAAACTTAGTGTCAACAAGTTAGGAACAATGATACGAACCCAACGGAACTTCCAGAATTGGATTCCGATGAGCCGATCACAAAATCGCCAGTCAAGTGGAGCCTTTGGGGCCCACGATACGCAATTTTGTCAACGTTCTCAGAATCGAACCAAACTTGGGTCACAGGACCAGCATATTGCTACAAGTCCGATGGCATAAGTTTTGTCTCGATCCGACGTGTGTACACAAAGTTACGACGAGTTCCAGAATGGGCGAATACGGGACATTGTCGGCGGATACGCGTTGATTCCGGTGTGCACGCACATCCAAATCAACTTTTGCAAAATTCTGCACGTCCGTATCAACGGCGTGCACGTTTCGGTAAAGACCGTGTGCGACCAAGTCGTCACGTTTGGCGCGGCACACTCAGTTCTGGGGTGAAACAGGGCATTGTTTTTCTTGTTTTTGGATCGCGGTTCGCGATCGCCACAGGACGCGATGCACCGAACGGGTTGCACGGGCATCGAGGAGGTTATACAGTCTACGTAACACAGCTGACGGAACAGAAAATAGAATAACAAGGAGAGAGAACGGGTTACCTGAACAGGGCTCCGTGAACCGAGAATTTCTTCGTGTCCGTGTGTCGTCTCGACACTGTGCTGTGTCCTGTGTCCGAGCCGTGTCCTGGCTGTTCTAGGGTTAACCGGAGGGAGTCGACGTATGCGGAGGCAGAGCGGGCTCGTCGGGGCTGGGTCGGGCTGAGGCACTACTGGCCGGGGCGGCTCTGGTCGGAGTTGCTGCGGCGAGGTCGGGCTGGGGCTGTGGGCGGCGCTCGGGGCTGCGGGCTCGTGGATTGGCGGAGACGGACTCGTGCTCCGGTGGTCTTGGGGTCGGGGGAGAACGGAAGGAGGTGAGTCGAGGAAGACGGTAGGGACTGGTCGAGGGTTGGGGTTGGTGAGGGGATGGTCGGAACGGAGGAGGATGACGAAGGGTTCGTCGGTGGGAGAGAGATGAGGGTGGATGGGGTGGTGGTCGAGTCGTCCGCTGAGGGGACTGAGAGGGGAGAGGGTGCTGTCTAGGGGCTGCTGCGGGTTGGGGAGAGGGCGGCGCTGGAGATGGTGGAGGGAGAAGAGGGGATTAGGGAGGCTAGGTTTCCGGCGGGCTGTCGAGGGGCTGCGGGTTCTTGAGGTGGAAGGCTGGGGAAGTTAGGGTTCCGGTGGCTGGGGGAATTTATGGGGATCCCGGAATAGTAAATTCGATAGGGATTCGGAGTTGGGTTAACGGGTTTGGGTCAGGTCGGGTTCAATATGAATCCGGCCCGAACCGCTAAGAGATGGGGCGGGTTTCGGGTATTCGGGTTTCGGGTCGGGTTTAGATCCGACCCAACCCGCTAAGGTTGGGTTCGGTTCAGTTGAACCGGGTCTGGGTTGGTTTGGTTTATTTTGGAAATAAACCGAATTTATTTCTAGGGTTAATTCGGTTTATTTATGACTTAGTTTTTCGGGCTTTAAAAATACTTCCGGGGTCCAATAAATTCACAAAAAATTACCCTATGTCTAGTTTTTCATTTTACACCATAAAATATTATTTCTATAATATTTTAATATTGATTAACAGTAATTAAAAATTATTTAATTACAAAATACCTAGGTTTTTATTACAGAAAAATCCCAGAAAATTACAGAAAATTGTGAAAAATCCAAATTAAAAATTCTTAAAAAATTAGGGAGTTTATATCCTATCAGTCAACCGTACCACTCTGACCAGAAGATTCTCTCGAAGCTATTCGAGAGTTATATGCACAGGTCGACGTTTTAAAGAACAATGACCAACTCCTTAAGATGTGGGTGAAACAACCTTATACTCTGCATTTGTGTAATGTTCCTATCCCTCCTAAATACAAACTCAAATCGATAGACTTGTTTGAAGGCAAGGACATCACTGAGCCAATATATTAATTACTTCAATATGATGATGTCGCATTTGCAGAAAGAAGATGCTCTCCTTACTAGATTATTCGTGGGATGCTTGGCCGGCATAGCCTACGATTGGTATCGCAGTTTACCTGATAACTGCATATCCTTATTTGATGACATAAAGTGTATTTTTATCTCACGATTCTACGAGGGAGGCATGGATATGACGATGTATTCACTCATCGAATATTAACTAGAAGGAGAAGTAATCCTCTCGTGAATTCGTCAAGTATTTCAGACAGGCAACTCTGAAGTTACCCTCCGATATTCCAGACTCCGTGTTCATTAATACTTGCAAAAGGAACCTACTACCTATAGTAGGGCTCGGGACAGGTCCAACTCAATTTCAAGACTAGATGATGTTTATCATCGGGGCTGAAGCTGCTGAAGGCAATGCAAAAATGCACGCAATTTGTGGTTACAAATGACCAATGAGGAAGGAAAGCGTCCCTCCAATAGTTTGAATAATCACAACAGCAAAAGAAAGGAGGCCTTGGCGATAAATCTGTCAAAGCGACCAACCTCTCCTCCAGCACAAAATCCTTCAGTGTCTTCCAGGCCTAAGGAAGAATATTCCTTTGACGAGAGTGATATCCCTAGCATTTTTGAATGCTTGATAAAAATCAATAAGTTATAATTTCCTGATATAAAGCAACCAAATGAGGCTGATAAAACAGATGACCCAAAGTACTGTTTGTACCACTGATATATATATTACCCTATCAAGGCTTGTTATGTCTTGAAAAGGAAGATACAAAAGTTGATAGATGCTAAAGTTATCACCCTTCACAACGAAGAGAAGACAGTCACTTCCAATATGGTGTCTCTTTATTTTGGCAACTTTTTAGCGTAAGAAGTCTAGAACAACGTCATACAAATACCTCAAGCTACGATTGAAGTGGTAAATATCCTGCCGCCTAAAAGTTAAACAGAGGATTTGGGGCCTCTTACCACAGATCACAGCGAGATTATGTGGATTCATCCTGACCTGCTGTCAGATTGGGACCAGGGATCAAAATCTTTCACTTTAAAATCTAAGAAGGGTAAGAAGTATAAATCATGTAATATGATTTCTATAGATTATCATTCATACAGAGATCAAGATCAACAGCAAGAATATGTATCTCTTGAGATCAGATTTTAAAATCTTTACCAAGTTTTACTCGCAAGCTTCGCTTGACGCAAGGGCAATGGTCCATGATTGGCAACGTTGCGCTATATATGGCACAACAAATCTTCAGTGCTTATGAAGGTATTCCTACAAAAATTCCTCCTTCTCCTTCTGTAACCATTAGAACATCGACCTCAACTCAGGTGCTTGAGAAGTATTATCCCCAATTTTATTGATACAGCCAGCAATCTATACGCTTGATGCAAAATATAGGGTATGATTTCCAGAAAGCTGAAGGTTTAAACTTTGGCAAGGGATGACGTATTCCTCTATAACTTTAAAGATAGTCCAATAAATCCCATAGCGGATTGGGCTACGACGAGACCATCCCACAGCCTTGCTTAAAGAAGAAGCATGATAAAAAGAAACTCAAGTCCTGTAACATGGTACTTCTTTCTCAAATGTCCGAAGAAGAAGCCATGACTAGTACCAGGTCCGGCAAAGATTGTCATAAAACTTATAAATCTGTCCCGAAAGATATTCCTGACTCTCTTCCTACTTTGCCAACTCATGCTGCTCCGGTCACAACTGAACATGGTCATTCGAAGCTTACTACGACAGAGAAAGAAAATTAAAAGAAAGTACGCTTCAACAAATCTCTGAACAAGAATGTTCCCCAAAAAGATTTTGGTCGGATGCTGTTCTCACGGCTTGCTATCTAATTAATCGCATAATATCATCTTTTTTTAATAGCGATACTTCCTTTTCTCGGTTATATCTCCAACGAGAGCGGTTTCCTTTATCTCTCCAAATTTTTGGTTGCTTCTGTTATGTTAGGGATACCTGACAATCTCTTTCTAAATTAGATCCACAGGCTATCCAATATATTTTTCTTGGGTATCCTAAGGATCATAAAGGGTATCGATATTTTTTTCCAGTCTTGAACCGGTATTTTTTCTTTCGGAATGTTATCTTTGTTGAAACTGAGTTTCCTCCACATCCACAGACTACTGATCCGGCTCCATAGGTTTACCTAGAAAAGGATTTCTTGTTGTATCCTGGTCAAACACAACAGTCCCCCCGTAAGGGTGCCCTTCCCTATCAAGCCAGTCTCCTGCTCTGATCGTCCACCCACACCGGCTCTGTCGGTACTAGCATCTCTACAACCAGTTTTGTCGATAGTGTCTGTGGATACAGCGCCTTCATCCTCCTCTAGCTCCATTGATTTGCTTCCTTTTGATCCGCTAGCTCGACCTCGTCGTACATGTCGTGATAATCCATTATACGTTCACAATTACAAAGGGCTTGCGAGCCACACATAATCATTGGTAGCGACAATTGATAGGATTCAGATTTCCAATTTTGCATAGGAGGGTTTTAAATATCTCGGCTGGCATGCTGCTATGGAAGAGAAAATGAAAGCACTTCGGGCGAACTGTCATAACCCGCTCCTGAATATTCAGATACGAGTCAGACACATCCAGCCTACGCTGTGAGATATCGCGTAGTAACCTGTTCTAAACCTCTAATTATTATTATAATATATGGAATCATAATAATCACAGCATCTATATCGAGACAAACTAGAATAAGTCCATGATAATATTTTAGTTACATTCCCAAAGCAAGAGTAACTGAAGACAAATCTAGCAAAATAAATGTTAACTATTTATTACAAACCAAAATTAAATACTAAATGTAAGCTAAGATATAGGATATTCCTTAGCAGGGACATCATCTGGGATGTGAGATAGCATCTTAGGAGCAGATCCATAGTATGAGTTACAAAGCAACTCCTCCTCAGTCAATTCACCTGCAATGATCCAATCAGGAAAGGAGCAAAGTACAACCCTACAATTTACGTACGCTATAACATAGAACTATCAAATAGGGATGTATGTAAAGTACTGGTAATAAAGGAAGGTGCAACAAAATATACTGTAACATGCTCAAGTGAAAAGTAAATGCAACTAAAAAGACAGTCAATACATGATCGGCTGATAGGACGACAAAAATAAATACAATTGATATGACATTTAGCCGATCTGGCAAAATTTACAGGTGTGCCATATGAATTAAGCTATCCACTCATATTACACTATAGGCTTTGATCACGTATTTAACTATTATTTTTCCCAATTCCATGCACAAAAGAAAAATGAATAAGTAGAGACGCAACTGTGAAAAGTAAAAGCAACTGGTGTAAAGTAAAGCGAATTGTAGAAATTAAATATAACTTATTTTGGTAAATAAATACAACTGGTAATAAGAAGAAAATATGTCCTGAATGTTCAACATACAAAGTTATAGTTCATGTTCAGTTTAGTAAAAGATTTAGTGTACTTGCCTTCTCCAATATAGGATATAGAGCTAAGAAGAGATAATATCACGGGTTCTCTCACTGTGTGCAAAAGAGGGTACAACTTAGGTTCCATAATTAGATAATGTCTAACTAACCAAATCTACCCTTAAACCTTATTTAAGTACTCTTAATTCTATCTTAAATCAATAACCACCAAACACTAGTTTATTTAGTACTAGTAATTGTACAATTATAAACCAAATTTGTTTTCAAAATATACAAATATTCCAACTCCAAAAACATGATTATAAGTTCTGGAAATTAAATTAAAAAATTATAATTTCCTCTATTTATCTTACTATTTATGTATTACAAAATAATAAAATTAAACTAGTCGGTATAGACTAGTTTTTAGCACATCTTTCCAATGCAAACTCTTCATGAATTCTTATGCATAATACTCTTAAAAAATTTAATTAAAATTCTAAAATTAACCAAAATATAATATATAATTACTTTCTTATCATGAAAATTAATCCTTCTAATAATAAAAATATAAATTAGTTACATTAATCTAGTGTTTACACATACTCAACACTGTTACCCTTATGAATTTCTACCAATCTTAATTCTAAAACAAATAATTTATAATCTGAATTGCTGGATTTGTCTCCAGTTACTCTTGCTTTGGGAATGTAACTAAAATAATATCTTGGACTTATTCTAGTTTATCTTTTAAATATTTCGGCTGGTGTACTGCTATGGAAGTGAAAATAAAAGCACTTCGGCAGAACCATATATAGAAATTGGTTGATTTATCTCATGGTAAGAAGGCAATTGATTACAAATGAGTGTTCAATATTAAGGTAAAACCGGATGGCACTCTTGATCACCTGAAGGCTCGTCTGGTGGCAAATATTATTCTCAGACCTATGGTGAGGATTATTTTGAGATATTCTTTCCTGTTGCTCGAATGACCTCTGTGCGCGTCCTCTTGGCCTTAGCTGTTCGATATAACTGGCCGTTGCTACAGCTGGATATCAAGAATGCTTTTTTCTTGGAGAAGAAGTATATATGGTGTAACCTCCCGAGTTTGTTGCTAGGGAGGGTAAAGTGTGTCATCTGCGGAAGGCCCTTTATGGTCTCAAACAATCGTCTCGTGCATGGTTTGATCGTTTCAAAAATGTGGCTACTCAATTTGGCATGTGCCAATCAAAGAAGGATCATTCAGTATTTTATCGTCATATATAAGCTAGGAGGATACTACTCGGTGTCTATGTGGGCGATATTGTGATCACAGGAGACGATATTCAGGGCATTATAGAACTAAAGAAGTTTCTAGGAGAATAATTTTAAACCAAGGATTTGGGATCACTGAACTATTTTTTGGGCGTAGAAGTCACACAGGAAAAGTGGAACATTGTAATGCCTCAGAGAAAATATGTGCTTGACATCCTAAATGATACATGAATGATACAAGCTAAGGGAGCAACCTCGCCCATGGCAATTTCTCGTGGCACAACAAAGGTGCTATATATCTACAGCATCTTCTACAGGAACTGGGAGAAGACAGCAAATATGTGGTGTGATAACCAGTCTACTATTCATATTGCTACTTATCCTGTATTTTATGAAAGGATAAAGCACATTGAAATCGATATTCACTTTGTCCGTGATGAGTATCAGAAAGGGGTGATAAAGTTTTACCATGTGAGGACCAGCGATCAGATAGTTGATATATTTATAAAATCTCTTCTAGGTCCTCGGGTTTAATTTCTCTGTAACAAGCTGGGCATGATTGACATCTATGCTCTAGCTTGAGGGAGGGTATTGAGTTATGTATTAAGTTGAGTTTAGTCACACATCGGGTAGACTAATAGGGAGAGGGGTTAGCCTCTCCTATATAATGTACTTTCCTCTCCTCTTAATGAATCAATGTATCATTCCTAGTCTATAAACACATTACAGTCATCTGTTGTGTAAGTAGCAAATAATGCCCGTGCGCTGAAGCCACTGAGTCCACCAACCAAGAATTATTATCATAGGCGAGGTTCATGACTACCTCATCACCTACAACAATCACATCACCTCCATGTACTGAGGCAGCCGCTGCCGTGTTCTCTCCTTGCTTCTCCTTGTCGTCCTTCCTCTCTCTCTTCCAAGCAAAACTATTTTGCTTCATATAACCCTTCTTACCATAATGATAGCACTCTGAGTCTTCGTACTTATCCTTGAACTTGCCTTTGCTCTTGTCTCTGCCACCACCCGGACCCCTACTTTTGTTCCTTTTATGGCTCTATGAAACTAGTGCCTCTGAATGTGATGAAGAAGATGTGCCTTGAGATTTTTGTTGCCTCTCCTCATTCAACCCCCCATTCTTGGTGAACTCTAGACTGACCACGCCTTCCAGAGCAGAAAGGATCATAGACACTCGTACGATCTCCCAAGAGTCTTGCAAAGTGCACCGCAACCACAGTACCTCAACTTCGTCGTCAAACTTGACTCCTATCGAGGATATCTGGTCAACTACGTCCTGGAATGCACTCAAATAATCTGTGATAAACATACTATCTTTGTACCGCAGACCCATCATCATTTGGATCATGAATGCTTATTTACCCCGATCTTTTTCGCATACAAAGATTCCAACTTATCCCAAAGTATCATCACGTGCTCTATACTTGCAACATGATTGTACATATTCTCGTCAATAAACTATTGTATGTACTCATACACTTGTATGTGCTCAAAATTCCAGTCCTCTTCGAATTTATCACTAGGCCTCTCTGAAGCAAATACAGAAAGATACAATTTTTTGACAAATAGCAAATCTTTTATCTTGTTCCGACAGTAGTGATATTTGGAACCATTTAGGTTTACCATGTGCGCTGGCTTTACGTCCATCTCTTCTCCTTGGTTTGATTGTCAATTTTTGACGCCTCTCTGAACCCAAAATTCTAATACCACGTGTTGGTATCAGCAGAACAGAACCAAAGCTTTGATACCACGTGTTGGAAACAAAACATAGAAATCGTTCCCCCAAACCAAGAAGCTGCGAGAGAAACAAGCAATAACAACGAACAAGATCAAACGTCAAACTACACAGAAAAATCACATGCAAACGAGCAATTTTTTACGTGAAAATCCAGATGAAAAAAATTATGGGATGATCAGAGTCTAACCCTGAAAAGCCTCCACTATTGGAATATAATATTATACCCTCTACAAACTCTTAACCGATCCAACAGGGATGACAACACCTCTTTGGAATAGAAAACTGATCACAGACACACGAATAGAGAGGACGAGAAATAGAATTACTCGAAATGAACCCATATTCGAAATAGCCGTGGATCTCTCATTTCTACTCCCAATAGTTGCAAAGCACTCTTGCTAGTGTTGTATTAGCATTTTTTTTATAAACCCTTGCATGAATTAGGGTTTTCATGTATTGGTAATCTATGGAAGCCAAAATATTTATGGGAATCCAATTATATTCAATCATATATTTAATGAAAATTCAATCATAAATTGGTTTGCCATAAATTAGAAATCCAATTACATTCAATCATATATTTAATGAAAATTCAATCATAAATTGGTTTGCCATAAATTGGAAATCCAATTATATAGAAAGTTAATATATAAAAGATCTAATCATAAATATATAATATATGGATGTAAATCCAATAGAATATTTGCTTACTATAAATGTTCCAATATACGACGCTTGATGCACTCCCCGAGCTTTTCCGACACACGGATAGCGCTCGTCGTACTCCGGGGTATTCTCCACATAGGTTGGGAACCCCATCCACTCCAACAATTTTTAAAAGATAGATTATTTTTTAATATTATATTAACACTAAAATTAACATTAATATTAAAAAATTAATAGCAACATTCAATTAACATTAATATTAAAATCAATATTCTAAATATTGATTTGTTTCTAAAGATAGATTTTTTTAGACTTGTTTTGAAAGATCTATTATTTTTTAGAAATTTTTAAGAGATAGAGACCACTTATGTTATTTATAAGTATTGTAACTATATATATATATATATATATATATATATATATATATATATAAAAGGAGGGATTCGCATTCAACCGTTGGATCCTTGTTTAAGTCATCTAATCTTAATCATTGGTTTGAATGGTTGTCATCTAATCTTAACCATTGGTTTGAATGGTTGAAACCAACAGTTAAGATTAGATGACTTAAACAAGATTTAACGGTTGTAAATATGGGGATGCTTAGGGAAGCACAATAGATGGGGATGTGGATCCTTCTCCTCTCTCTCTCTCTCTCTCTCTCTCTATATATATATATATATATATATATATATATATATATATAACAAGAGTTGAACAATTCCAAGCAACAAACTAATCGGAGAAAAAAGTTAGGTATAAATAATTAGTTGGGATTTTGCATCAATTCAGAAATAGTGCTAGCATGAATTCAATAAGCATGGGCAGGACATTGGTTGGCTTCATTGCTATAACCCATGACTCCCGTACAAGAGTATTGGTAGATTCACACAAAAATCTCTCCTCAATAAACAAGAGATGCTTCACACATATACTGCACAAAATTGTTTAAGGCAAATAATGAATAACAAAAGGATCCAATGTTTCAATCCCTTAGACGTATAAAAAAACTTTGAATTCTGATTTATTGTTTCTGGCAAACAAAAATACTGCGGTACTTAATAAAGGTACATGGTTAGAAAATGTAATAAAAATATAGGATGTCTTAATTTGACTACCTAGTTTGTCCTAAAAGATCAAAACCGAAGGCCCATTGGTTCTTCCTTCTGATCTCTTCCACTTCTTCGGGAGTAAAATCATTCTTAATGTTGAGTAGCTTGCGGAGTTTTTTTCTTGATCATGTCGGCAACTTTTTGGCATGCTAGATCCAAGAGTCCTTTGACGTTGAGATAATTTGCAGCCTAAAAGTGAAAGCAACAATAGTAGAAAATAAAATTAATAGTAGTAAAAAAAATCATATTTAAAAATAGAGAAGAAGGAATCAACCTATGTTTTGAATTTTAGGTTTTTCACATCTCATCTCTTGCTTCTGTTATACAAATAGCTAGGGATGGGTATATAATAATCACCTAAGGACCAATAACATAACACAATTAAACTACCAAGTTACAGAGTAGCCAATCTTTTTAGTTGGAGTACGTAATATATGTTCCCAGAGATATCTCCCTTCTTAATTGTGTTGTTAATTTGTATTGATAAAACAATGTGGTTATCTAAAGAAAAGAAGAAATTAATGATGAAATTAATAAAACCGAACGAATAAATTTGCATGATACATAGTGGGAAGATTTAAGAGAAAATAGTCATAATTAAATAATAACAAATCCTCACAAAGATGAGATCGTAGAGGGTGGCCTGGTCGACATCGATGAACTCAGTATCCCAAGTCCTAAGGTCCTCTTCTTTCTTTTTGTCTTCGTCTTTGTCAGAAGAAGAAGATGTGATCACATGCTTCTTACAGTTGTCGATGACCTTGGAGAGTATCTTGCCCTCGACGTTGGGGACAGGGATCCAGTTCTCAGTACGTTCGTCCTCGATCATATGACGGATTGTTTCGGACTCCATGGCCACCACCTCCTCTACCACAAACTCTTGTAATTCGAAACTAGTCAGGATAATCATCTTCTTCAGCACTATTACTATTTCTTCAGAAGCCATAGTAATGGAAAAAAAGAAAGGATTGAATACTTTGGTTTGGAGGAAAAGGATGGAAAATAAAACTTGGTTGGGGATATATTTATAAGGATCTGTATATGTATTTATAAATGACCAAGTGGTTACTTAAAATATGATTTCACCTTATTATAGGAAACATACATATTTCTCAAAGATTTTGTTCTAAAAATTGAAGGTCGGGATTTAGACTTATAAAATAAAACTAATTGATAGTTTGATTCAAATTATGATTACAAATAAAATAAGATTAGATTAGATTAGATTTGGTAGAATTAAATTTTGAATTAGATTATTTGAAATTTACTGGAGATTGGACTGTCTTAACATAGTCATACAAGATTAAAAAAAAAAGACTTTATCTTCTAAAAATTTAGTTCTAAAAATTGAGGCTACGTTTGGGATTTAAACTTCATGTTTTATCTTCGCAAGCAAAAATAAGTAATAATCGCAAGAATAATTCAAGATTACAAATTAAATAAAACAGATTAGATTTGTTAATTAATTAATTATTTAATTTCATTAGGTCTAGATACTAGACCACAATGTAAGTTGGACTAGGATTCCATTTTTAAATTTATTGGAGATTGGACTATCTTAACTTAAGTCGATACAAGATTTACAAAAAAATTAGTTGATTGAAAATTTTAAAAAGATTAAACTAAGAGAGAAATCTGGAAGTTTTTTTTAAACCGGAAGATTTAGTAACTTAAAATATGACATATTTCTAGTAGGATCCGTATATATATTTACTAGTAAATTGATGTGGGTTGCACGTATCAATTTTTTCTATCATATTATTAAAAACATTTTATAGAAATTTAAATTATATTAGAATATTTTAAATATGATTTGAATATATTTGAATTATAATTTGTAATAAGTATATATGTTTTAAATTTTGGATATGTATTTAATTAGATTATATCTTTTAGTTAATTTAAATATAATTTAAATTTTGAATATATTTTACGATGGGTTATATGTTTAGGTCATTTTTTATTTTTTTTCTTCAACTAAGTAATAACCCACGCGATAGTTAATTTTTAAAAAAAAAATTTATATTATTGATGATATACATACGACTCGGACAACTCATTTTTGAGCCGTTTCTAAGCGGTATTATAATAGTAGAGATAAATCACCAACTAGTTACTTAAAATATGATTTTCCTCTCCTAAGGAAACATACATATTTCTAAGGATTTAGTTCGTACGTTTGTATTTAGACTTATATTTAATTTGTTTCTCCATTTTTGTTTGGATCTGGTTCTAAATCGCTAGTTTGATTCAAATTATGATTATAAATTAAATAAAATCACATTAGATTTGTTAGAATTCTATTTTGAATTAGATTATTTGAAATTTATTGGACATCGGAATGTCTTAACATAGTCAACACAAGATGACAAAAAACTTTGTGATTGGAAAATTCAAAAAAGAAACGATATACTTAGCTAGAAATCCGGAAGGACACTGAGCTAAACAGAAACAATTCCAACACTCTATAGGATGATATATACTATTTAAAAAAATATATATTATATAAAAAAAAATTGTTGAAAATAAAGTTTGATCAACCAAAGAAAATGTCTACCATCTTAACCACATAAACTAAAAGAACTGTTTGACTATAATTATATATATAATATTATATCTCTGCTATTTTAATGCGGCTTAGAAACAACTCAAAAATGAGTCGTCTAGACCATATGTATATCATCAATCAATTATTAATATATAAAAGTTTTAAATTTTTTTTACTACCGTTTATGTTTCTTTTCTCAAGTAGGTGAGAACTTGAGGTAAAAATTAAAAACCATATGAACATATAACTAATCATAAAATATATTCAAAATTTAAATTATATTTAAACTAACTACATGGTATTATCTAATTAGACACATATCCAAAACTCAAAAAAAAAAAAAATTATACCAAATCACAATTAAAATATATTCAAATCATATTTAAAATATTATAATATAATATAATTTTCTATTTAATTTTTTAATAATATTATAGATTATTTTGATACGTGCAACGCATGACTAGTCTATATATCTTTACATTTATCTATCTATCTATCTATCTATCTATCTTATAATGAGGCTTCAAAACGGTTCAAAAATAAGCCGAAAAAAATGTCTTCCACCTTAACCATATAAGCTAAGAGAGATGTATGACTATAGTTATATAATATTATGTAGTTAAATAATTAGTTAAAATTTATTTATTTATTTAATTTTTAATTACCTAAGGGTATACATAAAACTTAGACACATAACCAGAGATATATTCATAACTAATTATAATTAAAATATATTTAAATATTTAAACTATTTTACAATAATATACCAGGGATACATTCATAACTAATTATAATTAAAATATATTTAAATGTTTAAACTATTTTATAAAAATATTATAAACAAAATTATTGGGTAAGGCACGTGCATTTAGGGGTTGTTATATTTGGTTTTTCATGTTCAGTAGGATACGTATATGTATCCTCTATCATCGGAAACATACATATTTCTCAAAGATTTTAGTTCTAAAATTGAAGGTAGGGATTTAGACATATTGTGTTTTTCCATTTGCTGAGAAAGGATCTGGTTCTATCTTTTCTCATAAAACGGTTTGATTCAAATTATGATTACAAATAAATTGATATTAGATTAGATTTGTTAGAGTTAAATTTGAATTAGATTATTTAAAATTTATTGGAGATTGGACTATCTTAACGTAATCGATACAAGATTAAAGAAAGAAAAAAACTTTTGATAGGAAAATTCAAAAAAGTGTTATAATGTGGGTTAGGTTGTATTTTCACTTGTATTTTTAGTCCCACAATTGTTAGAGATTAGTATTATGTCTTCATTGGGTTGTATAAATAAGGTCTTTGTCTCCTACTATAGAATTACACTAATAAGAGGGTTGTATAAATAATGCATTTGTCTCGCAAGAATTACACTAATAAGAGATTTCTCTCCTATTTTCTTCTTTCTTCTAAGTTTATTCTAACACGTTATCAGCACGAAGCTCTAACGGGAGAAAATAAGCGAGAGCATCTCAATGAAGTCTCCATTTGTGGATTCTCTACTTCGATAATATGTATGGTTATTTATATTTTTTTCATATGCATACCCTAGGTGCAGCCTGATATTGATGTTTATACATCTCTTGACATACCGCTAAGACAAAAAGCATATTTTTTATCCATTTATCTCACTTTTTTTTATTAACTCTGATAGCACTCCGATGTTAATAGCATATAGATCTCTCGCAGAGAATGCTGGAGTTATTCTTTACTTTTTTTTTTTTTTTATATATGTTAATACATTCAGATCAAAACCATCAGAGATCAGATGACCATGAACATGAATTGTTTGGTCTATATATATATATAAGAATTCTGGAACATTATTGTTCGAAACAAACCATATGTGGTATTTTTGAAAGACTTCTTGAACATAATCATTGTTTGAAGCATACCATGAACATCAAGTGTTTGAAATTTATCTACGACTTCTGGAACATCATTGTTTGAATCATACCAACTCCAAGATTTGTTTGGTATAAATAGACTTCTGAAATATCATTGTTTGAAGCAGACACTGTCACGCCCCAGTCCCAAAAATGCGTAGGACTAGGACACGTAAGCATGCCAACCGCATGGATATGGAAACTCCAATATATGGAAACCAAATCCATACGTACGCTGTAATATGAATATCAAATCCACAAGTGGTATAAAATGTAATACAAGTCACAGGGTAAAATCTAAATCTCATCCACCAAAATCATATAGAAATAAATAACCAGTATCTATAAAACTAGATCTCAATAAGAAGTATCTAAGGATGATAGTTGGATGGAAACAAATCCACTACCAACTCGAATGGGAAAAGTAAGTACAATATAAGTACAACACAATCAACCAAAATATAAGTATACCAGCTAGCAATCACGGCTCGAAGAGAAGACATCCTCGAAATATAGGTAACCATCTGAATCTGCGCTCCTGCGAATACTCAAGAACAAATACACCTGGCAGAGGACCAGGTCCTCAGAGGGACATAACAAGATACTTAAACACATGCCAATAAAGTACTGAAATAAATTTTCAAAGGGTCGCCTAACCGTCTAAGTGAATGCAGTTATGAACAACTTTTTCCACAAGTGAGCTATCTGGCTGAAAACCTGGGATTTGGCATGGTTCTCTATTGGAGATCCAGGGGCCTAAAAGGCACGTCGTCTTTTGTACGCCGGTGGCCCGCCTGATAGTACATAATATATAGTGGTCATCACCACCCGTATCTCTAGTGGAGAATCCGGGCACACAATAAAAAAAGTGCAAAGGAGCTCAAATGCGGTACTTGTTGTTCCTCCCACCCCATGCTCTAAGCATGTCACATCCATGACACCATTTGGTTCATAGCCTATTCTTAGTACCCTAGCCCAATCCTAAACCAAACAAGGACAAGGATGGGACCACCGTACTACAATAGGCTATGTCCCTAGACCCCTAATAACTGCTAAGTCTACTAGCATGCAAAGTTTCTAACAGCAGTTATTCCTAACCCACGGCCCACACGTACAGGAGGCCAAACCTGCACGCAAGTCCGTGATCTACATGAGACTCACAACTCGTGTAACAACTGTGTCACGGCCAATGAACCTAATGATGCTACATGATAATGGGGTAGTCTCATAAACAGGGTCAATGCAAATACATAAATAAAAATATATCGCGACGACACCATCGCGCGCATTTTATACAATAATTAAAATATATGAACTAAAGATAGAAAATAAAGATGCATGCAATCATATGGAATATGAATAACAGTACAATGGCAAGGTATACTTGCCTGGCAAGGAAGCTGCAATGTACCAATAATCTGCTCCAGAAATCGAGCAGAACAAATCCAATATCCTATGTACACATAAATATAATACAATAGAATTATTAGTCTTTACACTAGCACATACACAACCACATTTACACTGGACTCAGGGGGTATACTAGGGGTAACACTAGTCATCTAACACGGTCAATTACGCGTTGAATTACGCGGGTGTCGCGTCTTCAACTACTGTACGAAATCAGTCAGTCAACTGACAGGTGTCTATGCCAGTCCGTTAATGTACGCAAGGCGGACAAATTCACAAGTTCTTAGGGTCAACATGGTCAAGGTAAGTATGGGATAGTCCACGGTGTCCTAGGGTCGTACAGTCTGAATATTTAGTCATAATTATCAATTAGCATTTACTTAAATATATATTCATATAACTATATAATAATATACCTATCAATTTATTTTCTAATTAACTAAGAGAATACTCTAAATAAATTCAACATCTATAATAAATATAATAATATAAAATATACACAAAATATCTATTTTGGGTGAGGGAGTTTACAATCTACCCAACTTAAAATAATTTCGTCCCCGAAATTAAAATAAGTCATAATTTGTTAAATCCTTCACATTCGTACATAAGGTACGTCAATCGCAATCTCTTCCAAAAATTTAAATAACAAAATCTATTCAAATCTATCGCGATCATTTCAAAATTAAGATAATCATTGTTCAAATCAAAATTCAACCTATTATAATCTCTTCTCACTTTTCTAAATCATCAATATCCAAATTTAAATTGAATCCATATAATATCTTCAAGATTTAAATAACCCATATCAAATTTTATCTCACGATCTCCAACTATCATAATCTCCTCTAGAAGTAATTCGAGTCCAATATTATTCCTATTTTCACTTATAAATTTTTATATTCTTCAACTTTTTAAATTTCATTCACATCCTCAATATTTCAAATAGGTAGTCCAACCATCAAATTTTAATTCTTAATTTAAATCATCAAATTAAAAAATAATTTAAATGCAGTCCACCAATGTTCAAGTCTAAAATTATATATTTATCCTTCAAATTTAAATTGATAATTTTACCTTCAATACTCAAAAATTTAAATTATGTACTTAAGGTATAAATATTGGGTCCTCAATATCAAGATTTTTAAAATTCATTAATCCTCATCATCTTAGTCATTCTTCTAAAATTCTCAAAATTAAAATGGCTTGAACCTCTCCCAATCTAATCTTACTCGATCACAATCTAAAAGAAATTCCTCTTGAGTTGACAATGCACTGCTACCCAACTTAGAATTTACCCATCTATCACAGAAGGCTATATAATTTAAGAAAAATATTCCTTAATTTATTTACTCATGTCATTCAATCCTCAAAACTTCAATGCCGATTATATCATATATGATATGTCCTTAATTACGAAAGAATAATCCTTAAATATGTGATCGGCCTATGGGGTATATCTAGTACTCTCTGTGTATCAAACTTATACCAAGCACGAGGTTTCATCTTTCCGAAATAAGGGAAGACGGAGATCAATAATAAAGAGTTCAAGGGCGAGGTAATAGAATAGAAGTATCGGGATCAAGGCGTTTAAAGAATTCAAATAGGAATTGTCAAAGCAGTTGTGGATTGAAGTCCTATTTTGGTAATTCCTATTCACATGCTCGTATTAGTACAGTTATGTAGCCGATACGATACGCTCAAACATATCTAGAGGGCAAGTACAGGTGTCTACTAGTCAACTATATATCTCAATCCACGTAAAGCATCATTGCAAAGGGCGAATCAAGCGCACTATGGTTGATCAGACCGTAATACACTGATTCTGATTAGACAATGTATTAGTAGGCGTCCCCAATAATACATATATCATGATCAAGCTCGATAAAAGAGTAAGCTTGCAAAACTAGGCTATAATAGCAGCATAAGTCAAGGTAGTGCAGTAAATATAAGTACGCTAGATGATGATGAAAGGAGGTACAAATTAATTCAAGTTCACAAAACAAAAACAACTAAGCAACAATAATAAAAGACTCTACAATCCCTACAGTTATCATACAACCTCCTCGTCTAAGTCGCTAGTAGACCAAATAGGGGCAAGGACCTCTAAATTCTATCGTCTGAATAAACACTATCGTCTTTTGCTAGCATGCAATTAATGTCATTCAGTTACACTACCTTGATGGGTCAAGTGGACTATGTGATACTAGGTTGTGAGACATACTACCCAACTTAAAAGAATTAAACTAATACTGTGACAGTTTTAAGAGGATCCTACAAAAATAACCTTGCACATGTAAATAGAAAAGGAACTCTTATTAGGGTATATGAGGAAAGACCTTGGTACTTATTAGAGTCTCCTATTGCATTATATAGGTAAGGGTCACCTTAAGTCTTAATCATAGTGCTCATAGAACATGTGTCAATCGTAGGGATAGAAGAGTTACTAGCCATTAAGGGGGAAAAGGGGTCTAATTCGTATCGAGGTAAGGGTACAAATTACGCGATTTAACACTAAGGAATAGTCATCGGGTCGCAGTCGGCAAGAACAACTCAAACTTATCAAACTTTAACTACCAAGCACAAAATATTCAAATTCAAGACTACAACTATAATTCTAGCAAACTATGTGTCCTTAACAAAGGATAAAATTACTTGGCCTACTATCAGGAGGATCAGGTGACACGAGTTGAAAGATGAAGGAAAAAAACGTAATCAGTCGTCGCACACTAGCGAGCGCTATGGTCACAGGGGAACAATATATGAAATAGAGGGGCTCTAGATAGCATCATGGTTTTCCAAGGGGAGTGGTATGCTAGATGCCATGTTCGGGGTATGATCAAGAGAAAGTGTTGATTACATTCCTCTAGGCTTCCTAGGGTGCTGTCTACTAATAACAAGACAATGACATAAGTTTTATAGTTCTCCAATACTATCCAATTATGAAGGTTAGGTTCAGTCCTAATGTTCAATATTGGTTCTCCATTGGTTCCTCAATACTAGGGACAAACATTATGGTAAAACTTCTAACTATCTCTAGTAGTGTCTATACTACTCTCAAATCTTCTTAATACATCAAGGGGTAATGGTATACTAATCTAAAGATAAGGAATTCTAGGGTTCACTAGATATTCTAAATTTAGTGGTGTGTCTATATTCTTATTGTATTCTTAATAGGTGTGCTACTCTAATTATCATCCTAATAACATGGGTTCCTATATTCTAGCAGAAGACTATATATACTCAAGGAACTTATTAGGGAAGTACAGGAATCAAGCAGGATACAATTGTTCGAATAGAACAGAGAGGAGGAAGATGAATCATAGTCAATTGTGGATGAGATCCTATACTCTAGTCCTAGGTGCAGGCTTGCTCGGTACAGTAACGTAACCGAGACAATATGCTCTCGACCTGCATGGGCCACCACAAAAATATGTCACGCCCCAGTCCCAAAAATACATAGGACTAGGACACGTAAGCATGCCTGCCGCATGGATATGGCAACTCCAATATATGGAAACCAAATCCATACGTACGCTGTAGTATGAATATCAATTCCACAAGTGGTATAAAATATAATATAAGTCACAGGGTAAAATCTAAATCTTATCCACCAAAATTATATAGAAATAAATAACCAGTATCTATGAAACTAGATCACAATAAGAAGTATCTAAGGATGATAGTTGGATGGAAACAAATCCACTACCAACTCGAATGGAAAAAGTAAATACAATATAAGTAAAACATAATCAACCAAAATATAAGTATACCAGCTAGCAATCACGGCTCGAAGAGAAGACATCCTCGAAACATAGGTAACCATCCGAATCTGCGCTCCTGCGAATACTCAAGAACAAATACACCTGGCAGGGGACCAGGTCCTCAGAGGGACATAACAAGATACTTAAACATATGCCAATAAAGTACTGAAATAAATATCCAAAGGGTCACCTAACCGTCTAAGTGAATGCAGTTAAGAACAACTTTTCCCACAAGTGAGCTATCTGGCTGAAAACCTGGGATTTAGCATGGTTCTCTATTGGAGATCCAGGGGCCTAAAAGGCACGTCGTCTTTTGAACGCCGGTGGCCCGCCTGATAGTACATAATATATAGTGGTCATCACCACCTGTATCTCCAGCGGAGAATCCGGGCGCACAATAAAAAAAGTACAAAAGAGCTCAAATGCGATACTTGTTGTTCTCCCCACCCCATGCTCTAAGCATGTCACATCCATGACACCATTTGGTTCATAGCCTATTCTTAGTACCCTAGCCCAATCCTGAAACCAAACAAGGACAAGGATGGGACCACCGAACTACAATAGGATATGTCCCTAGACCCCTAATAACTGCTAAGTCTACTAGCATGCAAAGTTTCTAACAACAGTTATTCCTAACGCACGGTCCACACGTACAGGAGGTCAAACCTGTACGCAAGTCCGTGATCTACATGAGACTCACAACTCGTGTAACAACTGTGTCACAGCCAATGAACCTAATGATGCTACATGATAATGGGGTAGTCTCATAAACAGGGTCAATGCAAATACATAAATAAAAACATATCGCGATGACACCATCACCCGCATTTTATACAACAGTTAAAATATATAAACTAAAGACAGAAAATAAAGATGCATGCAATCATATGGAATATGAATAACAGTACAATGACAAGGTATACTTGCCTGGCAAGGAAGCTGCAATGTACTCCAGAAATTGTACAGAACAAATCCAATATCCTATGTACACATAAATATAATATAATATAATCATTAGTCTTTACACTAGCACATAGAAAACCACATTTACACTGGACTCAGGGGGTATAATAGGGGTAACACTAGTCATCTAACACGGTCAATTATGCGTTGAATTACGTGGGTGTCGCATCTTCAAGTACTGTACGAAATCAGTCAGTCAACTGACAAGTGTCTATGCCAGTACGTTAATGTACGCAAGGCGGACAAATTCACAAGTTCTTAGGGTCAACATGGTCAAGGTAAGTATGGGATAGTCTCCGGTGTCCTAGGGTCGTACAGTCTGAATATTTAGTCATAATTATCAATTAGCATTTACTTACATATATATTCATATAACTATATAATAATATACCCATTAATTTATTTTTTAATTAACTAAGAGAATACTCTAAATAAATTTAACATCTATAATAAATATAATAATATAAAATATGCACAAAATACCTATTTTGGGTGAGGGAGTTTACAGACACTATGAATATGAATTATTTGGTAATTTATCAAGTTCTTATGTTAACTTGTTATTATTAATCTTATACATATGTCGAGCCTCACAAAGCATGATTTCAAGCCTCTAAACTTAGAAGGCCATAACTTTTTCAACTGAAGATTAGATGCTGAATTGCACCTTCAATCCAAAAGCTTAGGTGAGGCAATTATGGCTGATAAGCCAATATCTGCACAAGATAAAGCGAAGGCTTTAATTTTTCTAAGACATCATATTTATGATGATCTCAAGGCTGAGTACTTAAAAGTCAAGGACCCCTTGGTGCTATGGAATTCTCTAGCGAAGAGATATGATCACTAGAAAATGGTCATACTACCAGGTGTACTCCATGAATGGCTCAATCTATGTTTTCAAGATTATAAGACAGTTGCAGCCTATAATTCAACTATGTGCAGGATTACTTCACAATTGAAGTTATGTGGTAAAGAAGTGATAGAGCATTCCATGTTAAAGAAAATATTCATCAAATTTTATGCGACTAATATGACCCTACAACATACGTATAGGGAGATTAATTTTAAGAAGTATTTCGAACTCATTGTTGTCTTACTCGTGGTCGAGAAAAATAATGAGTTATTAATCAAAAACCACACTAGAAGACCAACTAGGTCTGTACCAATTCCAGCTGAAGTAAATACGATTAGTGCTCAAAAAAATATGACCAATATTAGGGGTCGAGAAAATCACAGAGGTAGAGGGCATGGATGTCGTGGAAGCCAAATAAATAGCTATAATCCGGGTCCAAGGAACAATACACAGTTCAATAATAAGGGATTTAATCCTCAAAAAAATAATGCTCA
Organism: Iris macrosiphon; assembly: GCA_036927795.1. Taxonomy (NCBI): domain Eukaryota; kingdom Viridiplantae; phylum Streptophyta; class Magnoliopsida; order Asparagales; family Iridaceae; genus Iris; species Iris macrosiphon. The sequence goes on along the minus strand of JAYESA010000014.1, from coordinate 33,520,675 downwards.
AATTCCCAATCAAGCTGCTCCAACTGATATTTACAAAAGTTGTGGAAGAGCTGGTCATTGGATGCGAAACTGTCGTACCTCACAAAAGAAAGTGGACGAGTATGAAGCCTCAAAGGGTGTGGAGACTAATCTCATGGAGGGTACAACACCCATGGATTTTAATAATTTCTTCCAAGATAAGGATGAAAATACAATTTTGGAAGACAAGTTCAACGCTATGATAGGCGAAGTCAATGAATAGTTATTGTATGCTGCCATGCCCTAGTCCCAAAATACGTAGGACTAGGAACACGTAATCATGTCAGCCGTATATATATAGCAACTCCAATATATGGATAGCATAATACACACGTACGCTGTAATATGAATATAAACTCATATGTGGTATATATAGTGTCATAAGTCACATATATGCCAATCTCATCCACACAACAAGTCATAGAAAAGAAATACTAAACTAGAACAAGGAGTCTGAAATATCCAAAATAATAGTCGGGTGGAGACAAACCCACTACCAAAGACTATATCAAAAACTAAAATGATAGAGGAGTATAAAATCTCCAATATAAAATAATGTGATGACAGAAGTATATCAGCTAAGAAGATCCATCACTAGAGATAATCAACGATGCTCAGAAGGTACGTAAGACCTCCTCGGCAAAAAGTAATGCATCAGGTCCAGGCCTGTATCCTGCGGGTACTCCTGATCGTCTATACCTGGCAAGGGACCAGGTCCTCAGAGGGACATAACAAGATACATAGAAGCAAGTCAAATGAATACAGTAAACATGCAATATAGACGAAAAATATATAAGTACGCTGTACAAGACAATCTATATGAAATACAAATGAGGACAACTTTTTGACGTATGGGCAAGGGTAGGCTACTCGATCTAAGCCTTACAACTCACACACCCGCTAGTGGACATCAGAAATCGTCATACCTCGGGGGTAGCGACCAGCACGACTCTACAGAAATCGACATACCTCGGGGGTAGCGACCAGCACGACACACGCCTGTAGTGCGAGCTATATACTACGGTTTACCAGAGTGGTTAAAAGCCCATACGCCTAATGATTGTCCGTTCATGATAGTAGGTGTCAAGTGTGTGTCAACATATCTAATATATATAGTAATGACTGAATGAACTACACATGCAATGAATATAACTGAACGAAACTACACAGGCAATGAATAAACAGAAATATAAATAGCATACAAAGTAAAGTAAATAATTTGACAAGGTATCTTGCCTGGCAAGAAAGCTGCAAAATGTAATATCCAGATGTCACGCACGCAGGAGTAGAAGCTGTGACCTCATAATAAATGTCTTCGGATGCTGAAATAGACATCACCAACGTTCCCAGAATAAGCGAGATAGCTAGAAATTACTATCCTTTCATCCAATTTGGACATAGGAGCAAAACGGTAATTTCGGATCAAAGTGGGGTCCACAGGTAGCCCACTTTGTACCGAAAAGTGTGCCAAGGGTAAAAGTCTCTAAATGCGACAAGTTATAGGTCAAAGAACTCTAAAAGTCAGCATGAACTCAAAGGTATGTCCAAATGTGAATTCCGGTGAGCCGAACAAAATTTTGCCCAAAAAGTCAACCGTTGGGCCTGCCAATTGGCGACTTGGTCAACTGTCTCATAATTGTGTGAATATTGGGTCACAGGACTAGCGCGTTACCACGAGTCCAGTGGCGCAAGTTTCGTCGCATTCTGACAAGCATGCACAAAATGCACAGAGCTTTTGCAAAAGTTATGACACGAGAGATTTGCTGCGGATACGGGCTGATTTTGACGTGCATGCGCGTCCAAATCAGTTTCTGATAAATCTCACACGTCCGGGTACACTGTGCGCACCTTTTGGTATACTTGGTACACGACGGGGCGGTCCCGTTTGGCGGGGCGCGCTCCGTTTCACAATTTTTGGAAATATGGAAAAGTAAGTTTTTAGGGTTTTCTAACTGTTTTAATTCTACATACAGCAGTTAATAAATTAATATAAATAATAAAAATTAAACTAGGTCAAGTGGTCTCCGCATACCAAAAAGAAAAATCGAATTCGGATCTCTATGGTTGGAGATACGAATCCGGGAACATAGGTAGTTTACAGCAATTATTCTGGATTTTAAAAACGTAATTTTTTATATACTTGGCGTCAATTTTTACCTAGGTTTACGTGCTACACGATGGAATCTAATTGTAGAACCCCTATTCCTAGAAACCGTATATGCCCTTTTAATTAATTATTAATTTAATTATAGTAATTAGTGGCTAATTAGGAGAAATAAATTTTTATTTTAGGTGTTGGTGAACTTAGGAGATTTATGGAGCCATTAGGAATTTTTCTGAATTTATTTCATGTAGCAGACCCCTTGAGTAGTTGCTAGCTTAATGGTATGCATTAGTATAATTCTAGACTTTTTTATGAGTATATACGTATATATATATATATATATATATATATATATATATATATATATATATATATATATATATATATACATATATATTTAAGAGAAAAAAAATGGAAAAAAAGAAAAAGATTAGAAAAAGAAAAGAAAAGAAATGGAAAAAAAAAATTATTACTAACTATTCCTACCCGCCCCTTTATGAGCCAAAGCCGCTGGCTTGTAAGCAAACCCGCCCCCTCCTATTAATATCATATCAGCCACCGCTGCCCTTTTTGCAAATCGCACAGCAACCTAAACCCGCTCCCAAGCACAGACCCCCCCCCACCCGGCGAAGTACTTAAACCCGACAACCATCTCTCTCTCATATATATATATATATATATATATATATATATATATATATATATATATATATATATATATATATATCACATTATTTTGACTAAAATTCTAACCCTACATCATCCAAACTCTTTCTCTTCCCATCTAGACCTAGAGAGCTCCGTCACCGCAGCCGGAGAACCGCGCCAGGCCGTCCAAACCAATCCCGACGACCGCGACCCCGCGCACTGCAGAATTCAGCAGCGAGGTACCTATGTTTTCGCGCAGTTTTTTGTCGCCTCGCTCAACCAAACGCCACCCCGTCTTCATCGGTACGCTCACCCCTTAACCCTCTTCCAAATTAGTGTAATAGTAGACCTCGAAAAATACGTAACCATAGGGGAAAATAGTGCCAAATTTGGCAGAAAAGACCAATTTCTGGGATCGCAGAAAACTACGGTGATCACCTATGTTCCCGGATTCGTATCTTCCACCACAGAGATCTAAATTAGATGATTCTTTTTGGTATACGGAGACCACTTGACTTAGTTTAAATAACCCTATATTATTAACTGTTGTATGTAGAATTAAATTCGTTGGAAAATCCCGTAAACACATTTTTTTAGATTTCTAAAAGTTGTGAAACGGAGCGCGCCCAGCCAAATGAGACCGCCCCACCGTGTACCAAGTATACCAAAAGGTGCGTGCAGCGTAACCGAATATGTGAGAGTTCGCAAAAATTGATTCGGACGCATGTGCGCACCTGAATCAGCCCGTATCCGCGGACAAATCCCGTGTCGCAACTTTTAAGAAAGTCACACGCATTTTGTGTACGCTCATCAGATTGCGACGAAACTTGCGCCACTGGACTCGTGGTAACGCGCTGGTCATGTGACCCAATTTTCACGCAATTCTGAGATAGTTGACCAAGTCGCCAATTGGCGGACCCTACGGTTGACTTTTTGGGCAAAATTGTGTTCGGCCCATCGGAATCCACATTTGGACATACCGTTGGGTTCATATTGACATCTAGAGTTTGTTTGACCTATAATTTGTCCTATTTAGAGACTGTTACCCTTGGCATATTTTTTGGTGCAAAGTGGGCCAACCGTCGACCCAACTTTTATCCGAAATTACCGCTTTGCCCCTGTGTCCAAATTGGACTAAAGGAAAGTATTTTTTAGCTATTTTTCTCATTTTGGAACGTTGGTGATATCTATTTTAGCATCTGGAGATGTTTGTTCGGAGGCCTTAGTTCCAGATTTCGTGTCCTTGACATTTGGGCGCGTACACTTTACAGATTTCTTGCCAGGCAAGTATACCTTGCCATTATACTGTATTTACATTCCATATGATGCATGCATATTTATTTCTATTTATTTTAGTTCATTTATTTTAACTGCTATATAAAATGCGCGTCCAAGGAAACTTGGGTGCAACGACGGTGTCGTCGTACTATGTTTTTATTTATGTATATGCATTGGACCTACTTTATGAGACTACCCCATCTTTATGAGGCATTTATGTTTTATTGGCCATGACACTATTCTTACACGAGTACGAGTCACATGTAGGACACGGACTTGCGTACTCGACTGGCCACTGGTACGTATAGGTCGTACAACGGATAGGGATAATTGCCGATAGAAACTTTGCATGCTAGTAGACCTGGCAGTTATTAGAGGTATTATCATGTCATGGACATGACATGCTTAGAGCATTGGGTGGGAAGAACAACAAGTAAGGCATTTGGGCTCCTTTATACTTTTTCCTTCTGTAACCCGGAAGCTCCGCTGGAGATACGAGCGATGATGACCCCTATACTACTTGGCGGCCTCTGCCGTTCAAAAGACGACATGCTTTGAGGCCCCTGATTCTCCAAGAGAGTCATGCCAATTCCAGTTTTTAGCCAGATAGCCCACTTGGTAGAAAGTTATTCTCAAACTGCATTCACATCGATGGTTAGGCAACCCCAATGGATGTTTATATTTCAGTACTTTATTGGAATGTTTATATGTATCTTGTTACGTCCCTCTGAGGACCTGGTCCCTTTACAGACATAGATGAGCAGGAGTATCCACAGGAGTATGGACCTGGACCTGACGCTACCTATCAGTCTGAGGAGGTCTTACCTTCGGATTATATGTGATTCATTGCAGCTGTTTAGAGATTCTAGTTGCCATTCTTTTTGAGACATTTATTCTTATCTTAGAGTTTATTCTCTTCTCTCTTTAGTAGTTTATTATAGTCGATTTGCAGTGGATTTGTTTCCATCCGACTAACATACTTTGAGACTGCTTATTTGATATTCAGTTGTTGATTTCCATTTATCTATTATTTGTGCTGTGGATGAGATATAAATTTGCGTGTGGCTTGTTGTAACAGTATATTACCACTGTGGATTGGATATTCATGTACAGCGTACGTGTATATATGGTTTTCATATATTGGAGTTCGTATACATACGGCTGGCGTGTTACGTATTTCTAGTCCTACGTATTTTGGGACTGGGATGTGACATGTTTTTGGTGGTGGCCCATGCAGGTCAAGAATATATTGTCTCGGTTACGTCACTGTACCAAACAAGCCTGCATATAGGAATAAAGTATAAGGATCTCATCCACGTTTGACTGAAACTCATCCTTCCTATTTAATACTTGCATCCTGTTTGATTCATGTACTTCTTTTAATCGTTTCGTACATCACCTACAGAGAGATGGATATGCAAAATGGATGAACTGCCGCCGATGACGACACAAATTCTGGAGTCAATGGTCAGACTCAAGGAGGGACCCCAACGATTCCTATACTTCCGGGACTAGATGGACAGACTCACACTCTAATTCCATATGATTTTCCCGCTTTACCTATTGGGAACCTTTCAGCTTTCCCAGTACCGCAAGATGGCCAATCGCAACTGTTCCAATTCTTTCAGATGATGATGCAGGAACAGAGGCAGCAGGCAGCCGAGCAGAGGCAAGAATATTTGGCAGCACTTGAGAGGATGGTTGTACAGGCTACTATACTAGCCCAAACACTAGCTCCAGTCCTTCGAGCTAGAGTGAGATCAGTCAAGGACTTTATTCAGATGGGTCCGAGGCAGTACAAGGGCACTGAGAGCCCGGAGGAGACTACCAACTGGATCACTCACATGCAAAAACTTTTGGAGGCATCGCAGTTACCTACGGACCTATGGATGACGGGTGTAAGGACACTTCTAGATGGAAATGCTCATCACTGGTGGGAATTCATGGAGTGCCAGTTGGGTACATGCCAGACTTGGGAGCAGTTCTTGGAGTGCTTCGAGAGAAAGTACTTTTCGGACACTGTCAGAGATACATTGTACGATCAGTTTCTTCACTTGGAGCAGGGGAACCGAACAGTGGACGAGTATGATGCCAAGTTTAGTCGACTCAACAAATATGGCGCTGCCCTGATACCAGATGACTTGGCCAAGGCTAAGAGGTTTCATCGAGGACTAACCCAGGAGCTACAATATTATACAAGCTCGCAGTCCCGAGTCTCTTATGCTGAACTACTGACAGAAGCCAGATTGTAAGAAACCATTAGCAGAGAAAAGGGAGGTTAGCTGAGGACACAACAAGGATCGGCAAGGACACAGCAGGGACCGGCAAAGATACAACAGGGAGGACCTATCAAACGTCCCTTGGCACAGCAGCATCAGCAACACAGAGCCAGACTGTACCAGATTCCGGAGAAACCCCAATGTAATTATTGTGGAAAAATTGGACACATTTTAAGAGATTATCGAGGCCGCTTGGGACAGTGTTTACGATGTGGTTCTGAAAAGCATTTGGCAAGAGACTGTCCACAAGAGTAGACATTGACACTACCATCGCCAGCACAGAGACTAGCGCTTCCAGCACCGAAGCCAACTCAGCAGATGACTGGACCGGGGGCACCTTGACCCCCAGCAGCAGGAGGATTTCAGAGAGGACCACTGCTACCTACCCAGGAGGAGCAGTATATGAGGGCCGGACATGGACAGCCGCAGAGGAACGGATGAGCTTTTGCATTGGAGGTAGACATGGATCATGAGGTGGATGTCATAGCAGGTATTACTCTTGCTTTTACTTTTCTTGTTGTGACATTGTTTGATACGGGAGCCACCCACTCATTCATATCATCTAGTTTTATTGCCAAACACAATATTGCCTCTACACCTTTATCTAGTTGTGTTAGAATTCTTACCGGAGGAGGAGTTGTACCAGTTAGCCGAATTTGTAGATCGGGCCCTAGAGTGATACGTGGCAGAGAGATGAACGCCCAACTCTTAGTCCTTCCTATGCCATCTTTTGATATTGTGCTTGGAATAGACTTGCTAAGCAAGTACCACGCTTTCTTTGATTGCTTTGGAGAAAGCATTCTTTTTAAGGTACCAGGGCAGCCTGAACTTGAGTTTGCCCGAGGATCCACAGAATTCCTTGATGGTATGCAGCTTGCAATTGACGACGTTATTTATCACCCCATTATTTCAGAATTTCTAGACCTCTTTCCAGAGGATTTGCCAGGACTACCCCCAGACAGAGACGTAGAGTTCACAATTAAACTAGCACCGGGAGCAACACCTATAGCATCACATGTTTACAGACTGGCAAAGAAGGAGATGGACGAGCTGAAAGCACAGTTGAAAGAACTAGAAAATAAAGACTTTATCCGACCGAGTGCATCACCCTGGGGAGCACCAGTATTATTTGTACCAAAGAAGGATGGGTCAGTATGTATGTGCATTGACTACAGAGCCTTGAATACAGTGACTGTGAAGAATAAATATCCATTGCCATGCATTGATGACTTATTTGATCAACTCAGTGGAGCCAAGATGTTCTTGAAGATAGATTTGAGATCGGGATATCACCAGGTGAAGGTACGGAAGTAGGATATTCCGAAGACCGCATTCAGAACAAGATATGTGTACTACAAGTTTTTGGTCATGCCATTTGGATTGACCAATGCTCCAGCGATCTTCATGGTATTGATGAATTGAGTCTTCCACCAGTACTTGGACCAGTTCATGGTCGCCTTCATAGATAATATACTTGTCTATTCGAAGAGCCACGAGGAGCACGAGAAGCACCTGTGGATTATTCTAGAGACTTTGAGGAGAGAGCAGTTATATGCAAAGCTCAGCAAATATGAGTTCTTCTTGGACAGAGTCTCATTTCTTGGTCATGTTGTTACAAGAGATGGTATATCTATTGATCCAGAGAAGATCTCCGCAGTTGAGACATGGCTATTCCTAAATCAGCAGCAGAGGTGAGGAGTTTCCTTGGACTTGCTGGATATTATCGACGGTTCGTGGAGAACTTCTCAAGGATAGTAGCACCTATGACTCGTTTGACTTGCAAGGATCAAGAATTTATATGGACTGATGAGTGTCAAGCCGCCTTTGAAGAGTTGAAGAAGCGACTGACTACAACACCCGTATTGTCTATTCCGTCAGGATCAGGAGGTTATGTGATATACAGTGACCCATCAGGGAAATGCTTGGGATGCGTATTGATGCAGCATGGCAAAGTGATTGCATATGCATTTAGGCAGTTACGAGTACATGAGAAGAATTATCCGACTCATGACTTGGAACTTGCAGCCGTTGTATTTGCTCTGAAGCTATGGAGACATTACTTATATGGGGAACGAGTGGAGATCTATACAGACCATAAAAGCCTCAAGTACGTCTTCATGCAGAAGGAGTTAAATATGAGGCAACGTCGATGGCTCGAGTTGATAAAAGATTTTGAGATAGAGCCACATTATCATCCAGGCAGGCTAACGTTGTAGCAGACGCGTTAAGCCGGAAACCAGCAACTTACTTCTTGACAGCACAGAGGGAACTATTGGAGGACTTGCAAGAGCTTGGCATTAAAGTGATATTATCCGAAGCAGATGGGACACTAGCCAACTTGCAAGTACAATCATCATTAGTAGAGAGGGCTAAGACAGCTTTGCCTGCAGACGCCAGATTCAGGAGACTGAAGGAAAGGACAGAGGCCGGAGAGCAGACAGGATTGCGCATTCATGAGGATGGGACATTACGATGTGGTGATCATCTTTATATTCCAAATAGAGAGATTCGACAGGAGCTGATGACAGAGGCTCATAGTTCGATTTATTCTATTCATCCTGGAGGCACCAAGATGTATCCTGACTTACGCCAACACTTTTGGTGGCATGGAATGAAAAGAGAGATAGCTCGCTTTGTAGCTAAATGTCTGGTATGTCAACAAGTAAAGGCAGAGCACCAGAGGACTGCAGGATTATTGCAACCACTTCTGATTCCAGAGTGGAAGTGGGAGCACATCACTATGGACTTCGTCATGGGATTTCCTAAGAGTCCAAGTGGGAGAGATGCGGTGTGGGTAATAGTGGACCGACTCACCAAGTCAGCCCATTTTTTATCTTTTAGAGTTGGCCAGTCTACAGAAGCTTTAGCTAATTTATACATGAGGCAGATCGTAAAGATTGTACGGCATACTACTCAGCATTGTATCAGACAGAGATTCGTGCTTTACATTGCACTTTTGGAGAAGCATGCAAGAGAGTCTTGGTACTCGTCTGAAATTTAGTACATTATACTACCCGCAGACAGATGGGCAGTCGGAGCGTACTATTCAGACATTGGAGGATACGTTGAGGGCTTGTATGTTAGACTTCGGAGGATCATGGGGAGACCATCTACATCTTGTAGAGTTTTTTTACAACAATAACTATCAGGCAAGTATTCAGATGGCTCTGTTTGAAGCATTATATAGAAGAAAATATAGGTCTCCTGTGTGTTGGAGTGACGTGGGAGAACGTCAGATTCTGGGACCCGAGTTGGTGGTCAACACCGTAGAGACAGTTAAGAAGATTCAAGGGCACTTGCGAGCAGCGCAAGACAGACAGAAGCAGTGGGCAGACCTTCATCGTCGTCCCTTGGAGTTCAAAGAGGGCGACCATGTCTTCTTGAGGATATCACCGACCAGAGGCACCATTCGATTCGGAGGGCGCAGCAAGTTGAGTCCAAGGTATATTGGACCATTTGACTTGCTCGAGAGAGTGGAAGAAGTGGCATATCGACTTGCGCTACCACCTTCACTGGAGGGAGTACATGACGTATTCTATATGTCGCAGCTCAGGCGATATGTGGCAGCCAACAGTCATGTTCTCGACCATTCGGAGATCACCATTGGGCCGAGCTTGTCATACCAAGAGCAACCTATGGGAATCCTTGATCATCGAGAGAAAGTGTTGAGGAACCAGTCTATTCCCTTGGTTCGCGTAGCATGGAGGCATGATGCGTCAGGAGAATCAACTTGGGACCACGAGAACGACATGCACAAGCATTTTTTGAACCTATTCGCAGACCAAGGTATGAATTTACTTTGTTAATTTATATCTTATACTATCCTTGACATTCTATCGTGGCTTAATTTTAATTTCGAGGACGAAATTTTTATAAGTTGGGTAGAATGTAAAACCCCTATTCCTAGAAACCGTATATGCCCTTTTAATTAATTATTAATTTAATTGTAGTAATTAGTGGCTAATTAGGAGAAATAAATTTTTATTAATTTTTATTTTAGGTGTTGGTGAACTTAGGAGATTTATGGAGCCATTAGGAATTTTTTCGAATTTATTTCATGTAGGAGACCCTTTGAGCAGTTGCTAGCTTAATGGTATGCATTAGTATAATTCTAGACTTTTCTATGGGTATATACGTGTGTATATATATATATATATATATATATATATATATATATATATATATATATATATATATATATATATAAGAGAAAAAGAAATGGAAAAAAAGAAAAAGAAAAAGATTAGAAAAAGAAAAGAAAAGAAATGGAAAAAAAACTATTACTAACTATTCCTACCAGCCCCTTTGTGAGCCAACGCCGCTGGCTTGTAAGCAAACCCGGCCCCTCCTATTAACATCATATCAGCCACCGCTGCCCTTTTTGCAAATCACACAGCAACCTAAACCCGCTCCCAAACATAGACCCCTCCCCCCCCCCGCGAAGTACTTAAACCCGACAACCATCTCTCATATATATATATATATATATATATATATATATATATATATATATATATATATATATATATATATATATACATATCACACGACTAAAACCCTAACCCTAGATCATCCAAACCTTTCATATTTCCATCTAGACCTAGAGATCGCCGTCACCGCAGCCGGAGAACCGTGCCAGGCCGTCAAAACCAATCCCGACGACCGCGACCCCGCGTACTACAGAATTCAACAGCGAGGTACCTGTATTCCCGCACAGTTTCCCGTCGCCTCGCTCAACCAAATGCCATCCCATCTTCACCGGTACGCTCACCCCTTAACCCTCTTCCATATCTTTGTAATAGTATACCTCGAACAACGCATAACCATAGACAAAAATAGCGCCAAAGTTGGCGAAAAAAACCAATTTCTGGGATCGCAGAAAACTGCGGTGATCACCTATGTTCCCGGATTCGTATCTCCCACCACAGAGATCTGAATTCAATGATTCTTTTTGGTATGCGGAGGACACTTGACCTAGTTTAACTTCTCTTAAATAATCCTAGATTATTAACTGTTGTAGGTAGAATTAAATTCGTTGGAAAATCCCGTAAATACACTTTTTCCAGATTTCCAAAAGTTGTGAAACGGAGCACGCCCCGCCAAACGTGATCACCCCGCCATGTACCAAGTGTACCAAACGGTGCGCGCAGCATAACCGGACATGTGAGAGTTCGCAAAAATTGATTCAGATGCTTGTGAGTTCGCTGGAATCAGTCCGTATTCGCGGACAAATCCCGTGTCGTAACTTTTGTGAAAGTCGCGCGCATTTTGTGCACGCTCGTCAGATTGTAACGAAACTTATGCCACTGGACTCGTGATAATGCGCTGGTCCTGTGACCCAATTTTTATACAATTCTGAGACAGTTGACCAAGTCGCCAATTGGCGGGCCCTACGGTTGACTTTTTGGGCAAAATTGTGTTCGGCCCATTGGAATCCACATTTGGATATACCGTTGGATTAGTATTGACATCTAGAGTTTGTTTAACCTATAATTTATCCCATTTAGAGACTGTTACCCTTGGCACATTTTTCGGTGCAAAGTCGGCCACCCGTGGACCCCACTTTTATCCGAAATTACCGTTTTGCCCCTGTGTCCAAATTGGACGAAAGGGAAGTGCTTTTTAGCTATTTTTCTCATTTTGAAAATGTTGGTGATGTATATTTCAGCATCCGAAGACGTTTGTTCGGAGGCCTTAGTTCCAGATTTTGTGTCTTTGACATTTGGGCGCGTACACTTTACAGATTTCTTACCAGGCAAGTATACATTGCCATTGTACTGTATTTACATTCCATATGATACATGCATGTTTATTTTTGTTTATTTTAGTTTATTTATTTTAACTGCTATATAAAGTGCGCGTCCAAGAAAATTTGGGTGCAACGACGGTGTCGTCGTACTATGTTTTTATTTATGTATATGCATTGGACCTACTTTTTGAGACTACCCCATCTTCATAAGGCATTTATGTTTCATTGGTCATGACACTGTTCTTACACGAGTGTGAGTTACATATAGGACACAGACTTGCGTACTCGACTGGCCACTGGTACGTATAGGTCGTACACGGATAGGGATAACTGCGGATAGAAACTTTGTATGCTAGTAGACCTGGCAGTTATTAGAGGTATTATCGTGTCATAGACATGACATGCTTAGAGCATTGGGTGAGAAGAACAACAAGTAAGGCATTTGGGCTCCTTTACACTTTTTCCTTCTGTAACCCGGAAGCTCCGCTGGAGATACGGGCGGTGATGACCCCTATACTACTTGGCGGCCTCTGCCGTTCAAAAGACGACATGCTTTGAGGCCCCTGATTCTCCGAGAGAGTCATGCCAATCCCAGTTTTTAGCCAGATAGCCCACTTGGTGGAAAGTTGTTCTTAAACTGCATTCACATAGATGGTTAGGCGACCCCAATGGATATTTATATTTCAGTACTTTATTGGCATATTTATATGTATCTTGTTACGTCCCTCTGAGGACCTGGTCCCTTTTCAGGCATAGATGAGCAGGAGTATCCGTAGGAGTATGGACCTGGACCTGACACTACCTATCAGTCTGAGGAGGTCTTACCTTCGGATTATATGTGATTCATTGCAGCTGTTTAAAGATTCTTGTTGCCATTCTTTTTGAGACATTTATTCTTATATTAGAGTTTATTCTCTTCTCTCTTTAGTAGTTTATTATAGTCGATTTGTAGTCGATTTGTTTCCATCCAACTATCATACTTTGAGACTGCTTATTTGATATTCGGTTATTGATTTCCATTTATCTATTATTTGTGCTGTGGATGAGATATAGATTTGCGTGTGACTTATTATGACAGTATATTACCACTGTGGATTGGATATTCATGTACAGTGTACGTGTGTATATGGTTTCCATATATTGAAGTTCGTATACATACGGCTGGCGTGTTACGTATTCCTAGTCATACGTATTTTGGGACTGGGGCGTGATACTAATCTACTGGATTTAGAGAGGGATACGTCGGGATCGTACCAGCAAAGACGAATCCGAATTCGGTTGAACGAGAAGGTGGGAATTAGGGTCTGAAAAAGGCTTCGTTGCAGTGACTCGCTGTCGCGTGGGGGTGTCGACGCTGTGTGCGACCGGCGGCGGGCGGCGGGCGGCGCTGGACTCCGGCGGCGGTGGCTCTAGGTCGGCGGCGCGACGCTCAGGTGGGAGAGTAGGGTTAGGGTTAGGGTTTAGGTTATAAATATATATATGTATATATATAGGGATCGATGGAGAGAGCGAGGGGAGGCAGGGAGCGGGCTCGAGCGGCGTTCGGCCTGGGAAGCACAACAGCGGGCCGCAGGGGGGGGGTGTATTTGGTTTTACTGTTGCCTTTTTTTCTCTCTTTTTCTTTTTCATTGTTTTCCTTTTCTTTTCTTTTTTTTCTTTTCTTATTCTTTTTCTATTTACATTAATAATAATAATAATTCATTATTATTATTATTATTATTATTATTAATATACTACGGTTATTATTTCACTATTTATTTATTTATTTATTAACGCATATAATTGAGGTATATATAAAATACATCTGTACCCAAAATAAATTATACAAAATTCTATCACCCTGCTACAATTATTCCTAAGAAAGAATAATAGATTTTTGTACAATAATTTCTAAATGAATAATTATCTAGGTAATTAACCCACTACGTATATATTATCTAAATAACTATAAAATATTATAAATAAGTAAATAACTAATTAATTAAATAAATAAGATATTAAAAAATATGGGGTTTTACATTCTCTCCAACTTACAAAAATTTTGTCCTCAAAATTGACACTAACCCATATTCATAATAATAACTATAGCTATTACACTACATTGGTATCTAGCAGTGATTCCTAAAAGTCGTGGTCTGCCATTCTAACACTTCCTCATTTATTGCCCATACACTATTCTATCATCCTCTAACTCGTCTACACTACCCAACTTATAAGAATTCTACTAGTAGTCGCATTCTTTGAAGCTATTGTCTAAGTTGTAAGGCAAATATATTTATTGGGTCGAGAATCTTGGGATACCTATCTAGAATCTCATAACCATAACTTTTCTCCGTAACCGTCAAGTATCGTAGTCTAATACTGCCACGCCACCAGGCCAGTATGGCTGCAAGTAATTCGACTACTCTACCATAATCGTCTGGCTGCAACTGTCGCTACCTCGCCAGCGATATGTCTTAGTCATCAGTTCGTAACAAGTGCCTTCAACTCTTTCCTAGGCATAGTCTAAGTTTTAGGGAAACACTTTAGGTCTTGGATAACTATTAGGAGTATGATCTATTCCAAATAATCTAACAAATTTCTATTAGGCTAAATGATACTTAAAGGGTTAAATTAATAAAATAATATAGATGTTGCTATAGTGCATATACATAAGGGTTATCATTAAGAACTCATCCTTTAGTTATTAATCATTACTAACACATTTATGTTTTAACTAACAATATAAGGGTGAGTTTGATATAGATCAAACAATTTATAATGGCACGAAAGATACGACTATGATAGGAAGAGTTAAGCACGAGATAAGGAATGGATATATAGAAGAAAGGATGTGTCACACCCCAGTCCCAAAATACGTAGGACTAGGAATACGTACACGCCAGCTGTATGTATACGAACTCCAATATATGAAAACCATATACACACGTACACTGTACATGAATATCGAATCCACAGTGGTAATATACTATCACAACAAGTCACACGCCATCTATATCTCATCCACAACACAAATAATAGATAAATGGAAATCAATAACTGAATATCAAACAAGCAGTCTCAAAGTATGATAGTCGGATGCAAACAAATCTACTGCAATCGACTAAACCAAAACTATTAAAGATAGAGAAGAGAATAAACTCCAATATCAGAATAAATGTCTTGAAAAGAATAGCAACTAGAATCTCTAAACAGCTGCAATAAATCACATATAATCCGAAGGTAAAACCTCCTCAGATTGATAAGTGTAGAAGCATGAAAAATACGTCGGATGACAATACGCAGCATATTGGTGCCGAGCAGCGTAAGCAGAGGCCTTCAGAGCCATCAAGCGTGCAACAGAGCTCTTTCCGCTAAAACGCAGCATGAAATATGAAAGCTCAAAAGACCATCCGCATAAGGCAGTAAGTCCAAGCCGCTTCAACGTAAATAGGGTGCGCCGTCGCCTCCAGGGCATAAAACTTATCCTCTTTCAGACGCAACATTCAGGTGTACAAGAGATACTTCGTATTCTCTGAAGTGAACCTGTCAGACCCTGCAATGAAGATCCTGCAATGAACCTGACGTCTGGACTTCTGACAAAGGGATACGGCTTGACTACCCAGACGACGGCTATAATAATGGCACAGCACTACGACCCAGGCTGTCAAATACCGCCATCCCCTTTGCGTAAACTGCTTTTACAAGCACGAAGGGATATGCTGCTTTGTTTTACACAGGCAGACACGAGTTGTTTACGTTCTGCAGTAGACAAACTGCCTGCCACATCAAAAGCTGCACTCCGTACGGGGTCGAGGCACGTCTCTACATCTAATGCACAGAGCGGTGACAGTTTCTCAAGGCACATCTCTGCGACTGATGCGCAGAAGAGGTTGCAGATCTTCAAAGATACGCCTCCATATTTAATGCACAGGATGGTGGCAAATCTAGACATTTAATGCAAGAGATTTGATTATATCATCAAAAGCCGTAATTCCGGCTAAGACGTCCCCATCAGCACTCTGGCACGGTACGCAGCGGCTTCTACGCCCATCCAGCTCCTACGCCTGCTCGGCCTCTATGACCACTCGGCTTCTACGCCTACTCGGATTCTACGCCTGCTCGGTTTCAACGCCCATTCGGCTTCCACGCCTGCTCGGCCTCTATGACCACTCGGCTTCTACGCCTGCTCGGCCTCTATGACCACTCGGCTTCTACGCCTATTCGGCTTCTATGCCGGTTTGATAACTATTTGGCTTCTATGCCATGGTGACAGACACTTGGCTTCTATGCCAACCTCTTCTACACAATGGATACCTACCTACGTGGCTTCTACGCCGTGATCTTCGTAGCGATTGTACGCGTTTTGTCCCTTAGTTGGACCCGCGTCACATGCTCATTCAAAGGATCATCTATACGCAGGCATTGGTTACTTTAACCGTTGTGTAAAAGAGTGATGTACTTTCCACTCCTCGATTTCTATACCGACGGAGTGGTCACTGTCACTAAAACTCTATAAATAGAGACCTCTATCAATGAGAAAAAAGGTCAAAAAATTGGTCAAGAAACCAATATCAGATCCAGGGTCGAAAGATTGGAAGGTCAAAAAATTGGTCAAGAAACCAATATCAGATCCAGGGTCGAAAGATTGGAAGGTCAAAAAATTGGTCAAGAAACCAATAGCAGATCCAAGATCAAACTTCCAAGAAAGATCGAACCAGAGGTCAAGAGAGAGAGAGAGAGAGAGAGAATTCGGAGCTCAGACAGAGAGTAGGGATCGACGACTTTGGCATCGTGCATCAACCCTCTTTTGCAACCTTCGAAGCTGCTTCCTGTCTTCTACGGCACTTCTTCAACATCGTGTGGTCCAAGGGCTAAAGTGATCAACTGCAGATCAGACACCTATAGCAATATTTACCCAGATTAAATAAATTGTACTCCCATATCCTCGTATAAGATTAAATTGTACAAGTTTATTTGTAAACCAAAGAAGGCGGGTTTGTTATAAACCCCATCATGAATATTTTTTTTATTCTTTCGTTTAATACCACAAACAATAAGTAGCGTCAGGTCCAGGTCCATACTCCTGCGAATACTCCTGCTCATCTATATCTGGAAAGGTACCAGGTCCTCAGAGGGACGTAACAAGATACATATAAACATGCTAATAAAGTACTGAAATATAAATATCAAATGGGGTCGCCTAACCGTCTAAATGAATGCAGTTAAGAATAACTTTCTCCATAAGTGAGCTATCTGGATGAAAACTGGGATTGGCATGGTTCTCTCGGAGATCTAGGGCCTAAAAGATATGTCGTCTTTTGAACGCCAGAGGCCCGCCTGATAATATATAATATATAGTGGTCATCACCACCCGTATCTCCAGCGAAGAATCCGGGTGCACTATATAAAAAAGTGCAAAGGAGCTCAAATGCGGTACTTATTGTTCTCCCCACCCCATGCTCTAAGCATGTCATATCCATAACACGATAATACCTCTAATAAATGCCAGGTCTGGTAGCATATAAAGTTTCTAACGGCAGTTATCCCTAGCGCACGTACCACACATACCGATGATCAGTCAATACGAAAGTCTATGATCTATATGAGACTCAGAACTCGTATAAAAATGTGTCACAGTCAAATGAAACCTAATGCTGCCTCATGGAAATGGGTGGTCTCATAAAGTAGGTCCAATGCTCATATATAAATAAAAATATAATACGACGACACCGTCGTAGCACGCAAGTTTTCTTGGACGCGCAATTTATATAGCAGTTAAAATAAATGAACTAAATAAACAACAATAAACATGCATGCATCATATGGAATGTAAATACAGTACAATGGCAAGGTATACTTGCCTGGCAAACAATCTGTAAAGTGTACGCGCCCAAATATCAAGGACAGGGGATCTGGAACTAAGGCCTCCAAACAAACATCGCTGGAAGCTGAAATAGACATCACCAACATTTCCAAAATAGGAAATATAGCTAAAAAGTACTTCCCTTTCGTCCAATTAGGATACAGTGACAAAACGGTAATTTTGGGTAAAAGTGGGGTCCACGTGTGGCCCATTTTGCACCAAAAAATGTGCCAAGGATAACAGTCTCTAAATAGGATAAATTATAGGTCAAACAAACTCTAAATGTTAATACAAACCCAACGGTATATCCAAATGTGGATTCCGATGGGCCGAACACAATTTTACCCAAAAAGTCAAACGTAGGGCCCGCCAATTGATGACTTGGTCAACTGTCTCAAAATTGCGTGAAAATTGGGTCACAGGACCAGCGCGATACCACGAGTCCAGGGGTGTAAGTTTTGTCACAATTTGACAAGCGTGCACAAAATGTGCACAGCTTTCACAAAAGTTGCGACACGGGGTTTGTCCGCGGATACGGGCTGATTCCGACGCGCACATGAGCCCGAATCAGTTTCCACGAACTCTCACATGTCTGGGTACACTGCATGCACTATTTGGTATATTTGGTACAAGACGGGGCGGTCCCGTTTAGTGGGGCGTGCTCCATTTCACAACTTTTTGGAAATTTAGAAAAAATTATTTTTAGGGTTTTCCAACGAATTTAATTGTACATACAGCAGTTAATAATCTAATGTTAATTAACAAAAATTAAACTAGGTCAAGTCGTCTCTGCATACCAAAAATAAAAATCAGATTTGGATCTCTGTGGTGCAAGATACAAATCTGGGAACATAGGTGGTCACCGCAGTTTTCTGCGATACCCAAAAATTGTCATTTTTCTGCCAACTTTGACGCTGTTTTTGCCTATGATTACGTGTTGTTTGAGGTCTACTATCACACAGATATTGGAGAGGGTTAAGGGGTGAGCGTACTGGTAAAGGCGGGGTGGCGTTTGGTTCAGCGGGGTGAAGGAAAACGACAATGGAACACAGGTAAGTTGCTGTAGATCAATTCAGCAGCGCGCGAGGTCACGGTCGTCGTGGTAGGCCGGGGTTGGCTGGACCGGGCGTTCTTCGGCGATGGTCAGGGCTCGATGGCGGCGGCGTTCAGGTATAGATGGGAAGGAGAAGAATTAGGGTTAGGGTTTTGGTTGGCGGATGTTATATATATATTTATATAAGAGAGGGAGAGGGACACGGCTTAAGTACTCGCGGGGGGGGGGGATGTTTGCTAATGCTGCTGTGGTTGCTCTCATTTGCACGGGTGGCTGCTGAAGTTGGGTAGTGGGTCTTATGCTAGGTGGGTTTGGGTAAAGGGCTAAGGATCCAATAAGAGAGTTAAAGGGTTTGGGTTTCTTTAGGATCCAATAGTGATAAAAAAACTATTTTTCTTTTCTTTTCTAATCTTTTTTTTCCTTTTTTTTTCTTTCTTTTTATTTTATATATATATATATATATATATATATATATACCCATAGAAAAATCGAGAATTATGTTAATGCATACCATTAAGCTAGCAACTGCTCAAAGGGTCTCCTACATGAAATAAATTCGAAAAAATTTTCTAATGGCCCCATAAATCCCCTAAGTTCACCAACACCTAAAATAAAAATTAAATAAAATCTATTTCTCCAAATTAGCTACTAACTACTATAATTAAATTATTAATTAATAAAAAAGGTAATTACGATTTTTAGGAATAGGGGTTGTACATTCTACCCAACTTATAAAAATTTTGTCCTCGAAATTAAAATTAAGCCACGGTAGAAAGTCAAGGATGGTATAAGATATAAATTAACAAAGTAAATTCATACCTTGGTCTGCGAATAGGTTCAAAAAACGCTTGTGCATGTCGTCCTCGCGCTCCCAAGTTGATTCTCCTGGCGCACCATGCCTCCATGCTACTCGAACCAAGGGAATAGACTGGTTCCTTAACACTTTCTCTCGACGATCAAGGATTCCCATGGGTTGCTCTTCGTATGACAAGCTCGGCCCAATGGTGATCTCCGAATGGTCAAGAACATGACTGTTGTCTGTCATATATCACCTGAGCTGCGACACATGAAATACGATATGTACTCTCTCTAGCACGTCAAATGGTCCAATATACCTTGGACTCAACTTGTCGTGCCCTCCGAATCGAATGGTGCCTCTGGTAGGTGATATCCTCAAGAAGACATGAACGCCCTCTTTGAATTCCAAGGGACGACGATGAAGGTATGCCCACTGCTTCTGCCTGTCTTGCGCTACTAGCAAGTGTCCCTGTATCTTCTTAACTGTCTCTACGGTGTTGACCACCAACTCGGGTCCCAGAATTTGACATTCTTCTATGTCACTCCAACACACAGAAGACCTACATTTTTTCCATACAATGCTTCAAACGGAGCCATCTGAATACTCGCTTGATAGCTATTGTTGTAAGAAAACTCCACAAGATGTAGGTGGTTCTCCCATGATACTCCGAAGTCTAACATACAAGCCCTCAATATACCTCCAATATCTGAATAGTACGCTCCGACTGCCTATCTGTCAGCGGGTGATAAGATATACTGAATTTCAGACGAGTTCCAAGACTCTCCTGCATGCTCCTCCAAAAGTGCGATATAAAGCGCGAATCTCTGTCTGATACAATGCTGACTGGTATGCCATGCAGTCTCACGATTTGCCTCATATATAAGTCAGCTAAAGCTTTTGTAGACTGGCCAACTCTAAAATATAAGAAATAGGCTGACTTGGTGAGTCGGTCCACTATTACCCATACTGCATCTCTTCCATTTGGACTCTTGGGAAAACCCGTGACGAAGCCTATAGTGATGTGCTTCCACTTTCACTCTGGAATCGAAAGTGGTTGCAATAATCCTGCTGTCCTCTAGTGCTCCGCCTTTACTTGCTGACATACTAAACATTTAGCTACAAAGTGAGCTATCTCTCTTTTTATTCTATGCCACCAAAAGTGCTGTCGTAAGTCACGATATATCTTGGTGCCTCCAGGATGAATAGAATAAATCGAACTATGAGCTTCTGTCATCAGCTCCTGTCGAATCTCTCTATTTGGAACATAAATACGATCACCACATCGTAATATCCTATCCTCATGAATGCGCAATCCTGTCTGCTCTTCGGCCTCTGTCCTTTCCTTCAGTCTCCAGTATTTGGCGTTTGTAGGCAAGGCTACCTTATTCCTCTCTAGTAATGATGATTGTACTTGCAAGTTGGCTAGTATCCCATCTGCTCCGGGTAATATCACTTCAATGCCAAGACCTTGCAAGTCCTCCAATAATTCCCTCTGTGCTGTTAAGAAGTAAGCTACTGGTTTTCGGCTTAACGCGTCTGCTACAACGTTAGCCTTGCCTGGGTGATAATGTAGCTCCAACTCAAAATCTTTTATCAACTCGAGCCATCGACGTTGCCTCATATCTTTCTGCGTAAAGACGTACTTGAGGCTTTTGTGGTCTGTATAGATCTCCACTCGTTCTCCATATAAGTAATGTCTCCATAGCTTCAGAGCAAATACAATGGCTGCAAGTTCCAAGTCATGAGTCGAATAATTCTTCTTATGTACTCGTAACTGCCTAGATGCATATGCAATCACTTTTCCATGTTGCATCAATACGCATCCCAAGTCTTTTCCTGATGCGTCACTGTAGATCACATAACCTCCTGATCCTGACGGAATAGTCAATACGGGTGCTGTAGTCAGTCGCTTCTTTAACTCTTCAAAGGCGGCTTGACACTCATCGGTCCATATAAATTCTTGATCCTTACAAGTCAAATGAGTCATAGGTGCTGCTATTCTTGAGAAGTTCTCCATAAACCGTCGATAATATCCCGCAAGTCCAAGGAAACTCCTCGCCTCTGATATTGATTTAGGAACAGGCCATGACTCAACTGCCGAAATCTTCTCTGGATCAACAGAAATATCATCTCCTGTAACAACATGCCCAAGAAATGAGACTCTGTCCAAAAAAAACTCATATTTATTGAGCTTTGCATATAACTGCTCTCTCCTCAATGTCTCTAAAATAATCCGCAGGTGCTCCTCGTGGCTCTTCGAATAGACAAGTATATCATATATGAAGACGACCACGAACTGGTCTAAGTACTGGTGGAAGACTCGATTTATCAAGTCCATGAAGATAGCTAGAGTATTGGTCAATCCAAATGGCATGACCAAAAACTCGTAGTGCCCATACCTTGTTCTGAATGCGGTCTTCGGAATGTCCTGCTTCCGTACCTTCACCTGGTGATATCCTGATCTCAAATCTATCTTCGAGAATACCTTAGCTCCACTGAGTTGATCAAATAAGTCATCAATGCATGGCAATGGATATTTATTCTTCACAGTCACTGCATTCAAGGCTCTGTAGTCAATGCACATACGCACTGACCCATCCTTCTTTGGTACAAACAACACTGGTGCTCCCTAGGGTGATACACTTGGTCGGATAAAACCTTTCTCTTCTAGTTCTTTCAACTGTGCCTTGAGCTCATCCATTTCCTTCTTTGCCAGTCTGTAAACAGGCGATGCTATAGGTGCTGCTCCTGGTGCTAGTTCAATTAAAAATTCTACGTCTCTGTCTGGGGGTAGTCCTGGCAATTCCCCTGGAAAGACGTCTTAAAATTCTGAAATAATAGGATGATAGACAACATCGTCCATTGCAAATTGAATACCATCCAGGATTTTTGTAGAACCTCGTGCAAACTCAAGTTCAGGCTGACCTGGTACTGTAAAAAGAATGCTTCCTCCAAAACAATCGAAGAAAGTGTGGTACTTGCTTAGCCAGTCCATTCCGAGCACAATATCAAAGGATGGCATAGGAAGGACTAAGTGTTGGGCGTTCATCTCTCTGCCATGTATCACTATAGGACCCGATCTACAAATTTGGCTAACTGGTACAACTCCTCCTCCGGTAAGAATTCTAACACAACTAGATAAAGGTATAGAAGCAATGTTGTGTTTGGCAATAAAGCTAGATGATATGAATGAGTGGGTGGCTCCTGTATCAAATAATGTCACAGCAAAAAAAGTAAAAGCAAGAGTAATACCTGCTATGACATCCACCTCATGATCCCTGTCATCTACCTCCAATGAAAAAGCTCATATGTTCCTCTGCGGCTATCCATGTCCGGCCCTCATATACTGATCCTCCTGGGTAGGTAGCGGTCGTCCCCTCTAAAATTCTTCTGCTGCTGGGGGTCGAGGTGCTCCCGGTCCAGTCATCTGCTGAGTTGGCTTCGGTGATGGAAGCGCTAGTCTCTGAACTAGCGGTAGAAGTGTCTGCTGCATTGGGCAATCTCTCGCCAGGTGCTGTCCGGAGCCACATTTCATACACTGACCAAAGCTGGTACGACAATCTCTCCAAATATGTCTGATCCTCCCACAATAATTATATTAGGGTTTCTCTGGAATCTGGTACGGTCCGGCTCTGTGTTGCTGATGATGTTGTGCTAAGGGACGTCTGATAGGTCCTTCCTGTTGTGTCCTTGCAGGTCCCTGATGTGTCCTTGCCGATCCTTGTTGTGTCCTCAGCTGACCTTCCTTTCCTCTGCTAATGGTTTCTTGTAATCTGGTTTTTGTCAGTAGTTCAGCATAAGAGACCCGGGACTGTGAGCTTGTATAATATTGGAGCTCCTGGGTCAGTCCACGATGAAACCTCTTTGCCTTAGCCAAGTCATCTGGTATCAGGGCAGCGCCATATTTGCTGAGTCGACTAAACTCGGCATCATACTCGTCCACTGTTCTGTTCCCCTGCTCCAAGTGAAAAAACTGATTGTATAATGCATCTCTGATGGTGTTCGGGAAGTAATTCCTCTCAAAGCACTCCAAGAACTGCTCTCAAGTCTGGCATGTACCTAACTGGCGCTCCATGGATTCCCACTAGTGATGAGCATTACCATCTAGAAGCATCCTTACACCCGTTATCCATAGGTCCGTAGGTAACTGTGATGCCTCCAATAGCTTATGCGTGTGAGTGATCCAGTTGGTAGTCTCCTCCGGGCTCTCAATGCCCTTGTACGGCCTCGGACCCATCTGAATAAAGTCCTTTACTGATCCCACTCTAGCTTGAGGTACTGGAGCTAGTGCTTGGGCTGGTACAGTAGCCTGTGTAGCCATCCTCTCAAATGCTGCCAAAAATTCTTGCCTCTGCTCTGCTGCCTGCTACCTCTGTTCCTGCATCATCATTTGGAAGAATTGAAACAGCTATGCTTGGCCATCTTACGATACTGGGAAAACTGGAAGGTTCCTAATAGGTGAAGCAAGAAGATAAGATGGAACTGGAGTGTGAGTCTGTCCATCTGGTCCCGGAAGCCTAAGAATCATTGGGGTCCCTCCTTGATTCTGACCATTGACTCCAGAAGTTGTGTCGCCATCGGCGGCAGTACATCCATTTTGCATATCCATCTCTCTGCAGGTGATATACGAAACGATTAGAAGAAGTACAAGAATCAAAGATGATGCAAGTATTAAATAGGAAGGATGAGTTTCAGTCAAGCGTGGATGAGATCCTTATACTCTATTCCTATACGCAGGCTTGTTTAGTACAGTGACATAATCGAGACAATATATTCTCGACCTGCATAGGCCACCACAAAAATATGTCACGTCCAGTCCCAAAATACGTAGGATGTAAACCCCCTCGACCAGAAATTAGGGTTAATTAATTCAATTAGCCTAATTAGGGTTAACTAGGTATAATTAAGATTATTATATAGTGTTATAATACTTGTACAATAATTTGTTATTTTAGGATACTACCCTAGCTGTTGCCCTAAAACGAATTCCACAAACTTAGCCTAGACATGCTAACCTATCATATTGAACCTAGAACAAACCCCGGATATTGATTTTCGTGCCAAATTTTAGTCGCACAAAAGTCGTTACAAACATCCATACGCAAATTAATTAAATTGCGTAATTACGTTCGTTGTCCATTCCAATCGAAATTGAGACCCAACCTCAACCAGTTTTGACCAACCAAGATCATGACATTATTGTACATTGAGCCTACCATACTAATGACCCTTGTCCAACCCAATTTAGACCCCCGGTTCTCGTTAAATCAAATTAGAGACACCCGGTGCATTAATTATGAATTAATTAACGGGGTGACCTAACCTCAATTAAATTAGACTCTACTCTAACCCAAACCCACACCCACACCCACAAGCCTTATACAAAACACCATACACCATCCTAGCCCAATGAAGAACACCAAACATGGTGTTTGTTTACATCAAATCCACAAATTCAGAAATTGTACAAATATCAAATTGTTCAGGGGCCTATTTACAAAATTGCAATGAGGTGTTCCCCCCTCATTGGCCTAAACCTCATGGAGAAAAGAATGTCATGCCCTAACCGATTTTCCCCCCATTCCTATATACTTGCATCCCCTTTATGAAGGGCACATCATGGCCCTTCATTCAAAATGCTACATTCCTAGCCCTCCACTCATCTTGATGGACATCCCCAACTCCCCAAAAACTATGTCCAGCCGGCCCTAATCACTAGGCAGCCCCCTCCCACTCTCTCTCCTACTTATACATCAAGTTATATCCCATTTAATGCACAAACCCCAAGAAATACACTACCAAAACCCTATTTCACTAAAAGCCTTCAGCTCAGCCCGACCCCTGCCTTCCATCACCCGACGCCTCCTTCCGGCGGGCCACCAACTCCGACCACCCCCATAGCCACCCGACCACCTTCGCCAACCTCCCCCCTACCTCCAGCCACCGCCACCCGCCGCCTAGCCGCCGGCAGCAACCACCCCAGCAGCCGTCCTCAACCCGAGCATCCCCCTCCCGCACACACAGCCGACCACCCGACCTGCTCTTACTCCGCCACCTTAGCACCGCCGACCGCCAAACTCCGCCGAACCCTCCCCCGGCCAACCACCTCCCCCTCCGTCAACTCCCAGCCCCGGCCAACACCGGAGCAGACCGCCGTCGATCCCGCAGCACCGACAGTCCAGAACCGCTGCTGCTGTTGCCGAACACCCTGATCTTCGCCGGAGCTCCGACCGGCCACCCCCGCCGACGACGGCCAGCCACCGTGACCCCCTCGACCTGAGCTTCAATACGGTATAGTATTTTATGTATAAATACTAGTATATAAATACGTATTTAAGGTTGCATATATATGTATATAACTTCATGTATTAGTTAGGTATTTTTATACGTTTTCAGTATTAAATCGTATACTCTGTATTTGTCAGTATTCATATTTAAATACTCATGTATAAATTCTGTAATATATATATATATATATATTTATTGTAATTAGTATTATATATAATAGGATTATAAAAATGTATCTTGTGTACGTATATAAATACCTATTGCGTATAAATGTATATATATATATATATATATATATATATATATATATATATATATATATATATATATATATATATATATATATATATATATATATATATATGTATGTGTAATGTATAAAATAGTAAATATTTATTTAACATAAATCAAAGTAAAGGTAATTTCTGTGATTTAGTATTATATATAATATAATACTATTTTTTTATAGTATATTTTTGTATTAATACTTATACATATGTAGCATGTATATATGTATGTATGTATATATGTATGTATGTATGTATGTATGTATGTATGTATGTATGTATATTTTAATATATGAAGAATATTAAATATATAATATTTATTGTGGTTAAATATATTTTCTGGAATTAAGAATATTATATGTAATCTAATATTATATATTAAATACTTATACGTATTAAACCTCTAGTATGTATATGTATATATATATATATATATATAGATATCTACATGTATGTATATATATTTTTATATACCTTTCATTAT
The DNA here is from genome assembly GCA_036927795.1 of Iris macrosiphon. Classification (NCBI taxonomy): domain Eukaryota; kingdom Viridiplantae; phylum Streptophyta; class Magnoliopsida; order Asparagales; family Iridaceae; genus Iris; species Iris macrosiphon. The sequence continues at coordinate 33,493,842 of JAYESA010000014.1, read as the reverse complement.
CTTGTATATATTAATTTATGTACATAATTTCTATCTAAATATATGTATATGTATAAATATATGAATTTATGATATTACCAATTAGGTACATATAATTAATATGTGTATTATTAGAGTATTACTAAATAATACATAAGTACTAATTTTTGTACCATTAAATATACTTATTATCTTAACATATTTAATTATGATTAAATGTATAAATATTTATATATATTTTTGATATAGCTATATATATATATACAGTCCAGACCCTGTGTCAGTTGTAGATACAAGCAGTGTGTTTTAGTCGTGCTATTGTAGCAACTAATGGTGTCATTACTATATCATATATAGGACTACTGGACAGTACCGCCGAGGCATCAGGAGCAGGACTTTGGATTTCGCAGCTACCCGGGACAGGAAAGTATACCTTGCTGATTTACTGCTTAAAATTAAAATAATAAATGTTACAAATATGCATAGAACTGTGCGCGTCCGAGATTGACTCGGGTGCAGTCGACAATGCGTCGATGAATAGTGTACATGTCCTAGTTGCTAGCTGACTCACCTTATACTGTGAGGATATTTTGATATCTTCTTAGACCATGGCACTATACACGTATCACGATGGTACATTCATATTGGGATGCGGGTCCGCGTACCCGATTCGCTATCGGTACGTACGATATGCATCACGGACTAGCCAGTATTCTAGAGTAGCATAGTTAGATGAGACTTGGCATATAGATACGAGACACTCACGTCGTGTATTCGACTTTCGTATCTACATTGGGCGGGAAGGACAACTGATAAACGTATGGGATACACCCATCGGACTCCGTGGTATCCAGAGGAACCACAGACCCGGTGACTCCCTATATTCAGACACCGTGCTCTTCGGAGTATTACGGACGTATATACATTGCAGATACCACGCCCCTTAGAGTGTGGACGTTATATATATACAGATACCTTATTCTTTGGAATGATGGATGTTGCAGATACCACACTCTAGAGGACGTTGGACGTTATGCCTACACCTACCTATACGTTCTGAGGTTGTCCTTACATTGCATTCACTTAGATGGTTAGCACACCCCTCTTTATTTTATTCAGTACTATATCTGGCATGCATATTGTATCTTGTTACGTCCCTCTGAGGACCTGGTTATCTTCCAGATCTAGATGAGGCCTTTTATCCCACAGTGTACGGGCCAGGTGTGGAGACGAGGTTTGCTCTGGACGAGGTGCTAGAGGCCCTTCCATCAGAGTACCCCTGATCATATTGGTAGGCCTTCCGCCTATGACTGGAGCTCCTTACCTAGTTAGCAGTTGTTCCAGTCACTCTTATTATTCAGTACTTTATTTCAGACTATCAGCACTTTCTCTCCAATATTTGTAGTGGGTTTGTTTCCACCGGACATATTTTAGTTGTACTATGTCATTCGACTATGTCCTTATATTCTAGTCTTTCCTTTCAGTATTTTACTTGTTGTCTGTGGATGAGATTAGTCACTATATGTTGTTGATATTAGACTTGTTAGATTTAGGACAGCGTAGCACGCTTCGCCAGGATCCATTAAATTGGGATATCCTCGGAGACGTGTCAGCTGGCCAATGCCACGTGGCCTGGTTTCATATATTTTGGGACTGGGGCGTGACATGGTTTTAGTGGGGGCCCATGCAGGTCTATAACATCAAATATTTATCGCTTGTGGTATGGCAACGTGCCCAGCGAGCCTGCAATAGGATAGAAATTACTAGGTCTCATCCACTTGATTACGCCTTTGAACCTCTTCCGAATTTTAATATATCTGCATCCTGTTTGATTGTTTCCGTACTCTTTCTAATGAAGTTCTATCTCTTACAGCGAGATGAACCTTCGCAGTAGACGTGAGATACTTGGTGCCATAGTGCCACCTGCAGCACCGAGGGAGGATACGACACAGGGACCACCCAGAGAGCAGCCTCAGCCAGAGGCACAGGTGATCCCTCAGGCCCCGATGATGCACTGGCATCAGGTCTCTCCCGACGAAGGGACGCAGCAGCCAGAGGGCCAGACATCGCAGACGATCCTGAGGCAGTACTTCGAGGGACAGACCTCGAGGGCGACACCGATGCCGCAGTACGAGAGGCCGGCACCCGAGGAGACATCAAGGAGACAGCCGGAGGTACCTCTTCCACCACCTCCACCGTTTCCACCACAGATGCCACCAGCGTAGGAACAGCCCCAGATGATGCAGTTCTTCTATATGATGATGCAGGCCCAGTGCCAGCAGACAGAGACCCTGAGACAGGGTCTGATAGCAGTACTGGAGAGGGCACCTGCCCAAGCAGCAGCACCAGCACCTGCACCTGTCCAGCAAGCAGGCACTGTACGAGGCTTCAGACAGATGGGCCCGGGAACCTTCTCGGGCAAGGAGACGGCAGAGGAGATCTCAGACTGGGTCTCCAACACTGAGATGCTGTTAGAGGGTTCGCAGCTACACCCCGACCTCTGGATGACCGCGGTGAGGGCCCAACTCACAGGCAATGCCCATCACTGGTGGGACTCTATGGAGCGCAGCATCGGCAGACAGCAGACTTGGGAGTAATTTTTGGAACACTTCAACGCGAAGTATTTCCCAACTACGGTGAGGAACGCCCTGTACTCTCAGTTCCTGCACCTGGAGCAAGGGAACCTGACTGTGGACGCCTACGACGGAGAGTTCAGCAGACTCAGCCGATTCGGTGTAGCCCTGATCCCCAACGACCTGGAGAAGGCCAGGAGATTCCACCATGGCCTCTCTCACGAGCTACAGAGGTACACCACTACCCAGGCGAGGATCTCTTATGAAGAGGTCCTATCAGAGGCGAGGATCCAGGAGGCTATAGGAGGAGCGAGGCGTTCCAGCACGAACGTACCAGCCAGGACCCAGCAAGGAGCAGGAGGACCGATCCGCCGTCCAGGAGCTCAGGCGCAGCAGAGGACAGCGCCGTACCAGCAGAAGGAGCTTCCAACCTGTCACTTATTTGGCAAGAGGGGACACATCATAGGGTTAGGCCTCTGCATGGTTTGTGGAGCCAGCCAGCACCTTGCTAGAGACTGCCCCCAGCGCAGAGATGGAGCACCCCAGACTGGACAGAGACCACCAGCAACGCCACTGAGGATACTACCCCCAGCAGAAGGCCAGCGTCCACCAGCTACCGGAGGACAGTAGAGAGGACCACCCTTGGTCCCACAGGAGGCACACTTCAACCAGGCCCGACAGCAGGCAGGAGGGCAGAGGCGCGGGCAAGCCTTTGCTTTAGCATCTATCGAGGAGGAACCAGAGGGAGAGGCTATATCAGGTACAATTCTAGTTGCATCATTACCTGCAACTGCACTGTTTGATTCTGGAGCTACACTATCATTTATATCTAGTAGCTTCGTAGCAATGCATAGAGTAGCAAATTCTCCTTTACCTAAGAGTTGGAGAATACTTACCGGAGGAGGCATCGTACCGGTTACCAGCACCATTAGAACGTGCTCGGTAGTAGTTTGTGGTAGAGAGATGAGAGCGCGATTGTTGGTACTCCCAATGACAGCTTTCGACGTAGTTCTGGGCATGGACTGGTTAAGCCAGTACAATACCGTGCTAGATTGCCGGAAGGGTAGCGTTACTTTTAGACTGCCAGGACACCCGGAGTTCAAATTCATGCTAGGCACCATCGAGCGAGGAGTAGGACACGCAGCTGGAGCTTACATGGCAATGGAGACGGCACCCCTAGAAATTGTTGCAGAGTTCGAGGACGTTTTCTCAGAGGAGTTGCCAAGCCTACCGCCTGATAGAGAGGTAGAGTTCACCATTGAGCTGGTACCTGGAGCAGCACCGGTATCATCAAATGTGTACCAGTTGGCGAAGAAGGAGCTTGACGAACTGAAGCTTCAGCTAGAGGAGTTGTAGATCAAGGGATTCGTTCGTCCTAGTGCATCACCCTGGGGAGCACCAGTGCTGTTTGTACCCAAGAAGGACGGGAAGTTTCGGATGTGCATTGATTACAGAGCCCTTAATGCTCTGACTATCAAGAACAAGTACCCTCTACCGCGAATCGATGATCTGTTCGACCAGATGACAGGAGCAGTGGTGTTCACGAAGATTGACTTGAGATCGGGCTACCATCAGGTGAAGGTGCGAAGGGAGGACATTCCAAAGACAGCATTTAGGACTCGTTATGGTCACTACGAGTTCTTAGTGATCCCTTTTGGATTGACAAATACGCCTGTTGTGTTTATGAACCTGATGAACCGAGTCTTCCATAAGTATCTGGACCAGTTCGTGGTAGTCTTTATCGACGACATCTTGGTGTATTCGAAGAGCCACGAGGAGCACGGGGAGCACTTGAGGCTAGTGTTAGAGACGCTGAGACGAGAGAAGCTTTATGCCAAGCTGAGCAAGTGTGAGTTTCTTCTAGATCGTGTCGTATTTCTTGGACACGTTATCTCAGGAGATGGCATCTCAGTAGATCCTGTAAAGATTTTATCAGTAGAGACGTGGCCGACCCCTACCAACGTCTCGGAGGTGAGGAGTTTCCTAGGACTTGTCGAATATTACCGGAGGTTCGTATAGAACTTCGCAAGGATCGCAGAGCCGATGACCCGCTTGACCCGCAAGGATCAGGAGTTCACTTGGACAGAGGAGTGTCAGACGGCATTCGATGAGCTGAAGAAGCGTCTGACTACAGCACCTATCTTGACCATACCTTCTGGACCCGGAGGATTCGTGATCTATAGCGATGCATCCAGGAAAGGATTAGGATGCGTCTTGATGCAGCATGGAAAGGTTGTGGCCTATGCCTCTAGGCAATTGAGGACCCATGAGAAGAACTATCCTACCCACGACTTGGAGCTTGCCGCCGTGATCTTTGCTTTGAAGCTTTGGAGGCACTACCTGTACGGAGAGTGCGTGGAGATATTCACCGATCATAAGAGCCTGAAATACGTCTACACACAGAAGGACCTGAACCAGAGGCAGAGACGTTGGCTCGAAGTGATGGCGGACTTCTAGATTGAGCTGCAGTACCATCCAGGAAAGGCTAATGTGGTAGTCAATGCTTTAAGCAGGAAGCCCATAGCATTTTTCCTGACTATCCAACAATATCTGTTGAGAGATCTAGAGCAGTTGGGTATCAAAGTTATTATGCTCGGAGTAGACGGCCAGATGTCGAGTTTCCAGGTGCAATCGACATTGGTGGAGAGAATCAAGGCTGCTTTCCCGACGGACGCCAGATTTCAGAGGCTTCGACAGAGGATAGAGGCTGGAATACAGACGGGACTGCGTATACACGAGGACGGGACTTTGAGATGTGGAGATCGTCTCTATGTTCCGAATGGAGAGCTACGCCAGGAGCTGATGACGGAGGCGCACAGCTCGACCTATTCTATACATCCCGGAGGCACGAAGATGTACCGAGACCTGAGGCAGTACTACTGGTGGCACGGGATGAAGAGAGAGATAGCCCGCTTTGTGGCTAAGTGTCTGGTGTGTCAGCAAGTCAAGGCTGAGCATCAGAGGTCTGCCGGATTACTTCAACCGCTCCCGATACCGGAGTGGAAATGGAAGCACATCACCATGGACTTCGTCACGGGTTTCTCGAGAAGTCCTAGTGGTCGCAATGCGGTCTGGGTAATCGTAGATAGACTCACCAAGTCTGCCCACTTTTTACCCTTCAGGGTTGGGCAATCTACGAAAGTCTTGGCAGACATGTACATGAAAGAGATTGTACGATTGCATGGAGTGCCGGTCAATATCGTGTCTGACAGGGATACGAGGTTCACATCGTACTTTTGGAGGAGTATGCAAGAGAGTCTTGGAACCCACCTTAAGTTCAGTACTTCGTACCACCTGCAGACTGATGGACAATCCGAGTGCACCATTCAGACGCTGGAGGACATGTTGAGGGCATGCATGCTCGACTTCAGTGGTTCATGGGAGAACCACTTGCACTTGGTCAAATTTTCCTACAACAATAGCTATCAGGCGAGCATTCAGATGGCTCCCTATGAGGCATTGTATGGTAGAAAGTGTCGATCCCCAGTATGTTGGAGCGATGTAGGCGAGAGGCAGATTCTAGGGCTAGAGCTGATCATCCATACAGTGGAGAAGGTGAAGAAGATCCAGGGGTATCTACGAGCAGCACAGGACAGGTAGAAGCATTGGGCTAATGTGCATCGACGACCCCTAGAGTTCCAGGTGGGAGAATATGTGTTCCTGAAGATTTCACCTACCAGAGGAACCATCAGATTTGGAGTCAGAGGGAAGCTGAGTCCGAGGTACATCGGACCCTTCGATGTGCTAGAGCGCGTCGGAGAAGTTGCTTACAGATTGGCCTTGCCGCAGACACTGGAGGGAGTTCACGACGTCTTCCATGTATCTCAGCTGAGGAGGTACATACCGGATCCGAGTCATGTGCTTGACCACTCGGAGATCACCGTTGGTCCAAGCTTGTCATACCAGGAGAAACCGGTAGAGATCCTAGACCGAAGCGAGAAGGTACTGCGAGGCCAGACTATCCCTCTAGTTCGTGTCGCATGGAGGCATCATGCACCAGGTGAATCAACCTGGGAATGAGAGGACGATATTCGGCAACGCTTTCCCCATCTCTTTGAAGGCCTAGGTATGTGATAGTACTTATTTCATTCAAATATTTTTCTATATGTCTGTTTTAATTTCGAGGACAAAATGCTCTAAGGAGGGTATGTTGTAAACCCCCTCGACCAGAAATTAGGGTTAATTAATTCAATTAGCCTAATTAGGGTTAACTAGGTATAATTAAGATTATTATATAGTGTTATAATACTTGTACAATGATTTGTTATTTTAGGATACTACCCTAGCTGTTGCCCTAAAACGAATTTCATATACTTAGCCTAGACATGCTAACCTATCATATTGAACCTAGAACAAACCCCGGATATTGATTTTTGTGCCAAATTTTAGTCGCACAAAAGTCGTTACAAACGTCCATACGCAAATTAATTAAATTGCGTAATTACGTTCGTTGTCCGTTCCAATCGAAATTGAGACCCAACCTCAACCAGTTTTGACCAACCAAGATCATGGCATTATTGTACACTGAGCCTACCATACTAATGACCCTTGTCCAACCTAATTTAGACCCCCGGTGCATTAATTGTGAATAAATTAACAGGGTGACCTAACTTCAATTAAATTAGACTCTACTCCAACCCAAACCCACACCCACAAGCCTCATACAAAATACCATACACCATCCTAGCCCAATGAAGAACACCAAACATGGTGTTTGTTTACATCAAATCCCCAAATTCAGAAATTGTGCAAATATCAAATTATTCAGGGGCCTATTTGCAAAATTGCAATGAGGTGTTCCCCCCTTATTGGCCCAAACTCATGGAGAAAAGAATGTCATGCCCTAACCGTATCCATTTATTTTCCCCCTATTCCTATGTAATTGTACCCCCTTTATGAAGGGCACATCATGGCCCTTCATTCAAAATGCTACATTCCTAGCCCTCCACTCATCTTAATGGACATCCCCAACTCCCCAAAAACTATGTCCAGCCGGCCCTAATCCCTAGGCAGCCCCCCACTCTCTCTCCTACTTATACATCAAGTTACATCCCATTTAATGCACAAACCCCAAGAAATACACTACCAAAACCCTATTTCACTAAAAGCCTTCAGCTCAGCCCGACCCCTGCCTTCCATCACCCGACGCCTCCTTCCGGCCAGCCACCAACTCCGACCATCCCCATAGCCACCCGACCACCTTCGCCAACCTTCCCCCTACCTCCAGCCACCGCCACCCGCCGCCTAGCTGCCGGCAGCAACCACCCCAGCAGCCGTCCTCAACCCGAGCATCCCCCTCCCGCACACACAGCCGACCACCCGACCTGCTCTTACTCTGCCACCTTAGCACCGCCGACGGCCAAACTCCGCCGAACCCTCCCCCGGCCAACCACCTCCCCCTCCGTCAACTCCCAGCCCCGGCCAACACCGGAGCAGAACGCCATCGATCCCGCAGCACCGGCAGTCCAGAACCGCTGCTGCTGTTGCCGATCACCCTGATCTTCGCAGGAGCTCCGACCGGCCACCCCCGCCGGCGACGGCCAGCCACCATGACCCCCTCGACCTGAGCTTCAATACGGTACAGTATTTTATGTATAAATACTAGTATATAAATACGTATTTAAGGTTGCATATATATGTATATAACTTCATGTATTAGTTAGGTATTTTTATACGTTTTCAGTATTAAATCGTATACTCTGTATTTGTCAGTATTCATATTTAAATACTCATGTATAAATTCTGTAATATATATATATATATATTTATTGTAAGTAGTATTATATATAATAGGATTATAAAAATGTATCTTGTGTACGTATATAAATACCTATTGCGTATAAATGTATATATATATATATATATAATATATATATATATATATGTATGTGTAATGTATAAAATAGTAAATATTTATTTAACATAAATCAAAGTAAAAGTAATTTATGTGATTTAGTATTATATATAATATAATACTATTTTTTTATAGTATATTTTCATATTAATACTTATACATATGTAGCATGTATATATGTATGTATGTATGTATGTATGTATGTATGTATGTATGTATGTATGTATTTATGTTTATTTTAATATATGAAGAATATTAAATATATAATATTTATTGTGGTTAAATATATTTTCTGGAATTAAGAATATTATATGTAATATAATATTATATATTAAATACTTATACGTATTAACCCTCTAGTATGTATATATATATATATATATATATATATATATATATATATATATATATATATATATATATATATATATATATATATATATATATATATATATATATCTACATGTATGTATATATATTTTTATATACCTTTCATTATCTTGTATATATTAATTTATGTACATAATTTCTATCTAAATATATGTATATGTATAAATATATAAATTTATGATATTACCAATTAGGTACATATAATTAATATGTGTATTATTAGAGTATTACTAAATAATACATAAGTACTAATTTTTGTACCATTAAACATACTTATTATCTTAACATATTTAATTATGATTAAATGTATAAATATTTATATATATTTTTGATATAGCTATATATATATATATATACAGTCCAGACCCTGTGTCAATTGTAGATACAAGCAGTGTGTTTTAGTCGTGCTATTGTAGCGACTAAGGGTGTCATTACTATATCATATATAGGACTACTGGACAGTACCGCCGAGGCATCAGGAGCAGGACTTTGGATTTCGCAGCTACCCGGGACAGGCAAGTATACTTTGCTGATTTACTACTTAAAATTAAAATAATAAATGTTGCAAATATGCATAGAACTGTGCGCGTCCGAGATTGACTCGGGTGCAGTCGACAATGCGTCGATGAATAGTGTATATGTCCTAGTTGCTAGCTGACTCACCTTCTACTGTGAGAATATTTTGATATCTTCCTAGACCATGGCACTATACACGTATCACGATGGTACATTCATATTGGGATGCGGGTCTGCGTACCCGATTCGCTATCGGTACGTACGACATGCATCACGGACTAGCTAGTATTCTAGAGCAGCATAGTTAGATGATACTTGGCATATAGATACGAGACACTCACGTCGTGTATTCGACTTGCGTATCTACATTGGACGGGAAGGACAACTGATAAACGTATGGGATACACCCATCGGGCTTCGTGGTATCCAAAGGAACCACAGACCCGGTGACTCCCTATATCCAGACACCACGCTCTTCGGAGTGTTACGGACGTATATACATTGCAGATACCATGCCCCTTAGAGTGTGGACGTTATATATATACAGATACCTCATTCTTCGGAATGATGGATGTTGCAGATACCACACTCTAGAGGACGTTGGACGTTATGCCTACACCTACCTATACGTTCCGAGGTTGTCTTTACATTGCATTCACTTAGATGGTTAGCACACCCCTCTTTATTTTATTCAGTACTATATCTGGCATGTATATTGTATCTTGTTACGTCCCTCTGAGGACCTGGTTATCTTCCAGATCTGGACGAGGCCTTTTATCCCACAGTGTACGGGCCAGGTGTGGAGACGAGGTTTGCTCTGGACGAGGTGCTAGAGGCCCTTCCATCGGAGTACCCCTGATCATATTGGTAGGCCTTCCGCCTATGACTGGAGCTCCTTACCTAGTTAGCAGTTGTTCCAGTCACTCTTATTATTCAGTACTTTATTTCAGACTATCAGCACTTTCTCTCCAACATTTGTAGTGGGTTTGTTCCCACCGGACATATTTCAGTTGTACTATGTCATTCGACTATGTCCTTATATTCCAGTCTTTTCTTTCAGTATTTTATTTGTTGTCTGTGGATGAGATTAGTCACTATGTTGATATTAGACTTGTTAGATTTAGGACAGCGTAGCACGTTTCGTCAGGATCCATTAAATTAGGATATCCTCGGAGATGTGTCAACTGGCCAATGCCACGTGGCCTGGTTCCATATATTTTGGGACTGGGGCGTGACATAGGACTAGGAATACGTACACGCCAGCCGTATGTATACGAACTCCAATATATAGAAACCATATACACACGTACGTTGTACATGAATATCCAATCCATAATGGTAATATACTGTCTCAACAAGTCATATGCCATCTATATCTCATCCACAGCACAAATAATAGATAAATAGAAATCAATAACTGAATATCAAATAAGCAGTCTCAACATATGATAGTGGATGGAAACAAATCCACTGCAATCGACTAAACCAAAACTACTAAAGATAGAGAAGAGAATAAACTCCAATATCAGAATAAATATCTCGAAAAGAATAGCAACTAGAATCTCTAAACAGCTGCAATGAATCACATATAATCCGAAGGTAAGACCTCCTCAGACTGATAAGTAGCGTCAGGTCCAGGTCCATACTCCTGCCCATCTATATCTGGAAAGGTACCAGGTCCTCAGAGAGACGTAACAAGATACATATAAATATGCCAATAAAGTACTAAAATATAAATATCCAATGGGGTCGCCTAACCGTCTAAGTGAATGCAGTTAAGAACAACTTTCCCCACAAGTGAGCTATCTGGCTGAAAACTGGGATTGGCATGGTTCTCTCGGAGATCCAGGGGCCTAAAAGGCATGTCGTCTTTTGAATGCCAGAGGCCCGCCTGATAATATATAATATATAGTGGTCATCACCACCCGTATCTCCAGTGGAGAATCCGGGCGCACAATAGAAAAAAGTACAAAGGAGCTCAAATGCGGTACTTATTGTTCTCCCCACTCCATGCTCTAAGCATGTCACATCCATAACACGATAATACCTCTAATAACTGCCAGGTCTGCTAGCATACAAAGTTTCTAACGGTAGTTATGCCTAGCGCATGTCCCACACGTACCGATGATCAGTCAATACGTAAGTCCGTGATCTATATGAGACTCACAACTCGTGTTAAAATGTGTCACAGTCAAATAAAACCTAATGCTGCCTCATGAAAATAGGGTGGTCTCATAAAGTAGGTCCAATGCTCATACATAAATAAAAACAAAATACGACGACACCGTCGTAGCACCCAAGTTTCCTTAGACGCGTAATTTATATAGCAATTAAAATAAATAAACTAAATAAACAGAAATAAATATGCATGCATCATATGGAATGTAAATACAGTACAACGGCAAGGTATACTTGCTTGGCAAGAAATCTGTAAAGTGTACGCGCCCAAATATCAAGGACACAGGATCTGGAACTAAGACATCCGAACAAACATCTCCGAATACTGAAATAGACATCACCAACTTTTTCAGAATAAGCAAAATAGCTAAAAATTACTTCCCTTTCCTCCAATTTGGATACAGGGGCAAAACGGTAATTTTGGATAAAAATGGGGTCCACGTGTGGCCTACTTTGCACCGAAAAATGTGCCAAAGATAATAGTCTCTAAATGGGACAAATTATAGGTCAAACAAACTCTAAATGTTAATACGAACCCAACGGTATGTCCAAATATGGATTCCGATGGACCGAACACAATTTTGCCCAAAAAGTCAACCGTAGGGCCCACCAATTGGTGACTTAGTCAACTATCTCAGAATTGCTTGAAAAATGGGTCACAGGACCAATGCGATACCACGATTCCAGTGGCGCAAGTTTCGTCGCAATCTGACGAGCGTGCAAAAAATGCGCACAGCTTTCGCAAAAGTTATGACATAGGATTTGTCCGCGGATACAGGCTGATTCTGACGCGCACACGCGCCTGAATAAGTTTCTGTGAACTCTCACGTGTCCGGATATACTGTATGCACCGTTTGGTACACTTGGTACACGGCGGAATGGTCCCGTTTGGCGGGACGCACTCCATTTCATAACTTTTAGAAATCTGGAAAAAGTTATTTTTAGGGTTTTCCAACGAATTTAATTATACATACAGCAGTTAATAATCTAATGTTAATTAACAGAAATTAAACTAGGTCAAGTGGTCTCCGCATACCAAAAAGAAAAATCGGATTCGGATCTCTGTGGCGGGAGATACGAATCTGGGAACATAGGTGGTCACCGCAGTTTTCTGCGATACCCAAAAATTATTATTTTTCTGCCAACTTTGACGCTGTTTTCGCCTATAGTTACGTTTTGTTCGAGGTCTACTATCACATAGATATTGGAGAGGGTTAAGGGGTGAGCGTACCGATGAAGACAGGGTGGCATTTGGTTCAGCGGGGTGACGAAAAACGACGATGGAAGACAGGTAAGTTGATGTAGATCAATTCAGCAGCGCGCGTGGTCGCGGTCGTCGTGGTCGGCCGGGGTTGGCTTGACGGGGCATTCTCCGGCGGTGGTCAGGGCTCGTTGGCGGCAGCGTTCAGGTCTAGATGGGAAGGAGAATAATTAGGGTTAGGGTTTTGGTTGGTGGATGTTATATATATATTTATATAAGAGAGGGAGAGGGACGCGGCTTAATTACTCGAGGGGAGGATGTTTGCTAATGCTGCTTTGGTTGCTCTCATTTGCACGGGTGGCTGCTGAAGTTGGGGTAGTAGGTCTTAGGCTAGGTGGGTTTGGTTAGAGGGCTAAGGATCCAATAAGAGAGTTAAAGGGTTGGGGTTTCTTTAGGATCCAATAGTGATAAAAAACTATTTTTCTTTTCTTTTCTAATCTTTTTTTCCTTTTCTTTTTCTTTCTTTTTCTTTTATATATATATATATATATATATATATATATATATATACCCATAGAAAAATCTAGAATTATGTTAATGCATACCATTAAGCTAGCAACTGCTCAAAGGGTCTCCTACATGAAATAAATTTAAAAAAACTCCTAATGGCCCCATAAATCTCCTAAGTTCACCAACACCTAAAATAAAAATTAAATAAAATCTATTTCTCCAAATTAGCCACTAACTACTATAATTAAATTATTAATTAATAAAAAAAGGTAATTACGGTTTTTAGGAATAGGGGTTTTACAGGATGAGCCACCCAAGAGGGCGAGATGATGATAGGAAGAGAATACTACTACTGCTACTCGCGTCATCCATTAGCATCGCGTGTATGCCATCTGGGTAGAATAGAAATATATCCTCATAACTGTTAAACTACCATATATTTAATTCTACATCTATTTGTGCATCTAAGATCTTGTGTCACAATGGGGTTATGAGTATGCAAAGACAATTATAACTAAAAGGTTGTACCTGTATCTACGGCTTCCTGTGTTTGCTCTCCCATATTTGTCATAATGAGTGCTTGGCCTTGTCCTTGGTTGTTCAAGTGGGGTCTAGTCTCCTCGATTTGTGCAGACTGTAGAAGAAGTGGTAGGTTCCTTTGGTCTTCTATACTTGAGGGTGTATGCGGTGTTCCTGATTCTAATGCCATTGACCTCTGGTTCTGCTGAGGGCATTATCGGGCTTGATGGTGACTTGATCCACATACCATGCACAGTCCCAATCGACGACGATAATCTCTATGAATATGACCTAATATACCACAAAAGTTACAAGTACGGTGCCCCTTGGTTGGGTATGGTACGATACTATCTGGTTGTTGGCGTGTCAAAGGGTGTCTAATGGGTCCTCCTGGCTGTGTCCTTACCGGTCCATGGTAAATTCTCTACTGATTTCTGTTTCCCCTGCTTATGGCCTCCTGAATCCTGGCCTCTGTCAATAACTCGGCATAAGAGATCCAGGACTGTGAGCTAGTATAGTGCTGGAGCTCCTGAGTCAGACCGCGGTGAAACCTCTTAGCCTTCTCTAAGTCATTAGGTATTAGGACAGTGCCATACTTACTGAGGTGGCTAAACTCTGTATCATACTCATCAACTATCTTATTCCCCTGCTCTATATGTAGAAACTGATCGTACAATGCATACCTTACAGTGTTCGGGAAGTACTTTCTCTCAAAGCACTCCAAGAATTGTTCCCAAGTCTGACGTGTACCCAACTGGCGCTCCATTGATTCCCACCAGTGATGTGCGTTACCCTCTAGCTGAGTCCTTATGCCTGTCATCCATAGATCGGTAGGTAGTTGTGATGCTTCTAACAACTTCTTGGTATTGGCAATCCAGTTCGTGGTCTCCTCTGGACTCTCGTTGCCTTTATATGGCTTGGGGCCCATCTGCACAAAGTCCTTGACTAACCAACCCGAGCTTGTGGTACTGAAACTAGTGCCTGGGCTGGTACAGGGACTAGTACGACCATTCTCTCAAGTGCTACCAGAAATTCTAGCCTCTGCTCTGCCACTTGCTGCCTCTGCTTTGCAGCTTGTGAGGCTATCTGCTGACTCTATTCCTACATTATCATCTGGAAGAATTGGAGCAGCTATGTCTGGATATCCTGCGGTGCTAGCGGAGCTGGAAAAGTTCTATTAGGCACCATAGAAGGAGTTGATGGAATTGGATTGCTAGTCAGTCCATCCGTTCCCGGAAGAAGAGGAGTCGTTGAGGCCTCTCCTGGTGATTGGCCGTTAACCCCTGGAGATGTATTATCCCCGGTAGCGGCTTGTCCGTTATGCAAATTCATCTCTCTGCAAGAGATGGACGGAGGATTATGAAGAGTACATGAATCAAGCAGGATGCAAGAACTTAAGTAGGACATGTTGGAAGGAAGGTAAGTTATAGTCAAGTGTGGATGAGATCTAAAATTCTAATCCTAGGTGTAGGCTTGCTCGATACAGTAACGTACCCGAGACAATATGCTCTCGACCTACATGGGCCACCACAAAAATATATCCCGCCCAGTCCCAAAATACGTAGGACTAGGAACACGTAAGCATGCCAACCGTATGTATTTGGCAACTCCAATATATATATACCATAATACGCACGTATGCTGTAATATGAATATAAACTCACATGTGGTATATATAGTGTCACAAGTCACAGATATGCTAATCTCATCCACACAATAAGTCATAGAAAAAAAAACTAAACTAGAATAAGGAGTCTGAAATATCCAAAATAATAGTCGGGTGGAGACAAATCCACTACCAAAGACTATATCCAAAATTAAATGAGAGATGAGTATAAAATCTCCAATATAAAATAATGTTATGACAGAAGTATATCAGCTAAGAAGATCCATCACTATAGATAATCAACGATGCTCAAAAGGTAAGACCTCCTCGGCAGAAAGTAATGCGTCAGGTCCAGGCCCGTACTCCTGCGGGTACTCCTGATCGTCTATACCTGGCAAGGGACCAGGTCCTCAGAGGGACATAACAAGATACATAAAAGCAAGCCAAATGAATACAGTAAACATGCAATATAGACAAAAAATATATAAGTACGCTATACAAGACAATCTATATAAAATATAAATGAGGACAACTTTTTGACGTATGGGCAAGGGTAGGCTACTCGATCTAAGCCTCACAACTCACACACCCGCCAGTGGACATCAAAAATCGTCATACCTCGGGGGTAGCGACCAGCGCGACTCTACAGAAATTGACATACCTCGGGGGTAGCGACCAGCGCGACACACGTCCGTAGTGCGAGCTATATACTACGGTTTACCAGAGTGGTTAAAAGCCCATACGCCTAATGATTGTCCTCTCATGATAGTAGGTGTCAAGTGTGTGTCAACATATCTAATATATATAGTAATGACTGAATGAACTACACATGCAATGAATATAATTGAACAAAACTACACAGGCAATGAATAAACAGAAATATAAATAGCATACAAAGTACTTTAACAATTTGGCAAGGTATCTTGCCTGGCAAGAAAGCTACAAAATATAATGTCCAGATGTCACGCACGCAGGAGTAGAAGCTGCGGCCTCGGAATAAATATCTTCGGATGCTGAAATATATATCACCAACGTTCCCAGAATAAGCGAGATAGCTAGAAATTACTACCCTTTCATCCAATTTGGACACAGGGGCAAAACGGTAATTTTGGATCAAAGCCGGGTTTACATGTGGCCCATTTTGTACCAAAAAGTATGCCAAGGGTAACAATCTCTAAATGGGACAAGTTATAGGTCAAACAAACTCTAAAAGTCAGTACGAACTCAACGGTATGTCCAAATATAGATTCCGATGAGCCGAACACAATTTTGCCCAAAAAGTCAACAATGGGGCCCGCTAATTTGCGACTTAGTCAACTGTCTCAGAATAGCGTAAAAATTGGGTCACAGGACCAGCGCATTACCACGAGTTCAGTGGTGCAAGTTTTGTCGTATTCTGACGAGCGTGCACAAAATGAGCAGAGCTTTTACAAAAGTTGCGACACGGGGTATTTACTGCGGATACAGGATGATTCCGACGCGCACGCACGTCCAAATCAGTTTCCGTAAAATCTCAAACGTCCGGGTACACTGTGTGCACCTTTTGGTACACTTGGTACACGATGGGGTAGTCCCGTTTGGCAGGGGCGTGCTCCGTTTCGTAATTTTTGAAAATCTGGAAAAGTAAGTTTTTTGAGTTTTCTTACTAGTTTAATTCTACATATATCAGTTAATAAATTAATATAAATAATAGAATTTAAACTAGGTCAAGTGGTCTCCGCATACCAAAAAGAAAAATCGAATTCGGATCTCTGTGATGAGAGATACGAATCCGGGAACATAGGTAGTTTACAGTAGTTATTCTGGATTTTAAAAACGTAGTTTTTTATCGACTTGGCGTCAATTTTTACCTAGGTTTGCGCACTGCACGATGGAATCTAATCTACTGGATTTAGAGAGGGATACGTCAGGATCGTACCAGCGAAGACGAATCCGAATTCGGTTGAGCGAGGAGGCAGAAATCAGGGTCTGAACAGGGCTTCGTTGCAGTGAC
Organism: Iris macrosiphon; assembly: GCA_036927795.1. Lineage (NCBI taxonomy): Eukaryota > Viridiplantae > Streptophyta > Magnoliopsida > Asparagales > Iridaceae > Iris > Iris macrosiphon. Next base: position 33,476,523 of record JAYESA010000014.1, on the reverse strand, counting down.
TCGCTGTCTCGCGCGGGGGTGTCTTCGCGGTGTGCGACCGACGGCGGACGACGCTGGACTCCGGCGACGGTTGCTTTGGGTCAGCGGCACGGCACTCACGTGGGAGAGTAGGGTTAGGGTTAGGGTTAGGGTTAGGGTTAGGGTTTAGGTTATAAATATATATATGTATATATATAGGGATCGATGGAGAGAGCGGGGGGAGGCAGGGAGCGGGCTCGCGTGGCGTTCGGCCTGGGAAGCACAGCAGCGGGCCGCGGGGGGGGGGGTGTATTTCGTTTTACTGTTGCCTTTTTTTTCTCTCTTTTTCTTTTCCATTCTTTTCCTCTCTTTTTTCTTATTCTTTTCCTTTTCTTTTTCTTTTCTTATTCTTTTTCTATTTACATTAATAATAATAATAATAATTCACTATTATTATTATTATTATTATTATTATTAATATACTACGGTTATTATTTCACTATTTATTTATTTATTTATTAACGCATATAATTGAGGTATATATAAAATACATCCGTACCCAAAATAAATTCTACAAAATTCTATCACCCCTCTACGATTATTCCTAAGATAGAATAATAGATTTTTGTACAACAATTTCTAAATGAATAATTATCTAGGTAATTAACCCACTACGTATATATTATCTAAATAACTATGAAATATTATAAATAAGTAAATAACTAATTAATTAAATAAATAAGATATTAAAAAAATATGGGGTTTTACATATGATTATCTAAGTTTATTTACTTTTTATTTTGAATAAATTGGCCATTATATGATCAATATTCTAGGTAGTTTTATTTCTTTGAAGCAATTTTATTTAGATTTAGATCAAGTTATAATATTTGATAATATATCAAGTTTAACCATTTAGTAGCATATTAATATATTATTATTTTTTGTTTTTGAAAGGTATGGACAATGATGATGGCATATGCTTGATAGATAGTGCAACGACTCACACTATATTGAAAACTAAAAAAATTTCACAACGTATGTCTCAAACACTGCCAAGGTGACCCCAATTGTTGGACCCGTGCTGATTATAGAAGGTTATGGTAAGGCCAATGTTGTGTTGCCAAATGGAACACACTTAGTCATTCAAAATGCATTATTCTCTAGTAGCTCTAATAGAAATATACTCAGCTTTAGAGACATTCGAATGAACAATTTTTATGTAAAAACCATGAACGATGATAACAAAGAGTATCTTTGTATCACCTCTAATGTTGGAAGCAATAAGCTCACATTAGAAAAGTACAAGTTAATCTCCTCGGGGCTATATCAAACTACTCCGAAGGTAGTAGATTCTCACCCCCATCACAAGCAAAACGCTAAAGGATCCAAGGAATCTAATCCTTTGGCATGACATATTGTGTCATCCATGATCGACTATGTGAAAAATATAATCAACAATACCAATGGGCATAATTTATCATACCAAAGTCTTTCCTTTCCTACTGAATATTTCTGTGTGGCTTGTTTACAAGGTAAACTCATTACAAGACCTTCACTTCTCAAAATGGCTTCTGAATCACCACCATTCCTTCAGAGAATACTACGTGATATTTGCGGACCAATTGATCCTATTAACAGACCTTTCAGGTATTTTATGGTTCTAATAGATTCTTCTAGTCGATGGTCAAATATTTTCTTACTCTGATCTAGAAATTTTGCCTTCTCCAAGCTACTTTCTCAATTGATTAAGCTTAAGACTCATTTTTCTAACCAGCGTGTTAGAACGATTCAACTTAATAATGCATCTGAGTTCACTTCCCGTACTTTTGATGATTATTATGTTTCCGTAGGATAGAAGTTGAACATTTTTTTCTCTCATGTTCATACCCAAAATGGTTTAGTAGAGTCCTTGATTAAGCATTTTTAGCACATAGCATGGCCTTTACTCATGCAATCAAACTTATACATTTCAGCTTGGGGATATGTCATATTACATGCTGTTAAATTGATCATTGTTAGGCCAACTGCATATCATAAATTTTCACCCTCATAACTTGTGACAGGCCATCAACCTAACATCTCTCATTTGCATAAATTTGGTTGTGTTGTTTATGTTCCTATTCTCCCTCCTCAGCGCTCTAAAATGGGACCTCAGTGCCATTTAGGAATTTATATTGGTTTTGATTCGCCCTCAATCATTAGATATTTGGAACCTTTAACAGATGATATTTTTACTACTAGATTCGCATACTGCCATTTTGATGAGACTAAATTTCCTCCGTTAGGGGGAGATAAGAAAGAAAAGAATGTTCTTACAAAATCATTCACCATAAATAAATGGCATACATTATCGTGGGATAATCCCACTCTGTCTCATCTAGATCCTCATGCTAATTAATTTAAAACTGAGGTTTGAAGGATATTGTATCTACAGGAGATTGCAAATCAAATACCAGATGTATTTACTGATGCAGCTAAAGTGATTAAATCATATGTGCCCGTTGCAAATGCGCCAGGTCGAATTGATACCCCCATAGGAAAAAATAGCAGAGTGGCTAATAAATCTACTGCATGCCAGAAGTGTGGTAGAGCTATAAGTTCGAAGGACTTAGTCCCTAGAAAGAGAAAATATACAAATAACGGTCTTAAGGAGGTTATACATAACGCTCAAGAAGAGGTTATGAATGACATATCCATACTCTCTGAAAATCCAGAAGAGGTTATTGTCTTAGAAAAGACACAAGCCTAAGAGGAGGCTCAGGTACCTGAAAGCAAAAAGATCTCTATGTTTTATATATATACATGATAGATATGAGATCGAAAAGATATAGAAATTGAAGAGATATTCTCATTCTCAATATCTACTGAAATATCTAAGAGCATTGACGACACTGAACCATGTAGCATCAATGAATGTCGACAAAGAAAAGATTGGCCAAAATGGAAGGATGCAATTCAAGCAGAATTGGAACCAAAAGCCGCCAGACTGGTAGGTTACAAGTGCGTGTTTGTAAGAAAGCGAAATAAAAATAATAAAATCGCTCGATTTAAGGCACGATTAGTGGCACAAGGGTTTTCTCAAAGACCCAGGATTGATTACGAAGAGAGGTATTCTCCAATAATGGATGAAACAACGTTCCGTTATTTGATAAGTTTGACAGTTGAAAAAAAGCTGAACATGAGACTTATGGACGTTGTAACAACCTATCTATATAATGATTTAAATAGCGATATCTATATAAAAATCACAGATAGATTTAACCTACCCAGCTCAAAATCTAAGAACATGCATTCCATAAAGATAACACGTTTATTGTACGGTTTGAAACAATCCGGATGGATGCAGTACAACCGTCTTAGTGAATATATAAAAATGGAGGGATATGAGAATAATCTTATATGCCCATGTGTCTACATAAAGAAATCTAAGTAGGGTTGTGATATAGTTGTAGTATATGTCGATGACATATACTTGATTGGGACAAGACATGAAATCAATGAGACTGTAAACTATTTGAAAAATGAGTTCGAGATGAAAGATCTCGGAGACACAAAATATTTTCTCGGATTACAAATTGAGCATTGCACTAATGGAATTTTAGTGCATCAATCCAAATACATAGAAAATATATTAAAACAGTTCAATATGGATAAAGCTCATACCCTTGGCGCTCCAATGGTTATTCGATCTTTAGATATCAATAAAGATGCATATCTTCCTAAGGACGATAATGAAATGATGCTAGGGCCCGAAGTACCGTGTACCTTAGTGCCATTGGGGCATTAATGTATCTATCTCAATGTACAAGGCCAGGCATATTATTCTCTGTCAATCTGTTGGCTAGATATAGCTCGGCGCCAACTCAGAGAGGAATGGTATTAAACATGTGATGAGATATCTTTATGGAACTACCGACATATGATTATTTTATACTTGTGGTTTATCTGACATCGCGAATCTAGTTGGCTTTGCAGATTCAGGTTATTTATCTGATCCCTATAAAGGTCATTCACAAACTGGATATGTGTTTCTTAATAGCAATACAACTATTTCTTGGCATTCAACAAAATAGACAATGGTTGCTACCTCCTCAAATCACTCAAAAATATTGGCTCTCCATCAAGCATGTAGAGAATGTATTTGGCTGAGATCGTTGATTCAACACATTCGTAGCTCCTGTCACCTTTTGTCCACCACAGATACTCCAACTGTTATTCATGAGGATAATGCATCATGCATTGCACAAATTCAAGGTGGATTCATTAAATGAGACATGGCCAAGCACATCTCACCGAAGGTTTTCTATACTCATGAGCTTCAGAAGAACTTTGATATTGACGTCCAATAAGTTCGCTCAAGTGATAATCTTGCAGACTTGTTCACCAAATCGTTGCCAAAATCAACTTTTCAGAAACTGATTCATAGAATTGGAATGCGACGTCTTCATCAGCTGACTGTTCAGAATCAACATCATCAGGGAGAGTGATTGTTTTCAGGGGGAGATACATTTTGTATGGACTAAAATGCGTTGTACTCTTTTTTCTTGTCATGAATTTTTTTTCATTGGATTTTTTCTGACAAAGTTTTAATGAGGCAACATTAAGCGTGTCCAACACCTATCTAAGTCATCCTAAATATTGTACTCTTTTCTTTCGCACAGGTTTTGTCCTTATGGATTTTCTTGGCAAAGTTTTAACGAGGCAATAGGTTTAGAGATGGTGGTCATCCAAAGGGGGGTGTTATAACGTGGGTTACTAGAGGGTTGGATTTTCACTTTGTATTTTAGTCCCACATTGGTTAAAGATTAGTATTACACATTCATTGAGTTGGAATTACACTAATAAGAGATCTTCTCTCCTATGTTTTTTTTCTTTCTTCTCTTTTTTATTCTAAAAATATATATATAAATTAAGAGAGAAATCTAGAACTTTCTTTTTTTAACTGAAATATTTAATCTTATAGGAAAAATATAACCAGTGGTATCCTCTCCTATTATACGAAACATACATATATCTCAAGGATTTAGTTTTAAAGTACGTTTGATATTTAAACTTCATGTTTGCTTATAAAAGGATCTGGTTTTATCTTCTCAAATAAAAATAACTGGTGATGGCTAGTATGATTCAAATTATGATTACAAATTAAATAAATTCAGATTAGATTTGTTGCTAAATTTCATTAGGTATAGATTGTATAGTCAATTTTGAAATTTATTGGAGATTGGACAGTCTTAAATTAAGTCAACTTTTTTAAAAAAAAATTAGTTGATTGAAAATTTTAAAAAAGAAAAAAAAATAAAGATAGAGAAATATGGAAGTTTTAAAAAAAAAAAATCCTGAAATATTAAATTAAATCTCAACTCCCACCTTTCTCTGCACCTATAGCCAAACATAAATAAATTGCTTGGGGAGTTTGATTGGGGGAAAAGTCGAGAATAACACGTTAGAAGGTGGAAGAAAAAAATAAACTTTAGATGAACAGAAATAATATGATGTCAATATATTCCAAAATCTTAATAATTTAGACTCTAATAATCTCTTCAGTAGGCTCCATCACATCAATATGGTAAATTGTTGCCCACTTAATAATTTTATGATTTGTGTAAATTATTTCACGAATTTTTGTTTGGTATAGATATTTTTGTAGATCTATTAGTACTGTCTGATGCCAATGATTTTTCTTCTTCTTAGATTCATCTGATAAAACCGAGATATGGGATGCGGTCTCCCCCTACAAAGCAAGACTTTATTTGGAATGTGAAAAGGGGGGTGTTTCGACCATGTACTTATTGTTTGCTCCTACCAACTTGTTGCCACTACTCTGAAGAAATATGTGGAATTAGGAAGCATTCTACAACTTAGCAAGTAGGTCCCATATACCTAGCAACTCATCGTTTTTGTATCAGATAATCAACTAATGCATCATGCATAAGTAGGCAACATAGAAATTAAATGTGGTACTAAAAGATGTCAAGGTGTACAAAGTCTCAAATGTTAGTTTTCCAAATATTTATCAGAGTATATAGTGGGCAAACTGGACAAGGGAATGGAGGAATGGAGTTGGTATTTAAGTACATATTATGATTTTGTCCTTTCTTGTATAGTCCATGTAAGGTCTACAGTATTAACTTTTGATAAAAAAAAAACCTAACCTATATTAGCTAAATTCGGTTTAGTAGTTAATCTTTAATCTCACCTATTTGATAGGTTCAAAATGTTGAATTTGGAATGACAAGAATAGCAAAATCCAAAAGAAATTTAGGGAGGACACAATTGTACATGTTTATTTATCAAACTCTTCGAATCAATTATGCTTCAACATATAAACATATATATATATATATATATATATATATATATATATATATATATATATATATATATATATATATAAAGTTTTGGGATGGAGTCGCCAGGGTCCTTAGCAGGCGATCTAGGGTTTGGCCCCATTGCTTGGGATCCAGGCCAACCGTCGGCCGGAGGGAGCGAAAGTAGACAGGTGGCACGGGATAGTGGTGGTTGAACAACAGTCCAACGAAGGCGGAGAAGCCGCGGCGCGATATGGGCAACCAATGGCCACAAAAGGGGAGATATATATGTCGGGTCATAGAGATCAAAGAAGGGGTGAATTTGCTGTTCAAGCGAATGGGGGAGGAAGACAGGGATTTGTAAACATGAGATATGGTTCACAGGATGGGAACGAAAGACTAGCACCTAACCGTGGAGGGCAGGGAGGGGGGAGAGGCAACCGTCAATGTCGCGGCCTGCTACATTTAAAGATAAAAGGGAAAGCCCCTGTAAATACTTTACTGAGCAGCACGTCTTGGGAAGATTTATGCCGTAACGAGACTGCGTTACATGATGGTTAGATGAAATATGTAGAACCTAAGAGAGTCAGGGACAAGCTACGTGCCTCCTTTCTTGCGGAGGAATTGGCGGAGACGATCGAATACTGGCAAAATACTGTAATTCTATACATCCTGGGCAACTGGCCTTTCTATGGACAAATACACGCGTATGCTAACCGCGTATGGAAGCCAAAAGGAGCTATGGAGTTCTTCGCACGGGAAAATGGGTTTTATTTTGTACGATTCGATATACGGGAAGATATGGACATGATATTACAAGGTGGACCATGGACCTTCGATGGTAGACTTATTATCATGAAAGAATGGACGCCTAGCACTCGCTGCGAAAGAGAAGTTTTGCATTCGGTGCCTGTATGGGTAAGATTCTTCAGTTTTCCATTAATATATATGGAAGCCATAACACATACGTACGCGGTATTATGAATAATAATTCACAAGTGGTATATATATAAGTCATAGGGCATAACTAAATCTCATCCACAAAACTGAGTAGAAATGAATAACAAATCAACTATATAACTAAATCAAGTATGAAATGCTTTATAAGAACAATTAGTTCGGTAGAGACAAATCCACTACCAAACTAGAACAAGAATAGAGTCAAACTACTAAATAAATAAATGAAAGAAAAGTATCAACTCAACTACGAACCAATAGACTCGAAGGTAAAGAGCTCCTCGGAAGAGAATGAAGTAGCAAGTCCTGATCCGTGCTCCTGCGAATAGTCATTATCGTCTACATCTGGCAAGGGACTAGTTCCTCAGAGGAACGTAACAAGATACATAAAAGTATGCCACAATATACTGAATATAAACATCCAAAAGTGGTCAACTAACCGTCTATGTGATATGCATTTTAAGAATAACTTTTTGGCGTATGGACTAACTAGCGAATATAATCGGATGGGCATTGTTCTCTCGGAGATTCAGGGGCTACTAGCATAACGACTTTAGATCGTCATAGGCCTCCTGTAAATAATGGGGTCATAATGCCTCGCGTCTCCAGTAGAGCTTACGGGCCAAAAGAAAAGTGTAAAAGGAGCCACATACGCTTACTCATTGTTCTCCCCTCCCAATGCTACTAACTATGTCATATCCGTGACATACAAATACCTCTAGTAACTACTAAGTCGTCGAGCATGTAATTCTATTAACAGTTATTCCCTATCGACGTTCAATACGTATCGATGGCCAGTAAATACGCAAGTCTGTGATCTACATGAGACTCACAAATCGTGTAACACCTGTGTCAGGGCCATATAAAACATAAATATGCCTCAAAATTATGGGGTGGTCTCTTAACTCTAGGTCAATATGCATAACAAATAAAATAAGACACAAAAGACGACGCCATCGGTCACTACACCCAAATTTTTTTAGACGCGCAGTTTAATAATGTACATAACTAAGAAAATAAAGGAAAGAAATAAAACTTGCATATGTGAATGTAAATAAACAGTAATATGACAAGGTATACTTGCCTAGCAATGGTTTGGTGCTGAAACAATACAAGACAATGGGGTACATCGAACCAGAAAATATAGGAGCAGCACAAACGTCTACGGATGCTGAAACAAACATCACCAACATTTTTAGAATGAGCGAGATAGTCAGAAAATACTACACTTTCGTCTAATTTGGACACAAGGGCAAGACAATAATTTCGGATCAAAATGAGGTCTACTAGTGGGCCACTTGCACCGAAAAGCATATCAGGGGTAAAGGTCTCTAAATAGGATAAATTATAGGTTAAACAAATTCTAAATGACGATACGAACTCAACGGTATATTCAGTTTTAGATTCCGGTGAGCCGATCACAAAATCGTTCTTCAAGTCGAATGGTGGGGCCCGCAAAACGGCGATATGGTCACTGTCTCAAAATTGGGCAAAACTTGGATCACAGGACCAATGTGATGCCACGGATCCTATGGTGCAAGTTTCGTCGCGTTTCGAAGAGCGTGCAACGACTAACGTAAAAATTTATAAAACATTGATACATGAAACTTTTTATGGATACGAGTTGATTTTGGCGCGCACGCACACCCAAATTAACTTCCACGAAAGCCCACACGTCCGAATATACCATACACGTATTTTAGTGCAATATGTACGTGACGAGGTAATCCGGTTTGGAGGATTGTACTCCGTATCATAAATTTTTAGTTTCTGAAAACATAGTTTTGGTCGTTTTGAAAACAGAATAATTTGACAAATAAACAAACTATAAAAAACTATAAGAACAAAAATAATTTTGGTTATGCTGTGAATAAGTCCTTTCAAATATATTTTGAAAATCGTGTATTATTTGGAAGAAATTTGTGCTCAAAACTGTCACAGAAAACTAATTATTTTTTCAACTTGGCTTCGATTTTTACCTAGTTTTCAGGGCTAGTAGTAAAATCTATTTACTGGGTATGGAAGAGGATCAAGTAAGCTTTACGTAGGAATTTACGGATCATAATTTTGTCGTGTATGCAAAGAGATACGATGGTGTGAAGTGGGGTACCTGAGAGGGGGTGTTGTTGGGTTGGCACGCAGGTGCGGGATTCGGCGGCGGTCAGGCGGCCGACGCAGCGGCGCACGGTGGTTGGACAACGGCAGAAGGCAGGGGTAGGGTTAAGGTTGATGTGGGGAGGAGATGATTAGGGTTAGAGTTGATGTTTAGTTATATACATATATAGTTTGAGAGGGAGAGGGGGAGCGCTCGGGGGGGGGGGGGGAGAGTCATGACCCGCAGGTCTGGGTTGGGTTATATTAGGATTTTTTTTTCATTCCTTTACTTTCTTTCTTTTTAATTCTTTTCTTCTTCTTTTTTTTTCTTTTAGCCACTAATTTCTAATTTTCTTTTTTTTCATAACAAAATCTTTTATTATTAAATTCTATATTTTCTAATCACATTTAAATTCTTTTACTTATATTAAATTCTTTTATTTAAATTTTTATTTCTAATTAGTTATTTATTTATTTTAAAACTATTATGTACATATATAGCTATACTCGTATATATATGAGTACAAATATATAGTTTTATTTATTGCTTGTATTTAATTAACTATATAAAATTATTTAATTTAGAGGGGATTTACATCAGCCGCGTCAGCCTCACCATCAGCCGCCTCCACCGCGTCGTTACCTTCCCGGGAGACGACCATCCCATCCGTATGAGATAAATCACACCCCGTAATACTATCGATCACAGAATCAAAAAACCAAGTCATCATCACCCACGACCAGAGGCACAAGCTCAGGTGAAGCCGTACCACCACAATCATCCTCAATAGAATAAGAAACTCAGTCTCATAAAATTTAACATCTCGAGAGACAAAAAAATCGCCAGTAGCAAGGTCATACAATTTCCATCCCTTTTTGCCATGGGGGATCCCACAAAAACACACTTCCGACTGCTACTAGCAAATTTTTCTATTTTAGTTTTTTGGATGTGGGCAAAACATAGACAACAAAAAACACGTAATTCATCATAAGAAGGAGAAGCGCCAAATAAAATTTTATAGGGGTTTTAAAACCAAGAAGACTTGAAGGGGTTCTATTGATCAAATATCTGGCCGCCAAAATACATTCTCCCAAAAAAAAAATTGGCAAATTTTCCTGAAAACGTAAAGCACGTGCCACATTCAAAATATGTCTATGTTTTCGTTCAACCCTCCAATTCTGCTGAGGTGTACCCACACAAGATGTTTGAAACAAAATACCATTCTGTGCAAAGTAGTCGCACGGGCAATTAAATTTAGTCCCATTATCACTTCGCACAATTCGAACTTTGGAATTAAATTGCCGCTCAACCATAAAAAAAAATGACGAGAACATCTTCTATACTTAAGTCTTATCAACCTACAAAAACACCCAAACTGTACGAGAAAAATTATCCATAATCGTCTAAATATATCGAACTCCACACGAATAAGATGTAGGTTACGGTCCCCAAAGATCACAATGTATCAAATCAAAAATTAAAACAGCCCGAGAGTCACTGACAGAAAAAATATCTCGAGTTTGCTTTGCCTGATGGCAAATTTCACATGCCTTATTCACTGAACTACTAGAGCTACTAACAACAGAAAGAGACTTTACTACTTTTTTAGAAGGATGCCCAAGTCGTTGATGCCAAATATCCAGAGAAGTCGTCCCAGTCATTGCCAAGGTCTAAGTCTTCGGTACAAAACAAAAATAGTAGAGTCTGTTCTGTCGTTCACTGTCACGCCCCAGTCCCAAAATACCGAGGGACTGGACACGTGGCAATGGCCAGCAGCACACACCGATGGACAAACCCAATTTAATGGATCCATCGGGGCATGCTTAAGCTGTAATATAACAATAAGTAGGTCCAATGATAAATGTCAAGTATCTAGATCTCATCCAACAGAACAGTATAAGAACTAAATAGCAAACTGGAATAACTGCTGGAAGTCAAGTTACTGTCGAATATCCAGCAAGAAATAATACTGAGTCGGGTGGAGACAAATCCACTACCGATAAATGAAAAAACAGAGACAAGGAAATATAACTAAGACATGCTAGAAAATAACTACGTATAAGCAGGGCCATCAACTGCAATCGTACCCTCGTCTGGTGTCGGTCCGTAAAGTTGCGGGTGCTCCTCGTCTGCTAAATCTGGAGAATAAAACCAGGTCCTCAGAGGGACGTAACAAGATACAAAAGAATATGAGCCAAAAGTACAGTAAATGAACATGCAAGATAGACAGGAAAGAAAACACAAGAAAGCAAACAAGACACGAGAAATCACTGCATCTAAGATGGTGGCGTACCGATGATGCTATCAAACATGACTACTAACAATCGGGATAACCGCAACTCAATGGGAGATCATGGTCCTATAGAAGGTAGGCCAATGGGGACTCCCAATATATAGTATAGCTCTTTCGCAGCCCTATGGGAGCTCACGAATGAGGTAGTCAAATGAATAAGTCTCTATCGCAGCACAATGGGTACTCACAATCGAGAATGCTCAAGTGTAGTCAGTGCCGGATAACGATCATCTAGGAATTAAAGTAACCATCCGAGTCAACTCAAGGAATGTAGAGTAAACATGTAACATCATAATATGTCTATGGAACAAATAGTGATCCAAGAAAAAGAGCAAATAATATACATGCACGCAAAACGAGAAAATATGATTAGAGCAGCAGGAATAAATCAATATGAACAATGTATCAAGAAACTATATATGACAAGAAATAACAGCTAAAGAGGAAAGCATGCAAATATTGTACAAGTATCTTGCACGACAATGTATAAATAAGTCCAGGAGATAAGTAGCAAAACTGCAGGGTTTGGCAAGGTATACTTGCCTGGGTTCTGGCTCCAATTGTAGCTCTGACTTCTGCGGGGATTGCAGGCAGTACTCCGGTTGCTGAAAATAGACATCACCATCATATCCAGAAAATATCAATCAGCTAGAAACGCTTGTCCTTGAGTACAATTTGGAGACAAGGGCAAAAACGACATTTTCGGGTCAAAGCGGGGTCCACATGTGGCCCGCTTCACACCGAAAAGCGTGCCAGGGTCAAAGGTCTCCAAATTCGTCAAACTTAGTGTCAATAGGTCAGGAACGATGATACGAATCCAACGGAACTTCCAGAATTGGATTCCTGTGAGCCGATCACAAAATTGCCCGTCAAGTAGAGCATATGGGGCCCACGACACGCGATTTCGTCAACGTTCTCAGAATCGAACCAAACTTGGGTCACAGGACCAGCGTATTGCTACGAGTCCGATGGCGCAAGTTTCGTTTTGATCCGACGTGTGTACACAAAGTTAGGACGCGTTCCAGAACTGACGGATACGGGACGGTGTCCGCGGATACGCGTTGATTCCGGTGTGCACGCACACCCGAATCGACTTCTGCGAAATCCCACCCGTCCGTATCAACGACGCGCACGTATCTGTGAAGACCGCACGCGACCAAGTCGTCCCGTTTGGCAGGGCGTACCAAGTTCCGGGGTGAATCAAGGCGTTATTTTTTTTGTTTTTGGATCGCGGTTCACGATCGCCACAGGACGCGATGCCCCGAGCGGGTTGCACGGGCACCGAGAGGGTCACGCAGGGTTCGCGACGCAACAGACGGAATCAAAAATAGAGCTACGAGGAGAAAGATACCGGTACCTGAACAGGGCTCGAGAAATCGAAGTTTCTCGTGTCCGACACGACGCGAAGCGTCCGTGTCCGAGCGACCTAGGGTTAGGGTTCGGGGAGGCTGGCCGGAGCTTGAGGCGAAGGGGCGACGGAGTGGGCGGGGGACCGGCGGAGCCGGCCGGAGGCGTTGCGGCTGTGCTCGGGGTCTGGTGCTGAGGGGAAGGAAGAGGAGAGGGAGTTGACGGAGGAGGGAGCTGCGGGCGGGGGCTGTGCGGCAGAGCAGAGGCGGGTCCGACGGCGCGTGTGCGGTGAGGAGCGACGGTCGGAGTCGGGTAGTGGCCGGAGAGGGAAAAGTCTGGGGGAGTTATATAGGGGGAGGAGCAAGGCGGGGTAGGCCGGGCTAGGAGACGGCGGAGGCGGAGATGGGCCGAGGGGCGCGGGGGCGCGTAGCCGCGGGCGGGGCGGCGGAGGAAGCGGGCAGCGCCGGGAGACGCGGGCGGCGCGGGGGACGCGGGGGGGGAGAAGGTGGAAGCGGGTCGGTCGGGTTCGGGTCTGGCAGACCCGACCCGACCCGACCAGATAGCCCATGGGCTGGGCTAGGGTTTGGGCTGGCTGGGCTAGGCTGGATTATTTCTAAATAAATAAAAATAATAGTAAAAATAGTTTTGAGGTAATTAAAAATTGGTCCGGGGCCCAATAAATTCCAAAAAATTACCCTAAGTCTAGTTTTTCATTTTACACCCAAAAATATTATTTTTATAATATTTTAATAGTAATTAACAGCAAATAAAAATTATTTAATTACCAAGATCCTAGATTTTAATTACAAAAAAATCCCGAAAAATTTTAGAAAATTATGAAAAGTCCAAATTAATAATTCCTGAAAATCAGGTTGCTTACATTCACCGATGCCAATCAGGGCCTCAAACTGGGGTCCTGTATCACGCATAATTTTTTTAGTGAATTATACAACATAATTTATATCATCAATAAGATGTGCCACATATATTAAATTGAATGTAATTGAGGTACGAATAGAATATTCGTCAGAACAAAGTCCGGTGCAAGAGCAATACGCTCGTGCAACACAAGGCAACCATAGTCCGTCCATCCGGAAGCTCAACCGGACACTCCTCTATTGGCGTCACCCCCGACAATAAATCCAAATTTCTAGTAACATGATTCGAAGCACCTGTATCAATAATCCAAGGTGCAATAGACTTACCCACCATGCGGTCCTCTGAAGATTTGACCGAAGAGTTACCAACCAGAGAAATAAGTTGTTGTCATTGGTCCTGAGTTATCCCCAGAACACCTCTTGCGCCATCACCATCCATACGCGGCTGTGCCGCAGCTGTTGCACCATGTCCTGCCACAGCCGCACGCACCTCCGTACCCTGTCCATGTCCAGCACCAGACGCGACCAGCCCCTCGTCCGCCGCCACGTGGCCTATCCCCCCACCAATCCGGAAAGTCTTTTTCATAAAGCAATTGGCTTCTTCATGTCCGTTGCATTTGCAAAAATTGCAAAGAAACTCCGATTTATCCCGAGCATCCAAACGAGATATCCCATGGTTAACAGAAGAATTTTTAACCGCAAGATCCATAACCTCGTCCCGTTCATAGGAGACCTGTGTGAACGTGCGCAATCATTCCTCCTGGAGCATGGATTGAAAAACACGTGTAAAAGTGGCAAACAAATCTTGTGCCAATAAAGTGGAGCGAACGTTACCATAGAGTTCATGATTGATTCCATAAAGAAACTGATGAAAGCGCTCATCATCAACCCTTGTCTGCAGCTTCTTCGGGATATCACACATACATTTGCCGCAACTGCATGCCGGAATAGGTTCACAAGTCCCCAACTCATCCCAAAAAGTCTGCAATTGGCCGAAGTAGTCACCACGGATATGGATTTTGTTTGGTGATACTCTGCCAACGAATGTTTAATCTGTTGAATTCTACCGCCGTTCTCCACGCTAAATCGATCCGTGAGCGAATCTCACAACGGTTTCGTCTCCTCAAAGTAGGGTATCGTCTTCGTCACCGAAGCATAAATATTATACAAGATCCATTGCACAAGCATCGATTGGAAACAGTATCAATCCTCCAATTTGTCAATCTCCATAGATTTATGAATAGACCCGTCAATAAATCCAAATTTTTGCCGAGCCCGTAGAGAAAGCCGAATAAATCTCGACCATTCCTCTTTTTTTTCCCGCAAAACACCACTTTCGTAATTGTATTACCCGAATTGTCATTAGAACCAAGAAAATACGGGGAGGTGGGATCGATCCTTGGTGCCGCCGCTGCCGTCGTAGAAGACTCGTCGCTGCCGCCGTGAAAAAGACAGTGTCGTCGCACCCGCTGCTGAAATCGTCGCCGCCACTGGAAAAAACCTATGTCCTAACCGTTTTATTCTAATACCATGTGAAGAAATGATAGGAGATAATAATCTAAAATATCAATCATTAAGTTCAAAAGATACCGCCGTGGAAAAGACAGACTCCTTGAAGTATGACGAGTAGTCCTTATTCAAGGCCCAATCAGAAGCTAAAAGGTCCAATGATCTGAAATGTCAATCAATAAGTTCTTCCATTACTAAAATGCATGAAACCAGCATAAGAAAATTCTTGGCAACTTTTTGACTTAAAAGCTAACCAACAGAAAATTAACATTCTGCAATATATTCCATATATTATACATAGAAAAGTTGGCCAACAAAGTCCGAACAGTAAGTAGCCTGTGTCTGCATCACTTGAATGTGAATTGTGTTTGGTAATAATTCCAAAAATATATAGTCTCATGGTTGATGTTTGCTATATCACTAAAAAAAATTATTATATATATATATATATATGGTAAACTGGATATGAGCCATAGGCTCATATTTTTATATGAGTCATGCACATATGGACCAATAGAAATAGATTTCTGCATTCCATGTGCACCCACGTGCAATAGTACACTACATTCCTATTGGTCCACATGTATATTGGCTCATGTAGAAATATGAGCCTATGGCTCATATCCCTTTTTTTCATATATATATATATATATATATATATATATATATATATATATATATATATATATATATATATATATATCCGACTAGTTTCTGATTAATCCGATTAATTCCTAGTCCTCATGAAACGAAACGACAGCGGTCGACTACCGATTTTTACAACCCTGATTATTATTATTATTTTGCAGCAATTTTTATACATGATAACCTTCATGTTTATGTTCTAGTTTTCTTTTACTTTTATTCTTTTTCTTGATTGCTTAAATACTGCCATTGCATGCTGGAAGAGCATAATCTTCTTCTTTCTCAGATCAGCCCAAGGAATCTCGGCAACCATCTTTGTGGTGAAGGGAGTATGGAAAAACAGGTTCACTCTCTTGCCTTTATATAGGCAGAAGAGAATATACCAAATCCCAACAACTTCTTAAATATTGCCGAAAAATCAGCCTCAAAGAACGAGTCAAATTTGACAATTTCATGCTTCATTCAAAGTATTTCAAATTACGAGGAATTTGAAAACTTTGAAGGGGTCTTGTAGAAGCATGAAATACGCTGGAGAGTTGTACGCATATTATACAGTCAAAACCCCTAACATGCATGAAGCTCGCGTAAAGCAGCGCTTCAAGGTTGTGTGGCATAAAATATGGCTTCAGAACTGCTCGCGTAAAACAGAGCTTCAGAGCTGTTTGGCGTATCATAGAGCTTCAGAGCTGCCCGCGTAAAGCAGCGCTTCAAGGCTGTTTTGGCGTAAAAGGTTGCTACACCTCCCTCCGGCGTAAAATACGTTTGTTTTTAATGCAAACGTAAAGTCATACGAGGAACTCTTCGTATTCCTCGGATGAATCTGTCAAACAAAACAGTGAACCTGACTCCTGACAAAATTACTGCACGACGATCGAGAGGA
The DNA here is from genome assembly GCA_036927795.1 of Iris macrosiphon. Classification (NCBI taxonomy): domain Eukaryota; kingdom Viridiplantae; phylum Streptophyta; class Magnoliopsida; order Asparagales; family Iridaceae; genus Iris; species Iris macrosiphon. The sequence goes on along the minus strand of JAYESA010000014.1, from coordinate 33,459,650 downwards.
CGACTGTGATGATGATTTTGCACAGAGATCCAGACTGTCGTTTAGTGACATATCCTTGATACAAGTCATTTTTACGCATTCAAGGCATACGCTGCCTATTCTACACAGGCAGAGATGAGTTTTTACACTCAAAGATAAGATGAAATCCGACGCCACGTCAAAAGCTGTTTCTCGTACAGGGCTCGAGGCATATCTTGGCATTTAATGCACGAGATTAAGGCATATCTCTGTATTAAATGCACGAGATCTGGTTCTATTTCTTTTTAAATGATTGGAAGAGATAAAACTAGGGCTAATACGCTTACATCACCATACTTGCATTTTACGCCAACCAGGCTATTTTCAACTATAGGAGTACGACGTACGCTATCTCCTCGAAATACGCCAACTCAGGCCATATTTGCAAAGGTACGTGATAAGGCTATTTGGCCCAGAATACGCTCAAGACCTCAGTCAGGAAGGATAATTGGCTACTTTTACGCTATTTATCTATTATTCATGCAGCATCAAGTTTTACGCAAAAATTTGGCTTTTACGCCAACAAGACACCTATTTGGCTTTTATGCCAACAAGACAGCTATTTGGCTTTTACGCCAACAAAATAACTATTTGGCTTTTATACCAACGAGACAGTTATTTGGCTTTTTATACCAACCATCTTTACGCGAGGGGCAGTTACCTACGTGGCTTACATGCCGTGATCTTCGAGAAGAAGTTATACGCGTTACCTCATAATAGGACACGTGTCATACTCGGATTCAGGAGATCATTTCAAACGTAGGTAGCAGTTATTATAACCGCCGCGTAAAAGGTGCAACTTTTTCCACAGTTGGGCTTCTACGCCTACTGGATGGTTATTGTGACTAATCTCTATAAATAGAGACCTCTGGTCACAGGAGACGGGGGTCGGAGAAAAGGGAGACTACCAGAGATCAAGACACAGAGAGAGCACACACAGAGAGTGTTGATTGACAACTTTGGCGACGAGAGTTCAATCCCACCTACAATCTTTGAAGCTTCTTCTTCTTCTACAGCACTTCTTCATCATCGTGTGGTCCAAGGGACAAAGTGATCGACCGCAGATCAGACTCCTATAGCAATTTTTCCCCAGAATTATTTTTATTGTACTTAACATCCTCGTATAGGATTAATTGTACTCTTTTTCTTGTTTGTAAATGAAGAAAGGGTTTCGTATAAACCTAGTTTCGTTCTTTTGTTTATCATCAAACAACTGCGCGTTGTGCCGCTGCACCAATGTGGGCTGGGCCGCTGCGCTTATGCGCTGCTACGCGGAAGGCAGAAGCAAGTCGGTTGGGCTGTTATGGAAATATTTGGATGATTAATTCATATCCATTTTTTTTGGGATTTGAATTTAATTGATTCATATATTTCCGTAACTGATAGGTGACCATGTTCCTCTATACATACTCTCTTCGTAGCCCCTTTGAGAACTTACTTCAGAAAAGGAAGAGTGACGAAGAGAGGTTCGGCTGCTGCGCCATTGTAGTCAAGGAGTTCGTGCGAGTCCAGAAAGGAGGTGACACGAGCGTTCCAGAAGTTCTTCGAGAACTTATTGGTTCATGGGAGCATATCGTGTGGGGCGCATCTTGCTTTGAGCAAAGATAATTTTTATCACCCAGTAAGCAGAGATCCATCTTTTCCTTTCTCTTCTCTTCTAATTGTAACTCATTTTGTCCGTCTGCAACTGTGATAGCAAGGAAGAACATAGATTATTTTCTGATTATTGTATTATTTTGTAAGTTGTAATCAGATATATTTTGGATATAGTTGTTGGTTGGAATCGAGTTCATTAGAGGGCAAACTTGTTTGCTGAAGCCTCTGTGTCTCGACTACAATTTCTAGATCAAACAGAGGGCAGACTGTAAAGTTTGCCTGAAGCTATGTTTGTGGCCCATTCCTTCACCTCTTGATTAAGCCCCGAGACTAACAATCGAAAAATCCTGAGAAAAGATGGAGAACACCCTTGCAAACCTTCTCGACACAAATTTTAACAAACTTGAGAAGTTTGACGAAGAGCATTACAATGTCTGGAAGAGAAAGGTCATCCTTAATCTTTAACTCGTAAGCATGGACTATGTGTTGACAAATCATGAACCTGTTATTCCAGAGGGTGATGATGCTACTGTACGGGCGATTGCTAATGCAACTGCTAAGCAGAGCAAGTGGATGAGAGATAACAGCCTCTACGAGTTACTAATTATGAACTCCATGGAGGATACTATGGCGGAGTCATACAGTAAGACGGACCATGCTAAGGTCGTCTTGGTGTCACTGGAAAACCATTACAAGGCGGATGAGAACCACAAAAAATCCATGTGACCAAAAAGTTGGAAAGTGCCACTTGCTGCAAGTGCACTGCAAAACATCGAAAGTCATCTTCCACACTTGCAGGAGACAAAAAGTATTGTATCCAAACACATTTTGGAAAGTGTCACTTGCTGCAAGTGCACTGCAACTCAACATGCTGCAAGTGCCACTTTTATACTTTCAAAGAGTTACTTCTATCAGAACATCCCCTTAGGGTTGTAGCGGTTATGATGTATTTTTAAAGTACCGGTTATGAGCGGCTATGAGTGGTCCAGGTTTTTGTGGTTTTAAGTAGTGGCCTTTAAACCAATCCAGCCTATGCTTGGTAATTCATTAACAAATGGTTCTGAAAGTCTTACGAATAAAATTACCTACACACCTATATATAAATAAAATAATAGAAGCATATGAAATAATAAAAACGTCTGAATGAAAATAGAAGATAAAGATTTTAAAAACTTACCAAAAAATAGCCATAGTTTATAAGAAGTACCATATTTGATAAAAATAATAGAAACACATGAAATATTAGAAACGTCGGGAAGAAAGTAGGAGAGAAAGATTTTTAGAATTTATTAAATAAAGTAGCTGTAGTTTGAAAGAAGTAGAAGAGAAACACAAATGAGAAAAAAAAAGGTTAGGATATTAGTAGTTATAATTATATAATTATGGCGAGAATATAAATGGAATAAAATAATAAAACCCCTCAAAATTTGTCGATTTTGGGTGTTTGTAAAGACACCCAAAATTACATTACACCGGTTTTGAAAGATTTTTGAGCAGACCAAAACCAGTGCCTAAAAAATAACAGTTTTTAAAACACTTCATAAACTGGCAGATCAAAAACACCCTAAAACCGGTGAAAATACCATTACCAAGCAGACCCTTGGGCCTCGTTTTATTCGCGGAAAGAAATGGAAAGGAAAGGAAGGAAGGAAAGAAAATCAATTACTTGATACTTTCTTTCCTTTGAAAAATTTCTCTTCCTATCAATTTTTTTGGTAAAGGCCAAAAAAATTGATAGGGAAAGTGAATCTTAATTGGGGAAAGTGAATCATTGGTTGGGTGGAAGGAATTACTTTCCCACCTATTTTTCTTTTCTTTGGGATTCATTTTCCTTTCCTCGATGCATCCAAACATAGGAAAAGAATGAGTTTTCTTTTCTAAGGTCATGATTCCATGAACCAAATGTGGCCTTACCATGTCTAGTAGGTAATCGGTTTGCATAGGGGCCACATGCCAGTGACCACGAAACAATAGTACTTCTCCTTTGGGTATTTAAACTAAACTCTCTTTTTTTTGGTTCATTAAATGGACCTTCATTACTTTAAAAATAATTACACTAACCTGTATATTTATTACACGGACCTCTTCTATGTTTTATGTTTTACGTAAAGGATTATTACACTAAACCACCCTTACAACATAAAGTAGAGGGGAGGTTCGTGTAATTATTTTCAAAGTCTGGAAGGTCCATTTAATAAATCGAAACATAGTGGAGGTTAGTGTAAATAACCCTTCTCCTTTTTACAACTTAGTATATATGCATGTACGTTGCATGTATTTTAATCGTCTAATTTAATTTCTTTTGTACTTCAAAAAAAAGCTATAAAAGAAAACTATTTTTTTCTTAAAAAAAAATTCTATACATAATTAACTATTTGTCCATGTTAAATTTAATGATCAATTTTAATTAGTAAATTAGGTAAAGATACATTTGAAAGAAAAAAATCAAGATGAAGCCATGTTTTCTTATTATATAGTAGTATAAAAGTATAGATATAATTATCACGCAATATTTGAGGGTTAGATTTGATATTTGCATATTTGAAACCACATATATAGTGTAAGGCATCCACAGTGGGAGAGATTTCAAGTGCTACATTTTGATTTTAGTCAAATTTTGTAGTACTTGAAGGCTACAGTGGACATTTGTCCAAACTTGAAATTGCTAGAAAGCCAAGAGAAACTCCAAATTTTGAGCGTGCTATAACTCGGATACATTAATTCTTGGGCCCACCAAAAGGTAAAAAAAATAAGGAGGAAAAAGAGGGAGAAAAAATCTTACCAAATATGGAATAAAAATAAAGAGAAAGAATAGGGAGAGAAAATATGAGGTTAATTTGGAGTGTATCGTTGTGTGCTAATAACTATGGAACATTCCAAAATTAATAATTTACACAATTTTTAATAATTTGAAATATGTGTTTGGAGTGTCTCCACTGTGGATGCTCTAACTTTAGGTATATCTTGATCCACATGGACACTGTGTAAGCAATTACTGGAAAAATAAGACAATCCATTGGCATGTTAGATAATTTTGATCCTAGAACTAGTATTTAATCTGAAACGACAGATTATAAGAAATCTAATTTTCAAAAGAAGAAAAGGTAGTTTAAGAAAAATTAACAAAACAATAATCTATGTAATTGATACTACGCACCTATGGACTCTTAAATTGACACTATGCATAAATTTGATATTTTGCAACTCTCTTATCATTCGTCCAACAAGTAAATTTTAGGATAGTTACTGGTGTGACCCATATCATAGAATTTTTATAAAGTAACTACAAAATTACTCGGGACTGTCCAATTTTTTTATTTACAAATTTGTCACTCAAAAAATTGCTAGGGACTGTCCACTACATAATATAAAGCCAACTTTTCTCTTTATCATCTTTACTCATTTTCTCTCCCAAATTTCAAATATCATTCTCAATCCATGTTCATGCATAAATTTCATCTTCTAGTAACTAAAATTTGGTTTACGATTCATTTTGGACGAATTTTTGAAATTTTGAACCCATTTTAGGGTTTCGAACTTCAATAATTCACCCAGAGTTGCGACAGAGGTGATGTTGGACTGTCAAACCTTTTGAAAGTCCTTTCTATACTCCAGACTTCCAAAAAAATTGACAGTCATGTCTATAGTTAGTACTCTCAAAAACTTTTGACAGTCCTGACAACAGTCAGAATTGTCAAAAATGTTGATAGTCCAATGAAATTAGCAAGTTTTCATTTCCATGTATACTATTGATGAGATCCTTCGATGGCATCAGTGTTCATGTACAAGTAATAACTACTCCAGTAAACAGAACTGCGTAATTGCGACATCACTGGTAGACCTGTCAATTAAGCCGGGCCGGCTCAGCCCGGCACATGTCCAATCCGAAAAAATTGCCCATGTATCAGCCCGGCCTGAATAATCTTGGGCTCGGGCTGGGCCGGCCCAGTATATCGGGACGTGTCGGGCCTCATAGCTAGGACCATAAAAGAGGCCCGGCCCGATTCGGGACGCTAATTAGGTGTATGCCAAAATAGTTGACAAAGTTGTGGTAAGTTGTATATTGCATATTATCTAACTTATGGTCTATTGAGTTATTGCCAATAGTTGGCAGCAAAGCTTCTATAGCAGCCTCTATATATAGTGGCATTGATAATCTATATATGTGTTGGTGTTTTTGCCTTTGGACTAGTAAATATAGTCCCACATTGGCTGTGTTGAGATGTGCAGATAGGGTGTGGTGGGGCACATGGGTGTCATGCGGGGGTATTTTCCTAGAAGAAAAAAGGGATTAAGTACTCAGTGAAAGCATTTATGCTTTTTGTAATTCTCTTGGAAAAAATACCTTAGGAGCTAAGCCCCAAAGGGACTTAGCGACTCGAACTCAGAGCAAAGTGGCGCTTTGTTGGCACACTTTGCACTTAGCACTTAGCACGTCAGCATCGGCGCATGGCACTTGTGTGCATTAAATGCGCTCGTGCACTCGTTTTATGGCCCAGTTGCATGCGTTGTTGCTAGCGTTGTTGCATGTGCGGGTGCATGCAAGGGTTCTTGAGCGGGCGATGCGTTTCCATGCGCTGCACCGCTGCATGTTGCACTGTTGTGGTGATGCGCTGCTGCGCTAAAGGCAAAAGCAAGTCGGTTGGGCTGTTATAGAAAGATTTGGATGATTATTCATATCCGATTTTGGTAGAATTTAAATTTAATTCATTCATATCTTTCTGTAACTGATAGGAGGCCAGGTTCCTCTATAAATACTCTCTTCGTGGCCCATTTGAGAACTTACTTCAGAAAAGGGAGAGTGACGAATAGAGGTTCGACTGTTGCGCAATCAGAGTCCAAGAGTTCATGCGAGTCCAGGAAGGAGGTGACGCGAGCGTTCCAGAAGTTCTTCTAGAACTTGGTGATTCCTGGGAGCAAATCATGTAGCGTAAATCTTGTTTTAAGCAACGATAATCTTTATCACCCTCGTAAGCAGAGATCCATCTTCTTCTTTCTCTTCTCTTCTCTTCTAATTGTAACTCGTTTTGTCCGTCTGCAACTGCGATTGTAAGGAAGAACAGAGATTATTTTATGATTATTGTATTCTTTTGCAAGTTGTAATGAGATATATATTGGATATAGTTGTTCATTGGAATCGAGTTCATCAGTGGACAAACTTGTTTGTTGAAGCCTCTGTGTCTTGACTACAACTTCTAGATCAAACAGAGGACAGACTGTAAAGTTTGCCTGAAGCTCTGTTTGTGGTCCATTCTTTCATCTTTTGATTATGCTCCGAGATTAACAGTATACATATATGCTTTAATACAAAAATCATGAACACTACTATAGAAGTCTCTTAAAAGAAGTATTTATCCTACTACTACTAAGAAAAATATTTAGTTGAATGCATGTATAGGGACAGTTCGGCTACATAGTTACAAACAAACGACTGTCCGAACACACATTTCGTTGAATGCATGTTTCTGATAGTGCATTTTGAATCTTCCTATAAATTATTTCTTTAGCAACTTAAGCATGTAGATAATATAAACCCCCTGATTTTTCAAGAATTTTTGAATTTAGTTTTTCACAATTTTCTGGAATTTTCTGGAATTTTCTGTAATTAAATTCGGGGTTTTAATTATTAAATGATTTTTATTTGATAATAAATAATATTAAAATATTATAAAAATAATATTTTTGTGTGTAAAATGAAAAACTGGACTTAGGGTAATTTTCTGGGAATTTATTGGACCCCGAAAACATTTTTAAATGCCCGAAAACTAATTTTTAAAATAAAATAAAATTAAAAACCAAGTTAGACCGGGTTGAACCGGGTTCGAACCGGCTGAACCGGGCTGAACCCGGCCCAACCGAACCCGACCGGTCCAATCGAACCCGACCGGCTGACCGCTTCTAGCGGGTCGTGCCGGGTCAGCCCAACCCGAACCTGACCCGCAACCCAACCCGCTTCTTCCCCAGCCTTCCCCACGATCCGGTCAGCCCCGAATCTGCCGCCGCCCCGCCCGGCCACGCGGCGCCTCGCCCGGCCGCGCTCCCCGCACCCCACGCCACGTCCTCCCCTACTCCGCCTCCTCCGCCACGACCCGGCGCCCCAGCCCTTAGCCCTGCCGTATAAATATTTCCCTAACCCCTCTTCTCCGGCACTCCGTACCCCCTCCGGCCAGATCTCCCCTCCGACCGCCTCCCCGGCCGTGCCACCCATCCAGCACCACCGTGCCCCGCCGTCACCGCCTCGAGCAGCCCCCTCTCCTTCCTCCTCCTCCTTCTTCCTTCCCCTCACCGAGCTCGAGCCGACCTCGAGCAGCTCCTCCGGCCGCCTGCGCTGCCTCCGTGCGCCGCCGCCAGAGCCCCCTCCGGTCGCCTCTGCTTCCCCGGCCGCTCCGGCCAGCGCCGCCCGGCCCCAGCCTCCCTCCGGCCCTCCCGAGATCCGGCCAGCAGCGTCCCCAAAACCCTAACCCTAGACACGTGTGTCGGACACGTGTCGGACACGTGTCGAACACGGTAAATTTTGGGTTTTTTGGACCCTGTTCAGGTACGCGTATCTCCCTGCTCGTTTACCCATTTTCGATTCCGTCTATTGCGTCGCGTACCCTGCATGACCCTCTCTGTGCCTGTGCAAACCGCTCGGGGCATCGCGTCCTGTGGCGATCGCGAACCGCGATCCAAAAATAGGAAAATCAACACCCTTATTCACCCGGAACTGGGTACGCCCCGCCAAACGGGACGATTTGGTCGCGTGCGGTCTTCACCAATATGTACGCGCCATCGATACGGATGTGCGGGATTTTGCAGAAGTTGATTCGGATGTGCGTGCACACCGAAAAAAACGCGTATCCGCGGACACCGTCCCGTATCTGTCAGTTCTGGAATACGTCCTAACTTTGTGTACACATGTCGGATCAAAACAAAACTTGCGCCATCGGACTCGTAGCGATACGCTGGTCCTGTAAGCCAAGTTTGGTTCGATTCTGAGAACGTTGACAAAATCGTGTATCGTGGGCCCCATAGGCTCCACTTGACGGACGATTTTGTAACCGGCTCATCGAAATCCAATTCTGGAAGTTCCGTTGGGTTCGTATCTTCGTTTTTGACCTTTTGATACTAAGTTTGGCGAATTTGGAGACCTTTGACCCTGACACATTTTTCGGTGCGAAGCGGGCTACATGTGGACCCCACTTTGACCCGAAATGGTCATTTTTGTCCTTGTCTCCAAATTGGACTCAAGGACAGGCGTTTTTAGCTGATTGATATTTTTTGAATCTGATGATAATGTTTGTTTCAGCATCCGGAGATGTTCCTGGAGATTGCACAAATACCAGAGCTACAGTTGGAGCTAGAACCACAGGCAAGTGTACCTTGCCAAACCCTGCAGCTTGCTACTTATTTTCCTTCACTTATTTATACATCAGTGGACAAGTGAACCTTGCCAACTCGCAGTGATTCCTGATATAGTACTTTGCTTGAGTTCTTGTAGATTTCATATATAAACTTGTTTTAACTATTCAACCCAGGACCGAGTGACTTTACTTAGCGTTCGATTAATAGTCGGGTGCCAACCCCGTACGCGGAGTTGTGTAACGTCACATAGACATGGATACTGAGACCCGATATTTCTCGTACTTGTCTTATCAAGTACATCAAAACCTAGGACACTTGACACTATTCATAAGACATAATCTTCCTGAGATATTCATGGTGATTCTGTGTAGGATGCAGGATTGACATAGACATTATATTCATAAATATTAGATGACTTGTTGCATTAGCTATGATCTTGCGTGTCATGGACATGAAATGTGTGATTACATTGGGTGGGGAGAGACACACAAGCTACAGGCTGATCATATATATATAAAACCCTTATTATTGTGAGGCTCAAGACTCTAAACCCGAGCTTGGCCCGTTACGTGTTATTACCGCTACCGGCTCCCCGACACAGAGCTTGTAGTGGCTTCAGCCTGAGTTATAGTGATGCTCTTAACTTGTATTTCACATAGATGGTTACATATTTACCCTATTTATCTCATTTACTATTACACTATATTTTGGCATGTCGATTTCTGTACCTTGTTACGTCCCTCTGAGGACCTGGTCCCCTGCCAGTTTTGCAGCATAGACCATTATGGAGCCTGTCTGGAGTTGATGATGTGAGATCTACCCCGAGGTAAACAGGACATGAGCATTAGCAGGAGCAGGAGCAGACACTGGAGTAGTACCAGATCCAGTAGACGAGTGTCCTCTGCGGGTATCTTCTGAGTATATACTTTGTCCATACTCAGTATTTGCTGTGGTTATCTTTATTCTTGTATTTTGACAGTGTATCAGACTTGTTCTCGGATTGTTCCCCGAGACATTTTTATTGAGACATGTTAGATTATATTTGTTTGTATTTATTCTGGCTTTTGATCTGTGATTATCTGTTGTGGATGAGATTAGAATAGTCTGTGACTTGTAACAATTGTTCTATTTCTTGTTAGACTACAGCTTAAGCATGCCCTGATGGATCCATTAAATTGGGTTGTCCATCAGTGCGTGCTGCTGGCCATTGCCACGTGTCCAGTCCCTCGACATTTTGGGACTGGGACGTGACAGATAAATATTTCTCTTATCATGTAAACCTGCTACTAGTAAGAGTTAGATTAAAGCTCAGGTACTATCCCGTCCGGTCCGGTCTGACACGACGTCTCACCCGAAGCTCAATGTGTCGTGGGTCATATGCCGGGTTGGCTCAGATTTTTACCCTTAGGGACCTAGCCCGCCCCACTAAATTGCATGGGCCTAAGAGATCCGACCAAGGCCCACCCAAATCCGGGCCGGGCCGGCCCACTTGACATCTAGCTCTAATCACTGAACATGACTGCCTGACATTTCCATGTAGCAATCAAGAAATGGTTAGGGATTAATTCATGTTTCTATGATAGTTTTTACTTAAATTTCCAAAGTTGCATGACATCCCAAATGTTCTTTGTTTAGATTTGATAAATAAGAGGGAGATTAACCAAAACTTTCCACCCTTGTCAACTATACTTATGATGTTTATGTTTTTCATCCAAGGAAACACTCGTCTTCTGATGTCATAAATCATGGATCCAGCAAGGACATTCAAGGTTGCTTAAAGAAGGAGAGAATAGGCATACTCAGTAGTCGTGATTGTATGCATTGGCACTGGAGGAACTGCCCTTCAACACGACATAATACACAAACTAGTGGTTTCAAACAATGATATTAATGTTTTGATAGATCTTCATTCATTTATGATCTTGTTAATGGATTTGCTCCACCATGCAATTTTGTAGTCCAAGACCATCACTACAATAAAGGGTTATTCTCTCTCTTATGGAATTTACCCTAAGTATGTCACTCTAATCCAAACTATCTCCCAACCATCTAATCTTAATGAGAGAAATTTTTGGTAAATGGCAAGAATCTGTGAGAAAATATGTAGAACAAGCTTTTGAAGTATTGCAAAGTAGGTGGCATATTGTCAAAGGCCGTCTCGTATGTGGAAGGCAAAGGATATTTGGAAGATTATGAAGACTTGCATTATCTTGCACAATACGATCATCGAGAGTGAGCAGCATATAGGATTCGATCCTAAACATTGGGAGCCTCCAATAAATGAAACCATTGAGCATGTTAATTTAGATCATGATTATGCATTTCTTGTTTTGAAGATGATTAGTCAATTGAGAAAAATTCGAGACCAGAAGACACAACCAATTATACTGATCTCATCAATCACTTGTGGGATATCTATAGAGATGTTTTATAAAAAAAACCAACATTAGTTTTAGTTAGTTCCACATCGACTGCAACTCTTTACTTCCTTGTCTTTATATTCATTCCATTCTCATTTTCTATTGAGAGTAATTGTAGGATGGACCTATAGCCCATATATGCACGCGCGTCGCTGCCACCGTTTGGCCAGATAATGCGTGATACGTAAGGGTATGCACCCACATCTGTGGACGTCGAATGTCGATTCGAATTCCATTATTGGATTTGGGTTGAGACCCAAAAATATTTTCATGAAAAATAATATTTTATTGTTTAATTGGACTTTTTTCATAAAAAATTAACATTTTCTATTGAAAAACTTATTTCCAAGCAACTTCTAACGAATAATAAAAGTAAAAAAAGTCCAAAATGAGCCTCAAATTCAAGAAATATAACAAAAAATAATCAAATCAAGATCAAATCCATCATTGAAATGCTAGTAAAGTCGAGACAACATTGAAATACTAATAAAATTAAGATCAAAGGAAAAAAAATCCAACACATCCATCATTCTAAAATGCTAAAAATCAACAGAAGATCCCGTCCAAGCTTACGGTAGACCCATGATCGCCAAAACTGCTCATCCGTGATCTCAAGAAAGAATGTTTCTACTTTTTGTCCCCTCAAACACATCTCTATCTTCGCAAGGGCCAAGGCTTTCATTGGCTTTGCACGCTTTCGCCCTCGTGGAACACCCCATTGCACTGACCGATTCGAAGTCGTTGAATGACTTGGTTGTGTTTCCTCTATATCATTTTCACCCTCCAAGTCATCATCCATTGGATTATAAGATTCGCTCATCGGAGAAAAAATATTCCTCGAGACCGCTCGATCACATGTCGTGACGTCGTTACCAAATACCATAAGCAAATCATAGTACATGTTATATAGTTTTTCCTTTATTTTTGCTCCATTAAGGTTTTCCTAAAATGATACATCCAATATAACAGTTTAGAACGAATTGTAAATATCTCTAATGAAATAGTAGCCTCTGTAATAAGAAGAAATTTACGAACAAAAATAGTCATAATACAGACCAAATAATCACATTCATCTGCATCAGATAAGTGAGCAGATTCTTCTTTTTTAAGGAATCAAGTTAACAAAATATGTTTTTTTACCTTAATATGTCTCCCAAGTGATGGGATCGATTGAAACTCGTCCGCTAGAGTCCAACCCAGAGCCGATAGTCTTGACAATTCTGTGAAATCATCACAATCCTATTTTAGCATCCTCATTCTACCCCTCACATTGTCAACACACACGAAAACATGATATGCTTCTTGCACTTTGTTTATAACCTGAAAAGAGCATCAAATACAATAAGGGTATATTCACATACTCATATTTTAAATGTATTGAAAGTTAAAAATTATAGCATTTCAACCTTTGTAAATTCCTCGGCCTTGAACCCCTTTTCTGTTAATTTGGCCCAACAAGCACTATCTCAAGAAGACCATTCGTTAGTACTTGATCCATGTTTTTTGTCCATCTAACTTGCTTTCGCGGATTATTTTTGGTTTGGGATCCAACTTAAGGTGAGGTTGGAGTAGTTTCCTCAATTTCGGGTTGAGAGCTTGTAGCCGTGTTAGGCCTAGAGACCCGAAATATAGCTCAATTTTCTTGTGCGCTTGCCATATTAACTGTAAATTTGACTATATCAGATAACATGAGTTACAAAAAAAAAATCAATATATCTTAATTTCTTGAATCACAAAAGTATAAAATACAAAGAAGAACATATATACAAGACATGAATATTAATGACTTATAGTCTAATTGTGTTTCTAATTGAGAAGAACCAACCAACAAGTCTAATTATGTATATAGTCCAACCATGACAGGTTAGCTATCCATACAATTCTCATTTTAGAACAGTCAAAGCAAATTCTAGTTAGATACTGTACATAATTTACCTAATACAAAATGAATTTGTTTTTATCTCGACGTGTTATTAGATATCGAAAGAGTCACAGCTATGGGGCCTTGGTCAAATCTTCTTATCAGTGACTAGGAGAAGATAGCCAGGAAAATTTTTTATTTTATACCAACAAAAAAGGAAACATGTACAAAAACTATAAAGCATCTCATGACTAAGCCTATCGATATCAATAAATAGTTACTGATAAGTGCACAAGGTAGACGGATAACCATTATCTATGATTCTAGTTTTACTGCTATAAAAGCTAGAGCTACAAAGTTCTAAAATTCTTTAAATTTATACACAGTCAAATTAATCGAAATGGTTAACTTATACCAACCATAAGGTTGGAACCTTCAAGTTTCCCAACTTAAGGAGACGAGAGGAAGAAGTAAGAGAACAAGGTTACATGATATTTGTTGTAAGAAAGCATATCTCAGTAGGACAATAACTGCAGGGGACACTAACCATTTTGATACATAATGGCACCTAAACTCCAAAAGTCAACCTGACAAATAGAAATTACCCTCCTAATATATGTAGTAGCTGCTGATAAGACATAATCTTTGTTTCGGATGGGACATTTTCGTTAGAATGGTGACATTTAGATAGCAATAGGACATACTTTCACAGCAATATTGGTTGGTAGTTCAAGCTAGATTTTGCATAGCTACTCTCATGGGTTCGTCGATTAGTACATTTGACATTGAACAGACCTTTGCAAACCCATATCTCAAGATAGAAACAAATTCAATAACGAATATTGTAGAAGCATGAAAAATACGCTAGGGAATCATATGCGTAAAACCCTCAACATGTAGGAAGTCCGTGTAAAATAGAGCTCCAGCACTGGGTGGCGTAAAACATGACTCCAGAGCCACTGGCGTACAACAGAGCTTTGACGCTATTTAGCATAAAACATAGCTCCAGAACAGCCCGTATAATGCAGTATTTCCAGCTGCTTCAGCGTAAAAAGGTTACTACATCGTCACTTCGGCGTAAAACCCATCTGCTTTTAATACAGCGGGAAGTTGTACGAGGAACTCTTCATATTTCTCGAATGAACCTGTCAGTGGAAGCAGTGAACCTGACTCCAGACAAAGAGTACTACACGACGATCGAGAGGACGGCTGTAATGATGATTCTGCACAGAGCTCCAGACTGTCGTCTAGTGACACAACCCTTGATATAAGACGTCGTTTACGCATTAAAGGAATACGCTGCCTATTTTACACAGACAAAGATGAGCTTTTACGCTCAGGAAGAGACAAAACCAACCGCCACGTCAAAAGCTGTTCTTCGTACAGAACTCGAGGCACGTCTCTGTATTTAATGCACGAGATTTGGTTCTACTTTTAATGACTGGGTGAGCTATAATTAGGGCTAATACGTCCACATCACCATCCCCGCACATTACGCCAACCGGGCTATTTTCAGCTATAGGAGCACGTCGTACGCTATCTCCTTGAAATATGCCAACTCAGGCTATATTTGCAAAGCATCAAGCTTTACGCAGAACTTGGCTTCTACGCCAACATGACAGCTACTTGGCTTCTACGCCAACAGTATAGCAACTTGGTTTCTACGCCAACAGGATAGCTATTTGGCTTCTACGTCAACATGACAGCTACTCGGCTTTTATGCCATCAGAACAGCTATTTGGTTTTTACGCCTACGAGACAATTATTTGGCTTTTATGCCAACCATCTCTACGCAAGGGGCAGTTATCTACGTGGCTTGCATACCGTGATCTTCGATAAGCGATTACACGCATTACCACATAATGGGACATGCATCACACGCCAATTCAGGAGATCATTCATACGTGGGTAGCAGTTATTATAACCGCTGCATAAAAGGTGCAGCTCTCTCCGCTGTTCGGTTGTTACGCCGACTGTTGCTGAACTCTATAAATAGAGACCTCCGGCCAGGGAGGTCAAAGGGAGGAGAACAACAGAGGTCAAGGTCAAGAGAGCACATATAGAGAGCTTTGGCAACGAGAGTTCAATCCCTCCTGCAGTCTAAGAAGCTTTTTTTGTCTTCTACAGCACTTTTTCGTTATCGTGTGGTCCAAGGGACAAAGTGATCGACCGCAGATCAGACTCCTATAGCAATATTTCTCCAGAATCAATTTTTTTGTACTTAACATCCTCGTATAGGATTAATTGTACTTCTTTTTCTTGTTTGTAAACAAAGAAAGGGTTTCGTATAAACCTAGTTTTAATTTCTTTCGTTTATTATCAAACACAAGATGGCGACTCTGCTGGGGACTACTTTCTCATCTGACGAGAAAGCCATTGCTCAACACGATGTTGTATCCGTAGGATCAACGAAGAAGACCTTGGTCGTCCAATTCGACCAATCGGCTTACGAAGACATGTTTTGAGTAGGGGGTAGCTCTCATTCCCTCTCTGTCCAAGACAACAGGAAATTGCGTAAAGTATGGATGCCCCGGACATCCTCTACCATTCCTGCGGACTCTCTCACTCCGACCAACAAGGTTGTAGCATCGCAACCTGCGCGCCCTGCGCATAAAATTTTGTCTCCCGTCTGTGACGTGGCAGACAAAGCTTCTGGCAATGCCTTAGTGCCAATCCAGAAGTCTACTCCGCGCCTTGCGCGTAAAACTCTGTCTCCCGTCTGTGATGTGGCAGATAAAGCTTCTGGAAATGCCTTAGTGCCAATCCAGAAGTCTACTCCGTGCCTTCGCGTAAAACTTGGTCTCCCGTCCGTGACATGGATGACAAAATTTCTAACAAGGTCTCAGCGCCAATTCAGAATTTCCAAAAGTGACTTGCGCGTAAAAATACATCTCCCCTCTACAATGAGGCAGATGGTCCTTATAATCACAGCAAGGGAAAACAAGTGGCGTATTTCTCGACCTCTCAGCTTTTACGCTATCAAGAGAAGAATCTGCCCGCTCTTCAGATTACGTGGAATGCTGGCGGCCGATTGAGGACTTCCTCAGTTTTACGCCAACATGTGCAAAGCGCCAGATTATGCCAGGATAAGCCTCTCAGCGTAAAGAAGACCCGGTGCACGGAAACATACGCTCCTCATGGATCATGTGCTACTCACATGCTGAACTGCTCTACTCATATGGCAGAGAAAGTATTTTGGTTCCTAATCTCTACAGGCCCAATGATGTAAAAAGGCAGAATAAGTCTTATTCTCCTTCTTCTGCTAATCTCCCTGATTTGCGTGATTTTTTGATCCAGAAACGCAAAGACAAGAGTCATAACTAGGATTCAGTTCCCCTAACTACCAAGCATGGGGAGATCATGTGGGAAGATGCGTCAACATCTAATGTCGTCATGATATATGGGCCACATGAAGATTCTGTCTTTATTGTTCCACCAACTCGCGACGACTAGCATCAAATAATCTTCGGTCGAATACGGAATAGACCGATTGTGCAAGAAGAATCTCGCGAGTCTGATGCTAGGAAAATACAAATCCACAGATATAGCCCACAGGCTTTAAAGATTATACAAAGTATGGGTTATGATTTGAAGTTGAAACAAGACCTCAATTATGGAAAAGGCAGACGAACACCGTTGTATGGTAATCCTTACTGTCAACAAACTCGTTTTGGGTTGGGGTATATTGCATCTCTTGCAAACTCCGAACCTCCAGAGTCTGATCTTGTAATACCAGAGGCAGGTCCTTCTAAATCAACTTCTGTGGACAAACGCCACGACATGTCTGAGGGTAGTCTACCTCGACAAAATAGGGCAGCATCCAAAACTGGGGGTAGAATTCCCTCTGAGTCCGAAGATGATGCAACGATGACCATCTTTCCGGAAGACCGTAAAACTCAGGCATCGGGAGCCCGAAGGCCAAAAGGGACTTTCTCCATCAATAAAGATGACATCGTTGAAATCTTCAATTTATTGATGAAGGAACACAAACTTCAGCTACCCAACATCAGATACCCTGAGAGGGCTGGCAAAGTCGATGATCCAAATTATTTTCTCTTTCATTGGTACATTCATCACCCCACAAGGGCGTGCTATGTACTGAAAAGGAGAATCCAGGAGTTGATCGACGCCAAAGTCATCACTTTGCATTTATAAACGAGGGGACAATCACTGCAAATTAATTTTACTCTAACATAACAATTTGCTCCCTCAAGAAAATACCGGATGATGAGTCCCTAAAGTTTTCCCAGCGGATTCTTCAGGTCTATCCCCACTCAGGAAAATCACTCCACAGTGAATTTTTTGGACATGAGTTCACGTCCATATTACCTCTGAACTATTGTCCAAACATTTCTTTATTTCCCCAGCTGAATTTGCCATGTCCAAGTAACCTCTGAGCAAACCTCCCAGTTTGTGGCTATAGATCAGTTCACGTCCATATTACCTCTGAACTACGTCTCGCCACTTTCTCCAGCAGAGTAAATCTATCACCACAAAAGTTTGTCATGTCCATATTACCTCTGAACAAACCTTCCTGGTCCGGCTATCGATTATCATGTCCATATTACCTCTGATATCGATTGTCATCTCAACTTAACACCCGTACTTAACTCTAAGTACGCCAGTAGTGTTAAGTCCACAAAAAACTGCCATGTCCATATTACCTCTGAGCAGATGTATACCTCCATCCCCAGTGGAGTCACAACTCAAAAGTTTGTCATGTCCATATTACCTCTGAACAAACCTTCCTGGTCCGGCTATCGATTATCATGTCCATATTACCTCTGATATCGGTTGTCATATCAACTTAACACCCGTACTTAACTCTAAGTACGCCAGTGGTGTTGAGTCCACAAAAAACTGCCATGTCCATAATACCTCTGAGCAGATGTATACCTCCATCCCCAGTGGAGTTACAACTCCAAAGTTTGTCATGTCCATATTACCTCTGAACAAACCTTCCTGGTCTGACTATCGATTATCATGTTCATATTACCTCTGATATCGGTTGTCATCTCAACTTAACACACGTACTTAACTTTAAGTATGCCAGTGGTGTTAAGTCCACAAAAAACTGCCATGTCCATATTACCTCTGAGCAGATGTATACCTCCATCCCCAGTGGAGTCACAACTCAAAAGTTTGTCATGTCCATATTACCTCTGAACAAACCTTCCTGGTCCGGCTATCGATTATCATGTCCATATTACCTCTGATATCGGTTGTCATCTCAACTTAACATCCGTACTTAACTCTAAGTACGCCAGTGGTGTTAAGTCCACAAAAACTGCCACGTCCATATTACCTCTAGCAGGGCTTGTCCTAAACTTATTACTTGCACTCTCGTGCACAGGAAGTAATAGGTCCACCAAAAATCTTCCTGTGGAATATTCGCAATGGAAACGAATTGTTCATGTCCATATTACCTCTGAACTATCCTTATTTTCCCCAGCGAGGAAAGAGTCTGTCCATGTTCATCCCCCACAGAGTCATATTTTATCGCGTCTATATTACCTCTGTCAGGACTTGTCTTAAACATATTACTTGCACTCCCGTGCACAAAAAGTAATGGGTCCACAATAAAATCCCCAGCAGGATGTCTTTGCCAGCCTCGAAAACTATCACTTCCAAATTTTCTCTGATTGGGCTTGTTTCGAACTTATTATTTGCACTTAACGTGCACAACAAATAATAGATTCACCAAAAATCCTCCAATGGGATGTCCTCAACAAACCAAAGTTCGCACAAACAATCATAAAGAAATGGAAGGTCCTTATATGATTGCAAATGGCACTTACAGATTAGCCAAGTCTAATGAAAAATTTGATAATGGCTATTATCAACTGCAAAATTCTCGAAAAAGTACTATACTCGATCTCCTTTGCTAAACGGAGTAGGGTGAAGATATTATTCTGATGATACCATGCACAAAGGTTAGTTCGATCACATTCTATCAGATTCATATGACCTCTTAATGGATATGCTTAACTAATTTGTAAACCTATCATGTTTATATTACCTTTGATAGTGTTTAGTATACAAATTTAGTTGGATTATATTCTCTCAGGTTCATATTACCTCTGAATAGATTTACATTCAGCAAAACCTTAACGAAAGTATGTCATGTTAATGATACCTCTGATATCACTTTCATCTTAGCCTATCATATTCTAAAGTGATGGGTCCACAAAGTCAGAAAATGTGTCTTTATTATCTCTGAGAAATTATAGGAGAAACAAAAAAGGTACATCATTGGGGAGGAGCAGTTAAATCCCTAATCTGTCGCGCTAAAGCAGCCATCCTCTCATTCCTGGAGTCTAAGATGTTAGCGCGAGCCCGCTCCAGTCGTGCCTCGTCATCGCTCAAGCGAGATAGTTCGGACCGAGCATCAACAAAACTGGGCATGTATCAATTTTGCAAGCCCACCCTCCATACGCCATGGCAGGTATGCCTTAGATTTGTGTTGGGGGTTCAGACCCAACGCAATACTGGAAGACAGGGCCAGACTGCCTACCATCATCCAGCGCCATAACGGGAGAAAATACAGCTTACAAGCTATGTGGTCCAATATGACCCTTCCTCTCTCCTGGATGAATCGCCATATGAAATTGTTGATCATCCTGAGCAAAGGAAGCTATGATATCCTTCCATGATCCATCGTTGCAGAGGACATTTGCTCGAAGATGCCTCTTTTTACGGCTCCTTACATGCTGGAAGAACATGATCTTCTTCTTCCCCAAGTCAAACCGACAAAGCTCGACAACCTCCTGGTTAACCCTTTGTAGTGAAGGAAGTGTGGGAAAAACTGGTTAACCCATTCGTCTTTATATAGGCAAGGGAGAACACACTGAATCCCAACAAACTCCTAAAAATTTACTGAGAAATCAGCCTCGCGGAGCGAGTCAAACTTGACCGTTTCATGCTTCATTCAAAGTTTTTCAAATTACGAGGAATTTGAAAACTTTGAAGGGGGTCTTGTAGAAGCATGAAAAATATGCTGGGGAATCATATGCATAAAACTCTCAACATGCAGAAAGTCCGTGTAAAACAGAGCTCCAGCACTGGGTGGCGTGAAACATGACTCCAGAGCCAATGGCGTACAGTAGAGCTTCGACGCTATTCAACGTAAAACATAGCTCAAGAACAGCCCGCGTAATGCAGTATTTCCAGACTGCTTCGGCATAAAAAGGTTACTACATCGCCACTTCGGCGTAAAACCTATCTGCTTTTAATACAGTGAGAAGTTGTATGAGGAACTCTTCGTATTCCTCGAATGAACTTGTCAGAGGAAGCAGTGAACCTGACTCCTGACAAAGAGTACTGCACGACGATCGAGAGGACGGCTGTAATGATGATTCTGCACAGAGCTCCAGACTGTCGTCTAGTGACATAACCCTTGATATAAGACGTTGTTTACGCATTCAAGGAATACGCTGCCTATTTTATACAGGCAAAGATGAGCTTTTACGCTCAGGAAGAGATGAAACCAACGGCCACGTCAAAAGCTGTTCTTCGTACAGAACTCGAGGCACGTCTCTGCATTTAATGCATGAGATTTGGTTCTACTTTTAATGACTGGTTGAGCTATAATTAGGGCTAATACGTCCACATCACCATCCCCGCACATTACGCCAACCGGGCTATTTTCAGCTATAGGAGCACGTCGTACGCTATCTCCTTGAAATACGCCAACTCAGGCTATATTTGCAAAGCATCAAGATTTACGCAGAACTTGGCTTCTATGCCAACATGACAGCTACTTGGCTTCTACGCCAACAGTACAGCAACTTGGTTTCTACGCCAACATGACAGCTACTTGGCTTCTACGCCAACATGACAGCTACTCGGCTTTTACGCCATCAGAACAGCTATTTGGTTTTTACGCCTACGAGACAGTTATTTGGCTTTTATGCCAACCATCTCTACGCAAGGGGCAGTTATCTACGTGGCTTGTATGTCGTGATCTTCGATAAGCGATTATACGCATTACCACATAATGGGACACGTGTCACACGCCAATTCAGGAGATCATTCATACGTGGGTAGCAGTTATTCTAACCGTTGCATAAAAGGTGCAGCTCTCTCCGCTGTTCGGTTGTTACGCCGACTGTAGCTGAACTCTATAAATAGAGACCTCCGGCCACGGAGGTCAAAGGGAGGAGAACAACAGAGGTCAAGGTCAAGAGAGCACATATAGAGAGCTTTGGCAACGAGAGTTCAATCCCTTCTGCTGTCTAAGAAGCTTTTTTCGTCTTCTATAGCACTTCTTCGTCATCGTGTGGTCCAAGGGACAAAGTGATCGACCGCTGATCAGACTCCTATAGCAATATTTCTCCAGAATCAATTTTTTTGTACTTAACATCCTCGTATAGGATTAATTATACTTCTTTTTCTTGTTTGTAAACAAAGAAAGGGTTTCGTATAAACCTAGTTTTAATTTCTTTCGTTTATTATCAAACAAATACACGGTACTACTACGAGTCTACAAGAATGATTTGCATATCATGGAGGACTTCTTAAGCATCTCAGTGGCAAAGAACCTACTTTGCGATTCATTAAAGTAACAACTTGTTGATTCGTATTACTAGGTGGATACAATACCAAGGATTACAAAACTAACCTATCCATTTATTCTACAAACATTTTCCTAAATCTAGTACAATAATTACTTCATGAATAATCAAATGAACTCGGAAACCAATATTACCTGGATTAGATTTGTTATTTCATGAACAACATGGCCAATGTAAACTTTTCTCAATTTTTAAGTTTCAAATTTTTTTTTTTGAAAATGCTAAGGGTATCTCTAAACTTTAAGTATAAAAAAATCATTTTTCTTGTTCTTCATTTCCAAATTTCTAAAATTTAATGTCTTTTTAATAGTTTCCTAGTAGACAACTTGATCTGAAATTGTTTCTGAAGTTTCGAACTTCAATAATAGAGTTTCGAAGGTTCAAAATTGAAACTCCATTAAAAGTTCGAAACTTCAGAAACAATACGAATGACTGCTAAAATTTTGGTATTTATATAATAAATTAGGATTGTAAAACAATTGGTAATCCTAATAGTACATAGGACTGCAAAAAATTTGATAGCCTTGTACAACATATCTATGACTGCTAAAATTTTGACAGTCTTAATATATTTTAAGATTGTTAAAATTCTGATGGTCCTGAAACTCTTAGTGTACTCTAGAAAGAGAGATTTGAAATAAATTAGTATAATAAACTGAGCTGAAATTACAAAATAAGAATATTTAAGCTCATACTCAAATATGGCTCTAATATGAAGCTCACGTAAAAATAATGAGCACCAAAGAGAGAGAGTAGGAAATGAATTTTTGTTCACTATTTTTCATTCAATAACCTTGAATATTTTATATATATATATATATATATATATATATATATATATATATATATATATATAAACAAATAACAAAACTGAACTCTACTATAACAAATAGAAAAACTGAACCAACAAGACCGAAGTATGTTATAACAAATAAGAAAACTGAATTATGTTATAATAACAAAACGTATGGACTATTATGATCTCTGATCTCTGCTGACTTGGTCTTCAATACTCCCCCTCAAGTTGGAGTTGGGATTGAAATATCAAGGACACCCAACTTGCAAAGTAGTCGACGATAAGTATCATCTCCAAGTGGTTTGGTAAAATGATCAGTCAGTTGATCGCTAGATTGAATGTAGGATGGAGCAAGAAGACCCGCTTGAATCTTTTCTCGAACAAAATGACATCTAATTTATGTAACGATCTGCTCCACTCAACGCGGAGAGCCGATTCAAATGGCACAAATATGCAACGACCTGTCCGGCATTGCTCGACGAGATGACTCGCTTGATGCAAAGGCATTTGGACTTAGCCCTTCAGAAGAAGTTCAGACTTAAACTTTTAAAGGCACGCTCGGAGTCTCGCTCGGCCGATGCGATTCATTACTAAGGTGGATGGCTCCGATGAACCTATCTTTGCCTCACCTTCACACTTAAAATGTGAACGATACATGCTAGTCGCTAGGCGAATCACCTATTGCAAGCTAATAAAAGAATTCAACGCACCTAGCTAAGGGAATAATCTCACTCCTTATCAGACTGCTCAGGGGAATAATCACCTATTGCATGCTACTAAAAGAATTCAAAGTTACCAAAAGAAGCCCCCCTCGGCTCGAGGGTCAAGTCCCAGTCCATATACTGCGGACCCGTCATCACCTTCAGGTCTGACAAAGTCAAGTGACGGCCGAAGGAAGGAAATGTCATCTTCGTTCCACGGAAAGTGAAAGACCAGCTCTCCCTGATCTGCCCCACCTGAGAAGACTCCAGTGCGTCTCCTAAGAGGAAGTATGACTTCTTAAAGAAATGCTTCCCATCCTTAGCGGGGATCTCCCCTGCGTTCATCTGACTCAACAGAAAAGCAGACGCCTGCTTGGTGATCATTTGTTGGCGTTCAGGCGGGAGAACATTTTCAAGCTGCTTCCTGATGGCTCCAGTGAGATCTCCAAGGTTCATGTTCAAGGGCAGCAGTTTTTGCCTAAGGGCCAATTCACCGGAGGGTATGATAGGGAAAATCACTGCAAGTAAAAAGGACATGGTCAGAATCATCAAGAAAAAATAAATAAACATACACATGCGGCATAGAACCTCTATGTGGCCGAGTAATACATGTGGTATGTGGCATAGATCTCCTATGCGGATCGAGTCACCCGTGCGGCCAAGTAAGCCGTGCGGCATGATGGGTCATGCGGCACGGTCACCCATGCAGCAGGAATATTCATGCGGCCGGGTTGCCCATGCGGCTGGGCTACCCATGCGGCAGTGAGGAGTTGGCGCATAGACAAATCCATGCGTCCAACTGTGCATATGTGTCTTTGTGTTCAAGTCTTCCGCTTCGTCTTCCCTGGTGAACTTACCCTTAATCGACGGCTGAACATCGTCAGAAAACAGGAAGGGGGTAGCCTTGACCGCACGGCCCTTCCCCTTGGCCGTGGCCTTGCCCTTGGGGGCCTTCTTGGCAGCAGCGGCGGAGGAGGATGCTTTGGAAGCCAGGGCAGCAAGGAGGAAGAAAAGAATAAAGTTGGAAGACTTGAGGGTTTGTAAAGAATCCCTCCCTCTATTCCCCCATATATATAGGGGGGACTATACGGCAACAGATGACAACGACAGCTATTCGAATCCCTATCCGCGATCCGCCTCGATCCACGCAGCGGCGACGATTGGCGGTGACTCCTTGGTAGTTAAGCTACTTTATCCAATGACGGCGCAGAATCCCAAGAGATCCGCACAAAGATCAAAACAAATCTCCTCATTTAATGATCGGACAGCCTGTTAGAGACAGCTATGCGGCATGACCTGCATATGCAACCAATAGCGCTCGTCCATGTTTCTTTCAAAGTATTCCAAATTTATCATTTTGAAACTTTGAAGGGGGTCATGTAGAAGCATGAAAATTTTATGCAGGCCGCATAAAGGTCATGCCCCCTCATCAAGCCGCAGAGAAGCTACATGCGGCCTGAACAATCAAGCCATAGAGAAGCCACATGCGGTCTGATCAGTCATGCCGCAGAAGAGCCACATGCGGCCTAAACAATCAAGCCGCAGAGAAGCCACATGCGGCCTGATCAGTCAAGTCGCAGAAGAGCCACATGCAGCCTGATTAAACCAAGCCGCAGAGAAGCCGCAGAGTATACTATATATAGTCTGAACGACCACAGAGCAGGGAGGCCGCATAAGGACCCCCTAACACATATTTCGATGTCTGTCAGAAGCTCTGACACATCACTCATCACTCATCACTCTGAGATACTTCGAGACTCGTGAAGAAGACGGCTCAAAAAAGACAACAAATCACATCAGTGCATTAATTGCTTCGACAAACGTGTCATGCCACGTATTCCCTCGTATGCGGCTACACCCTATGCTGCCTTACCAATATGCGGCCAGAGTATCCATTCGACCAAGGCCCAAACGAGAGCAAATATGCGGCTACAAGACCCATGCGGCCTCGCCACCATGCAGCCAGAGTGTCCATTCGACCAAGGGCCATACGAGGACACGTATGCGGCTACAAGACCCATGCGGCCTCACCATCATGCGGCCAAGTTGCTATGCGGCCTCCAGCTCACAAGATCTTTTCGTTACAACTGCAGAGATCTTCGCACAGTTGGTGCTGACTACGTGTCCAGCTGCCCAAGTTACACCCATAACGGGTTGATAACAACCCCAAGATCTCTTCAACAGTATATCTCAACCAAGACCATGTGGCAACCGACCCATGGCATGCGGCGACAGTTGCAACCGTATTCTGGTGAAGGAGCCTTATACGGCCACCAAACATAGGCATATACGACACCCATAGCCCATCAGCACGATAGCTATAAATAGGATCAACTTGAACGTTCTACGGACGTGCTTTTTTCTGCTTCAGAGAGAAAGCACATCACCCCGGCCAATACAGAGAGAGAGCATACCAAGACGAGCGAAAAGAAAATGCAAGCTTTCTCATCCTGCATCGGATCATCCACGGAGTAAATGAGACATCATAGAACTCCTTGTCCATCGTCACACCCCATAATCAAATTTATTGTACTTAGATTGTCCGTCCAGGACCCCTTTGTACTTTCTTTCATTTGTTAGTTAAATCAAGATCTTTTTAGAACTTTCGAATTTAATGGCGAATACACGTTCTGCCCAAGGACCAGTTCGCCAGACAGTGTAGGGCAAAGTTACTACAAAAGCCACAAAAGAGTTTGGTCAAAAATGTTCTACAATGATATACATATGCGGCCCAGGCACCTATGCGGCCGAGTCAGCCATGCGACAAAATTCGTCCATGCGGCATAGGCACCCATGCGGCCGAGTCAGCAATGCGACAGAACTCGTCCATGAGACTAGGTTACCGTTGCGGCAGTGAGTAGTTGGGGCATAGACGTATCCATGCGTCCAATGGTTCACACGTGTCTTTGTGTTCTCGAGTGTTCGTCCCCTTCACAGACCTACCATCAATAGGCGATTGAACGTCGGCGAAGAACGGCGGAGGGTCCGCCGTAGCAGAGCGACCCTTCCACTTACTATTGGCCTTTCCCTTGCCCTTGGAGGCCTTCTTAGCAGTGGCGGAGGCGGAGAAGGCAACCTTGGGAGTCATGGCAACAGCAAGGAAGAGGAAAAAGAAAATAGAGTTTGGAGAAAAAGACTTCTCTCTTTCTTCACCCTATATATAGGGGGGACTATGTGGCAACGGATGACGACGGTGGCTGTTCGAATCCCGATCCACCTCGATCCACGCAGCAACAATGGTTGGCGGTGACTCCTCGTTAGTTAAGCCACTTTGTCCATTGAAGGCGCAGAACCCCAAGAGATTCGCACAAAGATCAAAGAAAATCTCCTCATTTAATGATCGGACAGCCTGTCAGAGACAACTATGCGACAACGAGACTATGCGGCATGACCTGCATATGTGGCCAATAGCGCTCGTCCATGCTTCTTTTCAAAGTGTTCCAACTTGTCATTTTGGAAACTTTGAAGGGGGTCTTGTAGAAGCATAAAAAAATTATGCAGGCCGCATAAAGGTCATGCCCTCTCAACAAGCCGCAGAGAAACCACAAGCGGCCTGATCGACCAAGTCGCAGAGAAGCCGCATAGTATACTATATGCGACATGAACGACCAAAGAGCAGGGAGGCCACATAAAACCCCCTTGACACAGATTCCAATGTCTGTCAGAAGCTCTGACACATCACTCATCACTCTGAGACTTCAAGACTCGCAAAAACGACGGCTCAGAAAAAGACAACAAGTCATATCAGTGTATTAATTGCTTCGATAAATGTGCCATGCCACGTGTCCTACGTATGCGGCTACAAGACCCATGCGGCCTCGTCACTATGCGGCTTAAATGTCCATTCGACCAAAGTTCGACGAGAGCTTACATACGGCCTCATCACCATGTGGCTTAAGTGTCCATTCGACCAAAGCCCGACGAGAGCTCGTATGCGGCCACAACGCCATGCGGCCAAAGTGTCCATTCGACCAAGGCCCAATAAGAGCGTGTATGTGGCTACAATGTCATACGACCATAGAAAGATACATGCGGCCAAGTTGCTATACGGCCTCTAGCTTACAAGATTTTTCTGTTACAACAGCAGAGATCTTTACACAGTTGGTGCTGACTACGTGTCCAGCTGACCAAGTCATGCACACAATGGATTAAAAACAACCTCGAGATCTCTTCAACAGCATATATCAACCGAGACCACGTGGCAATCTGCCCATGGCATGCGGCTAACAGTTGCAACTGTATTCTGTTGAAGACGCCTTATGCAGCCACTAAACAGAGGCATGTACGACACCCATATCCCATCAGCATGATGGCTATAAATAGGAGCAACTTGAACGTCCCAAAGGTTGATTCTTTTTCTGCTTCAGAGAGAGACCATACCCTCCCAGAGAGCTGCATACCTGCACCTAAGCCCAAGAGAGAGAGAAGAGAAGAGAGAACCGCTTACGCACGCATCGGATTATCCACGGAGTAAAGGAGATGCCATAGCACTCATTGTCCATCGTCATAGCCCAGATCAAAAAATATTGTACTTAGAGTTTCTGTCTCGGACCTCTTTGTACTTTCGTTTGTTAATTAAATCAAGCCCTTTTAGAATTTTCAAATTTAATGGCAAACAGCCTCGAGCGAGAGTGTGCACAACTAAATATTTGAGTCGCTATAGAGCGAGGCGATTCAACGTGTTTCATACGCTTCATAAGCTATACAAATATGGCTATGCTTAGCTATCGAGGCATTGGAATAACATACTTAGTTACTGAACGAGATTCGAGAATAACATGCTTGTCAACTTAAGGGATTCAAATGCGAATATGCTTTCATAACTAAATATTTACATGCGAAACTTGCTTTACTGCTTTCGATGTATGCCTCAATATGAATCAACATGAACTAAAACTCATCTAAGTTCTAATAGAAAGATTGCTAAAATTTGTATGCTTGCCATGATCACTTAGTATCGGTTTAGGCGAGTGGGTTATCCTGCTCACCAGTACAAGTTGCGTACTGACCCATGTTTATGGGCACCCTGTTTCAGGTTCTCAGGTACAAGGCCTTAGCTTGGATATATGAAGACGTGATGTATGGAACAGTAGAAATCCTTTGTAAGCAAGAGAGATCAGCGAGTGTTGTAGCCAATTTGGCATATTCAATGGGGCTATTCAAGCATTTGTAACTACTGCTATTATCAATAAAAGCGTTTTGCTTCGCATACTCTGAATGTTTCATATGAATCTATAAATCTTTCACTGCTACTTGGTATTTTCTATGAAAACCATTATGTTATATCTTCTTACCTTGTGCGTTGCGCAAACTAGGCACGCACGGTATCACGCCCGGGAGACGATTATCGACTTCACGGAGTCGGGACGTGACATGGAACATGGAAGTAAATGGCTAACTAGAAATGGGTGCTCACCCTGCTACTTAGAATCATTCAAGTGGATTCGTTTATGCACCAAATAGCCTATCGTACATGCTCTTTAACATGCTTAATCATTACACTATTACATTGCTTGTCACTTAGGTTATACCATGGATTGAAGCAGGACACGGAATATGGTTCACTCAATTGAGGCAGAAAAACTATTAAAATAGTCTTTCTGAGCCAAGTAATAGAAACAACGGAAAGTATTCGAGACCGTTGGGTCGCCAAGGCAGTTCCCGTACTAGGAATTGCATAAAGAAATAATCAAAGAAAGAAATGAAAAATGAATGAAAGTATCGAAAAGATTATAGGCGGTTATGTCGGGGACGTGTAGCGGGGCTCACTACCCATGCTGCATGGAGCGCCGCCAACCCAGTCGATAATCCGAAATGGCTCAGGGTGGCTTGTAGCGGGCTCATTACCTGCGTCTACAACCATCGTCGTTGCATAAAATGGAACATGGATAAAGAAAGAAGAGACTTGCATGGTCACGGACAACTCGTGCACGAGTATCGAGATTCCTTGGACGATCGTCGGGGCACCGAGATCGTGCTGGCCTAGAAGGAATCACCGGGGAGCATGGTTATGCAAGGACGATGTCGAATCACTACGAGTTCATGGAGTACTTTGTTGAGGATAATTTTATCTTACTTTTTTCTATGTAGATGATATGCTATTGGTGGAGGATAACGAAGTTAAAGCACCAACTGGGTAAGGCCTTCCCTATGACAAATTTGGACGCAGCGAAGACTAATTTTGGGATGGAGAATAGCCAGGAAAGAGAGTCCAAGTTGTTGTACTTGTCCTAAAAGAAGTACGTTTACCTAGTACTTCAGCATTTTGGGATGGAGAGGTCAAAAAAAGTGAGCAACCCTTTTGCGGCTTATTTTAAGTTCATTACAGAGTAGTGTCCATCTACTAAGGATAAAAAGTAAGATATGAAGCGGGTTCCGTATGTTTCAACAGTAGAAAGTCTCATGTATGTCATGGTATGTACAAGGACAGACATCGCTCACATAGTTGGCATAATTAGCAGCTATCTTTCAAATCCTGGAATATTGGAGTTCGATCAAGTGGATTCTATGGCACCATCAGGGTACTGCTGATTAAAGGCTTTCATTTTGTAGTGATGAGCTGAAATTGGTCAGATATACTGACGTTGATATGGCTGGAGATATATACACGAGGATATAAACTTCAGGCTATGTAATAATGTTTGTTGGTGGAGCGGTATCATGGCAGTCATGATTACAGAATTGTGTTGTCTTGTCTACGACAGAGGCAGAGTACATTGTGGAGGCGTAGGCTTGCAAGAAGTTTCTATGGATGAAGAAGCTTTTGTATAGAATGGGGCTAAAGTAATAGTAGTACGTTTTGCTTTGCTTTGCGATAGCCCGAGTACAATCCATCTTGAAAAAAATCTAACATTTCATAGTTGGTCCAAGCATATTGAAACTCGGTATCATTGGAAGCGAGATATTCTTGAGGCAAAGGACGTGATGCTTGAGAAGGTTCATACTGATGACAATGAAGCAGATATGCTCACGAAGGTTCTACAAAGGGAAAGTTTGAGTACTATAGACGGATCATCGGTATGACGAGCTCCTCCCGCCTAGCTAGGAAGGGAATGATTTTTTGGAATGTGTGGGGGTTCCCAACCTATATGGAGAATACCTCAAAGCACGACGAGCACAATCTATGTGTCGGAGAAGCTCGAGAAGTGCGACGAGTGTCATTTATGTATCTGAGAAACTCGTGTATCGGAGTAGTAGCAGTTATATCCAAGACTCAGTCGAGTTCAGCCCGAACTCAATCTTCCACGGAGTTTGGGCTGAGTTCGATCCCTAGAAAGATAGAACATGGCTCGACTTGCCGACTTAAAATAGTTGAGTTCAGCCCAAACTCGATTGTCGGCAAGTTATGCAAGATTTGGGATATTTTATACACCATTAGATTACATCAGTGGTCCAGATTAGTTGTGGTTTTGAAGGGGTATATATTATGTGTTTCCTAACCCTAATTAATATACAAGAGGAGTTTACAACTACTGGAGAGAGAAAAAAGGATTGACAGTTACTTCGAAGCGATTTTGGGTAACATTTTCTCGTCATCTTCGTTCTTCGTGATTCTGTAATCTATTTTTATTCCAATGAGTTGTGGTGATCCATTTCAGATGGGTGAGAAGTCTGTAAGGAATCAGGTGTACTTTCTTGTTCTATTAGTGGAGGCTTTTATGGTTGGACTCCAATCGTCATGTGATTTTTTCTGCAAGAATTTTCCACATCAAAAATGTTTGTCTATGTTTGGTTCTTTGTATGATTTTGGCAATTTAGTTTTCGTATGCTTTTCTTTGGTTCTCTCGCAGCTTCTTAGTTTGGAGAAGCGGTTTTTTTATTTCGTTTCAAACAAGAAGAAAGAGAAGAAGAAGAAGAAGAAGAAGAAGAAGAAGAAGAGAGGGTCGGAGGGGAAGGAGAGAGAGTATAAGGGGATTTGAATGAGGGGTAAAAAAATTGTAGAAAAAACATAATTGAGTCAGAGAGAGAGCAAACTAAAATGCTTTTTTAGGCCTTTTGAGAGTTTTGTATTACTTTTTTAATGTTATTATTTATATTATCGGCCTGTTACATCCTTAATAGGATTCCTAGTAAGTCTAATGATAAGACTCCCTATGAACTATGGAAAGGTAGAGCTCCTAGGATCTATTATCTCAAAGTTTGGGGATGTCTGGCTAAAGTAGGAATTCCTGAACCTAAAAAGAGGAAGATTGGACCTAAGACTGTAGATGCTGTATTCATAGGATATGTCCTAGATAGCAATGCCAATAGATTTTTTGTTACTCACTCAAAAGTAAATAAAATTTCTAACAATATTATTATAGAAGCAAGAGATGCAGTTTACTTTGAGAATATATATCCCTTCAAAGATAGAATTTCTTCCTCTCCCTCAAACTTCTCTCTTGCTCCGTCCACTAGCTCTCATGTTCAAATATCTAGTTCACAACCCGAACAAAATATAGAACCTAGAAGGAGTAAAAGAGAAAGAATTGAAAAGAACTTAGGAGAAGGTTTTTTCACATTTTTGATAGAGGGTGATCCCTCAACTTATGAAGAAGCAATATCTTCTTCTGATGTCCCTTTCGGGAAAGAAGCCATTAACAGTGAGTATAACTCCATCATGGAGAACAATACTTGGTTTCTAGCAGACCTACCTTTAGGTAGTAAACCCATAGGTTGTAAGTGGATATTCAAAAAGAAACTTAGAGCCGATGGTACCATAGAGAAATACAAGGCTAGATTAGTAGCCAAAGGTTTTAAACAGAAAAAGGGACTTGATTATTTTGATACATACTCTCATGTAGCTAGGATCACCTCTATTAGAACCCTTCTAGCCTTAGCATCCATTCATAATATGTTAATCTATCAAATGGATGTAAAGACAGCATTTCTAAATGGGGACCAAGAGGAAGAAATCTACATGGAGCAACCTGAAGGTTTCACTACAAAAGGCCAAGAAAAAAAGTTTGCAGATTAGTTAAATCTCTTTATGGCCTAAAGCAAGCTCCCAAACATTGGCACAACAAATTTGACATAATCATCTCAGAATATGGTTTTGTGCCAAATGAGTATGACAAATGTATATACTCAAAAAATTTAGATGAAAGTTGTGTCTTCCAATATTTGTATGTAGATAACATCCTTATTTTTGGATCATCACTAGAATTGATTACTAATACCAAGGACTATTTATCCAGCCAGTTTGATATGAAAGATCTAGGTGAAGCAAACTTGATTCTAGGCATGCAACTGTCCAAATACAAGGAGGGCTATACTCTATCCTTAGCACACTCTATCGAGAAAATGCTAAGAAAATTTGAGTTTTTTGATAAAAAAAACCTGCCCTTACTCCTTATGACAGTAATGTTGTTCTAAAGAAGAATGAGAGTTCTCCTATAGAACAACACAGATATTCTCAGATGATAGGTTCTATCATGTATATATCAAACAGGACCAGACCTGATATTGCATTTGCTATCAGGAGACTAAGTAGATATACTAGTAACCCAAATCAGTTACACTGGATAGCATTAGAAAGAGTATTTAGATATCTTAGGGGTACTCTAGATTATATGTTGCACTATACTAGACACCCTGATATCATAGAAGGTTATTCAGATGCAAACTGGATAACTGACTCACATGATGTAAAATCTACTACTGGATATGTTTTCACTCTAGGAGGAGCTGCAATCTCCTGGGGCTCATGTAAACAAACTATCATAGCTAGGAGTACAATGGACTCCAAAATGATAGTCTTGGACACTACATGTACAGAAGCAGAATCGCTAAGAAACCATATTATGCATATTCCTGTTTCTATTAATCATGTTCCTGCAATTTCTATAAACTGTGATAATAAATCTGTTATGGAACTACTAAAGCATGATTCTATGAATGCTAAGATGAACAGGCACCTGCAACTGCGCTTCAAGTCTATAAAGAGCCTATTGGGAAAATATATGGTTCTTGACTATATAAAGTCAGAAAAGAACCTTGCAGACCACTTGACGAAGGGTCTGTCTAGGACTTTGATCCTAGAATCATCGAGGGGGATGGGGTTAAGCCCATAAGTAAAGTCACCAGCAGTGGCAACCCAACCGACTCTGACTGGAGATCCCAAGAAGCCGATTCAATGGGTAGGAACAAGCTGGACTTAGGTGACTTTTATGGAACACTGACTCGAGATTAAAATCTCATTCTATAATGCCCAAGTGGTTGTACATGCATACAATGATACTCCATCCCTATGGTGACAGTGTTCTTGAGTGATATGGTTAGGATGAGTTTTAAAAACTCTTAATAGGTCCAAGCTGATATGCGGGGTTGAAACCTATCACCAACCCTTAAGGACCTACCTATATGAGAGGTCGTAAAGGCCGCGACTATGGGACAGGGCGATCCCAGACAACTCTCATGAATTTGGGATTAGTGCGCATGGCCAACCACAAGCGCCACCCATTAAACCCAGAACCTCTAGCATACTATGTGTGCTATTTTCTGAATCTAGTAAAAAAAGTCTGATTCAAGGCATAGTCCATCAAGCACTTCTTCAGACAAAGACAATAGTCACTGAGTGAGATTCAATGATGTAGTCCATCTCATCTATGCATAGTATACCTGCCCAGAATCTCTTCTTTTTAATTTTTTTGTCACTTATATTTTGGAACTTGACCTTTTGGGGGAGGATTGTTAGCTTTGCATGAGCAAAAGCTCAACTTTCTTCTTTCCTTTAGTCCCACATCGGATGGGCCAACCCCTCCTTATATGTATATATTAGTTCCTCTTCATTGGTTTCTTAAAGATGTTGTGTAGGGAACCCCTTGGGCCGCACGCGCGCCGCCGCCTCCCGGCCCGGCTCGGCTTGGTTCGGTTCGGCGCGCGTAACGGGTGCGGGTACGTGCCCACACCTGCGGGTGCCGAATGCCGATCCAATTTACTCTTCTGGTTCCGGCTGGGATCCAAATATCTTTTTGCTGCTCTTTATTTTTTGATCCTATTTGGCTCATTCAATTTTTGAACGTTGAGGCTATATGTCCAGGTTCATTGAACTTAGTGACAGCTCATTTGACAGCTTTCCTCCACGTTTCTTTCCTTTTTAAATTGTTCCTTAATGACCTGTTTATGAGCCTTTACTGTCTTGTCCCGTGGCTGTGTCTTGGGACTGCCTATATACTCTGGTCTCTTCCTTCTTCTTTCTTTACAGAAAACTCTTCTACGTGAAACCTCTCTCTCTCTCTCTCTCTCTCTCTCTCTCTCTTCTCTCAAACTATTATGTTCTTTGAATCCTTGCTTTGGGCAGAGCTAAGTTCGGTCTCTCTCTCCGAGTTGTGTGCAATGAAGAGAATCCGGTAGTTAGAGGTTTTACCACTAGGAGCTTCCGAGAAACGTCTGCACATATACCTCGGATCAACTCTTAGGGCAGTGCTTCGTGCACGACTTCCCCGGAGGCCGGTAACAATTTTCGTTTTTGTTTCTTTCTTGTCTTATAAATCTCTGGAAAATAATATTTATTTATATTATAAGTATTTTTAGTAACACAAAAGACTAAGACCAACTTCTGTAAAGATGATGAAAAAGGAAATGACAAAAAAATACTCCAAGTGTTAAGAGTCCAGTTAGGCAACAACTATTCCGTCCAGAAGAATGCGGCTTATGATAAAGGCAGTACAAAAAACACTCCGGGCTGTCCATAAATTTACTCCTAAAAATTATAAGTTTGCCACTCATCAAACTTACTTAGGACTGCCCACACCAACCTATATAAGAAAAAATTATTTCTCTTCTTTTTTTTTCACCTTCAAATGAAGAAATCTCTCATTCTCTCCAAGTCTTAAAATCTAAACCTAACTTTGGAATTTGATAGTTGTGGTCCCAAGTGGAAGAAAATTCTGATTTTGTGATTCTCCAACGAATATTCTTTCGGTATGTCTTCGACAACATACGATGAATAAGTTTTGCGATTGTCACCAAATTATTTAGTTTTATTCGACTATTGTAGGAGCGATGCATGAAATTATTTTCGATGAAGAAGCCGGATCATGCAATCCATTAAATATGCACTCCGTTCCTTCCGAAGAACATGTCGTTTGTTCTGAAACACCTACGGTACGTAAAATGACAACCCTATTTCGATAGTTAACAGTTATCGTGTAAGGACTGTATAAACTACGACAGTCCTATATAAATATAGGTTGTCATAAATTCGACAGTTCTATATAAATATAGGACTGTCATAATTTTGACAGTCCTATAGACTATATGGACTGTCAAAATACTGATAGTCCTGAAGATTAAATGCTGACCAACGTATTTTCTTCAAGACTGTAAAAAAATTGACAGTCTACTCAATACATTAGTCTGTACAAATTATGACAGTCCTAATTTGGACTGTCAATTATTTAAAGTTATTAATTTTTATATTATTTTATATTGGTTATAGGACCAATCTCGTACAGATGTTGTGGTATATCCTGCTATTGGGGTTGATGTGGAGAATGTATTCTTAACGGATATTCGATTTGCATCCCACGAAGAAGCATTAGATTGGTGCAAAGAAGTTGGAAGACGACATAACATAGTTATTGTCATTGCAAGATCGATCAGATCTCGGCCGGGCCAAAAATATTTAGAGCTGGGCTGCGAAAGAGGAGGTGTATTCATACAGCATCGGGAAAAAAAATTTATTATTAAAAAAAATCCTAAGAAAAACGTTGGACGAGAAAATATGGTTGTCCATTTAAGGTGTTGATTGTAAAAGTAGAAGATGTGAAGTGGATAGTCGAAGTTAAGAATGGAATACACAATCATCCTATTCCAGAGACACTTACGGGTCTGCCTACGTGACACGGTTGAACAAAGATGAGAGAAAGTTGGTTGAAGAATTGTTCCTTTCCGGAGTTGCATCCAAACAAATTTTTTCTGCCGTGCGACAAAAAGATGATGAGAACAAGTCAATCATGAGGACGATCTATAATACTTTAACGAGAGAAAAATGTAATAGTATGAGAGGAAGAATGGCGATGCAGCAAGTATTGAAGTTGCTTGGAGAGCATCACTATGTGGAGTACCATAAAAGACATCCACAAAATGATGAAATCCTTTCATTGTTTTGGGCTCATCCTGATTGCACACACTTGGCTAGGTCCTTCGCAAACGTATTGGCCCTTGATTATACATATAAGACTAACAAGTTTAAGATGCCTCTTTTTCACATTATTGGGTTTATATCTATGAAAAAAATATTTTCAGTCGCTTTTTATTTTATGAAGAGTGAGACAGTTGAGGATTACACTTGGGCGTTGAGGAAACTACAATCCCTTTACACAGGATACAAAGAGCCCTCTGTTTTTGTTACCGACAGAGAATATACGCTGATAAATGCTATAGATATTGTATTTCCTCATGTACATAGACTACTATGCACTTGGCATATAAATCGAAATATCCAAGCTCAATGCAAGAGAAAATTTGAAAATGTGGACGGTAAAATTGACAAGCTTCGCTTCGAAGAATTCTACAGTGATTGGACTCTTGTATGGCGAGCAAGTACTAAAGACAGCTACGACATAGCATGATACATGTTTAAACAAAAGTGGGAGACGAGTAACCCGACATGCATTTCTTATATCAAAGATACTTGGCTAGAACCACATAAAGAACAATTCGTCTTAGCACGGAAGAACATGGTGAAGCATTATGGCACAATCACTACGAAGCGGGTCGAAGGATCACACTCAAGTTTAAAAAGATATCTACAATCATCGGTCGGTAATCTTGTCTCCGTTTGGCAATCGATTCATTTGTTGACTATTTCCACGGTGAATGAGATTGTAGCATCATTTGAGATGAGCCTCAATATTGCAAAGCATGAATACAAGCATGAACACCTCTTGGATGCTTTAATCCATGTAGTATCTCACAAGGCCTTGGGTTTGTTGTTTGAGGAGATTGGTAGGTCAAAGTTCGTTGGTTATGATCCTGAGGTTTGCGGTTGTTCATATCGACATTCACTCGGCCTTCCTTGTGCACATGAGATTAACGAATATCGTCGTCAATCTATACCTATTCCAATAGATGTTGTTGATCAACGTTGGAGACAGTTGTCGAGCATGCCGACGGTGGAAGTTCACGATGATTTTTTTTCTTTGCCACAAGTGAAACTCCTTCACGCAAGGTAATGTGTCGCATCGGAACCGAAAAGAAAATCCATTGAGGTTAAAATCCAAGAAATTACAGTCCCGACAATAACTCGATTGCAAGAGTCATCTGTTGTTCGAACTCCTAAGGGAAGACCACACTCAAGAATCAGTATAGCACAAAAAAAGGAGGTGGAGTCAACTAAAAGAGATACATCCTTGTTTGAACATATTGAACGCAATTTAGAGCAAGTTGAGTCAAAGTCGGTTATCGAAAGTGTGGTAATTTCGAAGAGAAAGAGTAAGCTTACTATTCGAAGGGGAAAAAAATAGAAAACGAACGATGCAGTCACGGTGGATGGTTTAGATAACTTCTCTAAATCATATAGTCTGTACATTCAAAATTTCCTACCTGAGATACGGGATTTCATTTGGTCTATTGTTGATGTTCCTAAGGATGGCCATTGTGGATTTCATGCACTCGCAAGACATCTTGGCTATTCAGTTGAAGCAGGATGGAGACAGGTTAGGGAAGAGTTATACGAGGAGTTGGAGTATCGTCTACCCTTTTATAGACAGATACTCGGCGAAGAAATTATTGGAGATTTGTTGGCAAGCATACCTTGTACGGACGCAGTTACCGGACCAGACCATTACATGGATGTCCCGCCTGCTGCATACTTATTCTCTAATAGGTATAAGATACCTATTGTAATTATCTCAGAAGGCATTAACAATACTTTATTTCCAATGTGCGCTCCCCCGGCCGAACACGGACTATCTAATCTATGTTCAATAGGGCTTGTCGGACAACACTTTGTCATCCCAAGGTTGATTGGTTATTCTCTTATTCCTCCACCTTCTACGCTTTGGTATAAACACGCACCGGAGGAAGCGATCGCATGGACGACACCCTACATGGATGCAATTGCTAGCTATAAGAAGATGATGAAGATGGATGATCCCAAAATCTTGCCTAAGGACTACTTTGATATTCTAATCGATTGATACATCTTATACTTTTGTATCATTTTGTATGCGATAGAAATGGAATATAACATCTTGTACTTTTGTAGCGTGATAGTGCAATAGATAGTGACTATGAAAGAAATGAAATAAAGTATTGTATGTTGTGCAATGAGTCATATATGTTGAGCTTTGGTATCTTTTTCAACTTATATATATATATATATATATATATATATATATATATATATATATATATATATATATATATATATATATATGTTGAAAGTGGGATAAAACTAGGACTGTCAGGATTTTGGCAGTCCCATAAGCTATTAGGACTGTCAAAATTTTGACAGTCCTAGTTTTAATCCCCTATCTCTGCACATACATATAAGTGCCAAGTTCAAAGTTAAACAAAATTAACCAGTCAAAACTAGGACAGCCAACTTAAACAAAACATAACCAATCAAAAAATTGAACCACAAAGTTATAGCCAACTTCAAAGTTTAACATATCCAGATTACAACCCAAAAAAACTCGAAACACAAACTGTAGCAAAGTTTCATATCAACTTATCAGACCGTGATATAAAGCGACTGGTTGCAATGGACGACTACTCTGTTGCAAATCACGATATGGATCCCAAACTATCTGCAACGCATAAAATTTAGCATAACGTAATTTAGCATAACGTAATTTAGTAAATTATTACCAAACATAAAATAAATTAGGTATCAATTCACCTCTTCTATCGTCATATATTCAAGTGCATTCCGTAGGGCGGCCAATGTTTGTGGATGTTTGGCATTTTCCTTAGTTGGCTTCCATCTGCACAGTATAGGAAGGTGCTTGTCATACCCTCGGTTAAGTTTAGCCCGTTTCAGAGTTGGAAAGTGCTCGTATATTCATGCCTTCACGTAACCAAGTTAAAAAAAATGGTCAAAAAATCTACAACAAAATTTTCTATTATGTATACAAGTTGACAAAAATATATCTTTACATGGAGTAGAGTCTGGCATCCGGATATTGTCTTGGAACCGACGCGGGATGCCGCATCAAGCTCGCGGTAAAGGTATGCTAGTATACCGCTTTCCCAAGATATTTCTCCCATCGTGTCTATGTCGTCAAAATTCAGGAGATATTTAGCATGTATCGACATTCCAGACTTATCCGGAATGTCGACAGCCCCTAAGATGAACTGCATATATCCACGGCCCACATTATCGCTATTATCCACTTCGGCGTCCGAATCATCAAATGTCTCCTCCAAATATTTCAAAGGAAGTCCGTACAACTTCTTAAAGTCTCGAAGGGTTGTAAAACTCGTCGCATCAACTCCTAGACAGCCTGATACATAATATACGATATGGTCGTAAAAGTTAATGCTTGATTCGTCAAAAGTGTGATTCATCATAACTCGACCATCAACCCTAAGTCCCAATATATGATGGACGTCATTCAGGGTAATCGTCAACTCCCCGTTTAGGAGATGGAAAGTGTTGGTTTCTGGATGTCATCGTTCTACAAATGCTGATATAAGTGCATTGTCCACCGTCGTATATGAGTAGTTACCCAAATTTTGTAAACCGGTGGGATTGATTTTAGCCTTGACATCGTATCCGAAAAACTCAAACCCCCATGTATTGCACTTTTTGCCGTGGTTGATCATCGTTAATATACGAGAACTCTCCTGAAAAGTAAACAATTGGATGAACTTATACCTATATATAAAATGTAGTTAACTAAATAATTGAATGAACTTAGAACTTAGAACTATATATAAAATTATCATAACGTAATGTACTTATCGGATTGTTCCATATTTGGTATGCAATATGGTTCTCGATCGACGGCAACATAGAGCAACCGTTTGGACGAGTCTCGACTGGACTATCTGGTTGCTGAGAAGGTCATGAACCATCAGTAAGCCGGTTTTCGAGAGTTGGTGGCCGAGTCTCGACTGGAATATCTGCATAGTAAGAAGGTCCTGAACCATCAGTTGGCCGGTTTTGGATGGTTGGTATGTCTTCATCAGAGGAGGAAGAAGAAGCAGAAGTATTAGGAGCACGTCTCTACGAACGAGTTACAGTCTTCTTCAGTCGACGTTTCCTAACTTAAGGGGGTGCCTCTGGGTCGAGGATAGTGAAGGTTGTCTCGACATCACGCTGAACATTGCGTTCCTTAGCATCGACGCAGTAGGACGTCTTCTTATGATACCTTAATCCTCAAGGTCCTTCCGAAGGTCGTGACTATAAGACAAAAAAAAAATTAACATCTCAAAATTAATTGAATATTCAGGACTGTATAAATTTCTACAGTCCTATATGTATATAGGACTGTTGAAATTTCTACAGTCCTCTATACATAAAGGACTACAGATATTTCAACAGTCCACAATGTATATGGACTGTAGAAATGTCTACAGTCCGGCATGTTTCTGTCCCGAACGTTCGAGAAATTTCGAACTTGTATGCCATAAAATCGGGTTCGAGACTCCAGAAATACGTCGAAACTACATCCAAAACTACATCCAATACGTCGAAACAACATCCAAAGAAAAATTTTGAAAACTTTTCGAAATACAATAAAAATTATTAAAAATTGAGAAGGACAAAGAGGAGAAAGAATTGTACCTTGATTCTTTTGAGAGTTTGGGAGCCATCGATTAATGGTTGGAATTTGAGGAGATAGAGATTGCAAAATTTTAGGTTTCAAATGGAAGAAGTGGAGGAGGAGGGCTCCGGCAACTAAAAAAAGGGAGGAGGAGGGCTCCGGTGGTAGAGGATTGGGGGTAAGGTTGGACTAGTATGAGTAATATTTGGACTAGTATGAGTAAACTTCATTCATTAATGGACTAGTCCAAATACTGAACTAGTTCCAAGTGTATTTTGTAGTGCCTTTATCATCAGCCCAGAAGAAGGACCACCACTTCTTTTTCGCTGAATGCTCCAAGTGTCAAGAGTCTAGTTAGGACGTGGTTTACAGTCGAAAACTTCTTTTTCGCTGAATGCTCCAAGTGTCAAGAGTATTCAGCTCCAAGTGTCAAGAGTCCAGTTAGGACGTGGTTTACAGTCGAAAACTTCTTTTTCGCTGAATGCTCCAAGTGTCAAGAGTCCAGTTAGGACGTGGTTTACAGTCGGAAGTTTGCCTACATAATTTATTGAATTCTTCCTATTTCTGTTGGCTAATTTAATAGGTATATATTAATCACATTTCATCATACATAGACCACACAAAGACACTAACCTGCTTGCATCACTGCTTATTAGATTCCTATATAGATGCGGCTGGTGATACGGAAACAAGGGTGGAATTATTGAATCATTTTAAATCCTTGGAAGAACACCTGACAAATGAAAATCACAAAAAACTTAACAAGCGATCTCAATGAGGTAAAAAAAAAAAAATTCGCTGATTTCTCTTTAGTACTCTTTTACTTTATTTAGTACTCTTTTACTTTATTGAGATTGGTTGCAAGTTTTTCATACTTTTCGTCTATCTTGGACGGAAATTCTTTGACTTCATTGAGATCGCTTGTAAGTTTTTCGTGATTTTCGTTTATCTTTACCGAAAATTCTTGTAAGATTTTGTTAATCTTTGTCAGGTGTTCTTCCAAGGATGTAAAATGATTCAACAATTCCACCCTTGTCTCCATGTCACCAGCCGCATCCATACAGGAACCTAATAAACAGTGATGCAAGCAGGTTAGTGTCGCATCGATACAGGAACCTAATAAGCAGTGATGCAAGCAGGTTAGTGTCTTTGTGTGGTCTATGTACGATGAAATATTGATTAAAATATATCTATTAAATTCGGCAATTGAAATAGCAAGAATTCAATAATTATGTAGGCAAACTCCTGACTATAAACCACGTCCTTCAGTATTGATTGGATTTGTTAGTCTTACTGCTTGACGTTACGCGCTTTCGATTGAAAGCAACGGAAGGTCTCTCAATTAATTTCGGGTTCTCAGTGCAGATAATAACAAATATCATAAAAAGCAAGTGTACAAGCTCAAAGACTGTAACATATTGATCCCATAAAACATAAGAAAGAGTGACTGAATGAACATCAATGATGTTCTAGACCACATGAAAAGAAC
This sequence comes from Iris macrosiphon, assembly GCA_036927795.1. Classification (NCBI taxonomy): domain Eukaryota; kingdom Viridiplantae; phylum Streptophyta; class Magnoliopsida; order Asparagales; family Iridaceae; genus Iris; species Iris macrosiphon. The sequence continues at coordinate 33,417,153 of JAYESA010000014.1, read as the reverse complement.
GCACCATTGAAAAACTCATTCCATCTTCCTTGTACAAAATGAGCATTAATAATGGGCGTCAAGAACAAAGTAAAACCACATGAAAAGAATGACAACTTTGTATCACACACAACAACAACAACAAAAAGGACTGAACTTTATACTCATTAGTACTTGTACAAACTGATACAGTAAATGAGTAACAAGATTTTTTTAGTAGAATAATGTACGTTATATGTGACAGTACCCTCAGAGGTTGCAGGCTGGTGGAGAGTCACCGTGGATACAGCACCAGTTGCTCAATTGATGTGGGCAGCCCTAGGCTCTTGTGCGAAAATGCCATTATCTTTGTAGCAATGTCCTGCACAAAATAAGCGAAGAGTAACCAATTATTGTTGATAACAAAGTCTAGTGTACTTAAATTAAGAAGAATGTATCAAAATGTTGGCTACTTGTACTTTAATTAAGAAGAATAACCAAAATATCCATCATTTTTGCACAAGATAATTATGTCCTAAATTCCGCAAGCTTTCAGTAATGGTTAATCCAGAGGGTACATTGGTTAGCCACAAGAGTACAAAAGAAAAATAACATTCTGGCACTTTCAAAGAGTCACGGTTTCAACCTTTTTACACCTTTTGCACACATAAAACGGGGAAATTTTAAGCAAGCACAAACACTACAGTCTACTAAGGCGAGAGAGAGGTCAAACAAGTTGTCAATCATGAACCAAAAATCTTTTTGGAATCATGGGGAAGGCAGAATTGCTTGGACTCGCCTGTGCCTGGCTCACTGGCATTAGAGTCTACTAAGGAGAGAAAGAAGCAAACAAGTAGCCAATCATAAAAAATATATATATATATATCTTTTTGGAATCACACAAGGCAGAATTGCCTGGACTCGTCCATGCCTGGCTCACTGACAAGTGGGTCAGGACAAAACCAATATCTTGGCATGCATCAAACATGACCCACCTGTCAGACATGCAGGCAATTCCAGTGCAAATCAGGAATCGTCCAAAAGGTATTGGTCTTATTGTATTTGAAACCTTGTCTTTGGATTATCTTTGGGCAGACCTAAAGCAAACGTGTAGAAATTCAATATTCTGATGTAAACAATTATTGTTAATACTATGACTATTGCACCAAGATTGGGTTCTAGGCCACCAAGAAGTTTGTGGCATTGTGGATACAAACTTGGCTGACACGGTTCAAGAAGTGCTACTACAGGTAACGAAGGGGGAGACTGAGGTTGATTGTGGGTCTGTAATGGATCACAATCATGATGTAGATGGAGAAAAGCTTCTAATCCGAAGACGCATTCAATGGTGACCAAGAAAATTAATGAGGAAAGTAACTTTGATTATATTCTGTAGGTGATTCTATAGATAACCAGACAGATTTAGTGTCAGAGGATGCAAATCTGGATGGTCCCACTGTAGAAGCACTAGACACGGTCAGGGGCGTAGTTACTGATGTGGGTGATGAGCTTATCATGAAAGTTGATGAAGTCAAAGATGTAGTTCAAGGGGTTCCTGGAGTATCTAGTTTGCAAACATCTTCAGTGGAGCCTGATTACATTATAAGCGATCTTCTTCCTGAATTATTCCACAATTTCTGGGCTAGGAGGATGACATTAGACAGGAGGAACTACAGACAGCTTGAGGAAACAACTGTGGAGATTGCAAATAATGTTGGTGTTGCAGATATGGTAGGGAGAACTGTGGAAGACATTAAGGATGAGAGTGAACCTTATAGAAGCATGGTAATGGAAACAAATGAAAAGGTGGTTGCCAACTTGGGAGCTTCAGATATTGATGCTTGCCTGGAAGAACTGCTTACTGATAGCATCCTATATGCCTTCCAGGGACAGACTAGTGATGATGCTAATGTTATCCTTAATGGGTTTGGTGCTGTTGTGAATTCTTTTGGGTAACGAGTGAAGCCTTATCTTTCCCAGATCTGTTGTACTATTAAGTGGTATTTGAACAACAGAAGTGCGATAGTTAGGCAGCAAGCAGCTCATCTTATATCACGTATCACAGTTGTCATGAAGCAGTGCCAAGAAGAGCAGCTGATGGGCCATTTGGGTGTTGTTTTGTATGAGTAGAATATCCCGAGGTCTCGGGTTCTATTCTTGGAGCCCTGAAAGCAATAGTTAATGTCATTGGTATGACCAAAATGAGCCCTATTAAGGACCTACTTCCTCGTCGCATACCTATTTTGAAGAACATGCACAAAAAGGTTCAGGAGATCTGTATTGAACTTATTGGTGGGATTGCTGATCGAGGTGCTGAATTTGTTACGGCTAGGGAGTGGATAAGGATATGTTTTGAGCTTCTTGAGATGTTAAAGGCACACCAGAAGGGAATTAGAAGAACTACTGTCAACACTTTTGGATATATTGTGAAAGCCATTGAACCACAAGATATCCTTGCGACCTTATTGAACAACCTGAAGGTACAAGAGCGCCAATATCGTGTCAGCACTACTGTTGCTTCTTGCTCAGAAGGGACTGATGTTAAGCTCTGGCATGGAAAGAGTGGGAAAGAAGTGGGAACAGTTGACACAAACCAGCTCCAGAAAAGAATGACAACTTTGTATCACAGACAACAACAAAAAGGACTGAACTTTATACTCATTAATACTTGTACAAATTGATACAGTAAATGAGTAACAAGATTTTTTTAGTAGAATAATGTACGTTATATATGACAGTACCCTCAGAGGTTGCAGGCTGGTGGAGAGTCACCGTGGATACAGCACCAGTTGCTGAATTGATGTGGGCAGCCCTAGGCCCTTGTTGCGAAAATGCCGTTATCTTTGTTGCAATGTCCTGCACAAAATAAGCGAAGAGTAACCAATTATTGTTGACAACAAACAAAGTCGAGTGTACTTAAATTAAGAAGAATGTATCAAAATGTTGGCTACTTGTACTTTAATTAAGAAGAATAACCAAAATATCCATCATTTTTGCACAAGATAATTATGTCCTAAATTCCGCAAGCTTTCAGTAATGGTTAATCCAGAGGGTACATTGGCTAGCCACAAGAGTGCAAAAGGAAAATAACATTCTGGCACTTTCAAAGAGTCACGGTTGCAACCTTTTTACACCTTTTGCACACATAAAACAGGGGAAAATTTTAAGCAAGCACAAACACTACAGTCTACTAAGGAGAGAGAAGTAAAACAAGTTGTCAATCATGAACCAAAAATCTTTTCGGAATCATGGGGAAGGCAGAATTGCTTGAACTCGCCTACGCCTGGCTCACTGGCATTAGAGTCTACTAAGGAGAGAGAAGCAAACAAGTTGCCAATCATTAAAAAAAAAAACTTTTTGGAATCACACGGGGAAGGCAGAATTGCCTGGACTCGTCCATGCCTGGCTCACTGACAAGTGGGTCAGGACAAAACCAATATCTTGGCATGCATCAAACATGACCCACCTGTCAAACATGCAGGCAATTCCAGTGCAAATCAGGAATCATCCAAAAGTTATTGGTCTTATTGTATTCGAAACTTTGCTTTGGATTATCTTTGGGCAGACCTAAAGTAAACGTGTAGAAATTCAATATTCTAATGTAACCAATTATTGTTAATACTATGACTATTGCACCAAGATTGGGTTCTAGTGCCATCTAGAAAGGTGCATTATCCAAAGAATAACCGAAATTACTACTGATAAGGGTTGCCAACCATAAATGTGAGTAGCAAATGACGCGTTCTTTCAATGTGGCATGATTATGACACATTTGGTGGAATTTCTTGATCTTTCTTTTTTCCAGCAATTACAACCACTACTTTTGTTCATGCTTGCTTCCAACAATTTCCTCATTTCCATGTTGATGAAAATGTTGAATACCCACCGCTAGAAAAATATGTTGCTAGGGACTATAAAAGTTTATCTCTACCTCCATTTTGGTTCTTCTGAAAATGAGAGATTAGCTGGAATCCCCTTCATTTTTAACACTTTTGGATTTGATGTTTTCCATTTACATCAATACCATTATATCTCTATGAATTAATATACCAGGCCGGTCCAACAACAGTTCATTGTTAGACCAACCTTCAAGCAAAATAAATTTATCGCATTTATAACAAACCCACCCTTTCTTTGACAAAGTAATCTTTCTTTTAATCTGCATCCGCCCTTCCTTTCTGAATCCAACTTTAACGGTGTTAGGCAACAACAACTGAATGTAGAAAATTCAGATCCTTGTAGTTGTAGCTCAATTGTATGTCATGTCAGAATACCGATGTGGCAAAAGGTCAGATCATTGTAACATAGCCTGCAACATTTAGGTAGGACTCATCCATTATGTTTCTAACTATGATGTTGGTAGCATTCATCCATTATGTTTCTTACTATCAGCAAGTGTTCAGCCTAAGGCATGCGCCGCCTGTACTTTACATGAGTTCATTGTAGATATCTCCAGCAAGAGTAACAGTTTTAGAGTAAACCATGTCAAGTACCCTGCCTCAGGGGGCCAACTATGTTTGATGCCTAACTCCAGGTTATAAATTATAATAGAGAGGTGGGTTGAGGTAAGCTAAAATTTGATGGAGCGTATTGGAAATTTTGATATTCAAATCCACTATTCTTCATGCATAAAATTGTACAAGGTAAGAAACATATAAATTACACATCCTATTAGTTACAGGGATATTACAAATTTTTAATGAATACCAATCTAAAATTAAAATCAACTTCACAACTCTCTCACCAAAAATCAATTAATCAAGATTAAACTATCTAGTATTCTTTGGATATACATGTCTTCAATTGCTCCACAAATAATCGCAAATCAGATTAATACTAGATAAACTTCTGACCAGATATACTCTCATATTTGCTCAACCATAGTGATTCATAATAACATTTGATGATCATGATATACAAAAATGACAAACTATTCTTGAAGGATCATTCTTAAAATCCTAATCTAGATAAGACAAATAAGTAGAAAGGAACTTTGCACTGAATCTCCTAGTACTTTTTATTACCTAATATTCACTAACATGCTGTTTTTGAATTACAAGCAATCAATACTATTTATATGATAAATATCTGAAAATATACAAAGTCTTAAACTTTAAGTTTCCTTTTTCTGTATAGATATAAACAAACTTTCAAAGAAATAGTTATCCTCAACAATCGCACACATCATATTTCTCCATGTAGAAACCGAAAGGTTACACATAGCAGTGTTGAAAATAAAAGGCTATCTACACAATTGACATGTGCTACTAACTAAATATCCAGTTCATTTTCACTTATAACCCCCAAATAATTCTTGAATACAGCTAAATAGTAAATACTCAAACGAAAATCATGCTACATACAAATTGGAGAAGAATATACGTAATATACCCAAATTCCTTCACATCTTATTTATCGTGAAACCATAATGGCTAGTAGTTGATGTATTTTTTTACTATTGGAAACTCTTAATCTAACCAACAACAAAGTCTTTCAACCAAAAATTTGGTGTATGCTACATGAATCCTTTTCTTCCATTCAGATTTGTTAAGGCCATGTCCTTTCTCACATTAGCAATATCGTTTGTAACAGCCTCAATCCAAGTCAAAGTTGCAGGGACATGGAAAATGGTGCTTGTACCCATATCTTCTCGTCCTCTAGCGGTATTCGTGTAACATAAGTGATTAAACTGAACCTATTTTAAAATGCCCGTATCTCATTCCAGTATCATGTCCTTATCCATATCCATACTCATGCAACATAGATCCAAATTCTCTTAGGTTTAACCCTAGACATAGAAGCTCCTTTAACTAATAGTGTATTACTTCCTCTTAACTAGCAGATCAATTTGCCTCCATCGCATGTCTGAACCATCTCAAAGGATTCTATCATCTTACCCTTAAATAATGCCCACCTCAATAGTGTTCTTTCGTCTTATTCTATCTTGTAATGTTGTAACTCATTTTTTCGACATTTTTCTTACCTAATCAACACTCAGACCCATAAAGTAGAGACCGTCCTTTCGTGATCTTAAGGAATTTTCTTTTTTTCAATTCCAAGTTTATCCTATGATTACAAAGCATTCCGAAAGGCTTCCTCCACTTCAATGATCCTTCTTCAATTTTATGAGCATCTCTCCACTATAGTGAATGACTGATCCTAGATAGAGCAAAAAAACATGATTGATTGATCCTACGTAAAGCAAAGAACCAAACTTAGGTATCTTTTGAGCATTTCATATATATTCCATTTTTGTCGTAATAATTTTAAAACCTTTACTCTAAATCCATTCCCTGCTTCCATTTGAAAAATCTAGAACAGAAATCACCAAGCAAGTCCCTACAAGATGTTAAATATGGTTGACTTCAAGATTAACTGCCAATTCAAAATTCAAGTTAATTTGTCACAAAAAATTAAATCAAGTACTAGAGGAAGAGAGAACCCAAACACAACATTTATCCTAATTAGCTCAATTGTGGGCTAGTTCAATCCTTGAGCAGTTCTCTTCTGGAGAATTTACTACCGTAGAACCAATCGATCCAAGGTAGTAGATATGTACTGCCATCTCTGACAGCCTAGAGTCCCTCTTTCATAATCCAAGAGTGAGTCCGCTTTCTGTTATAATCCAAGACAAATTACAACCCCAAATGTGAAATTTTATAGCCGAGAGCACTCAATGCACTTCTTATACAGGTAGATCATTCTCAAAAAAATTATGTCACAAGGAGACTAGAGAGTTATGGCTCTAATAGATGCATGTCACTTAGAATGAAAGAATTGAATGCACCATGAGTAAGCAATGGTTATTCCAGCTCAATTGATATAGTGGTTTAGGAGATCACAATAAGCATAAGTTGACGTAGATCTTTCTCAAATAAATTCTCTCAGAAGGAGACTAGAGAGTTATGGCTTTAATAGATGCATGTCACTTAGAATGAAAGAATTGAATGCACCATGAGTAAGCAATGGTTATTCAAGCTCAATTAAGATAGGGGTTTAGGAGTTCACAATAAGCATGAGTTGAGGTAGATCATTCTCAAAAAAATTCTCTCACAAGGAGGGCTAGAGAGTTATGGCTCTAATAGATGCATGCGACTTAGAATGAAAGAATTGAATGCACCATGAGTAAGTAATGGCTATTCAAGCTCAATTAAGATAGCTCAATTGAGATAATGGTTTAGGAGTTCACAATAAGCATGAGTTAAAGGAACAATGAGTATCACTATTTATAAGCTTAAAGCATAGTTTGCAGTATCAACCGATACCGACACGGTTTGGCATGTCTCGATCCGATATCGACCACTATCGACCGATACGAACGTTGGGAGTCTCTTTCCAAGTCAATTTGGCAGAGAAAATTGAACCAAAAAAGGCAAACAACAAGGATGTAAAAGCATAGTAAGGTGTAAAAGCATGTAAATGAAGAAAACTTATGTATTACAGGTAAACCAATAAGCAAGGATAACTATTATTACATTCAATTTCAAAACTACTATGAAACAACACATAAAATACTTAAAATTATGCTTAGATTTTTAAAGTTTTTTTTCTATTTTTAATCATTTATTAATAATTATTTCCTTTCTGATACCCAAAAAAACCGATACTCCAATCTGAAACCGCTGATATTGTTGATACCGCCGATCCTGATCCTTACTCATACGAAGGATCCACTATCGATTCCAATCCAAATAGTGTGAACCTTCTTTAAAGTTCAACTTGAAACTCATTTAAGGAGGTTCCAAGTTTTGTCGGGACTACCAATACCATTGTCACTAAAAACAAACTCAAAAAATCCATGTGTGAGGTGACATAAAGGTATAAAATTATAAAAGTTAGGCTTGTGCAGATATGGTGATGGTCATTGCACTGCTTTGTTAAGTCTTTGGTGCACACCCCTGTGATGCACAAAGATGGTAGGAGGGATAACCATCGAGCAAGTGGTTGTTGCGTCTCTTCCTCTGCATGAGTCTGGGGTACAATGTGGTAAGAGAAGAGTACAATTTAGATAGTAGTAGTGATCAATATTAAGTGATCAATAGCCAAGAGAGAATTAATGAAGGTGTTAGTAACCACCCAAACACTAAAAGGTGTCAGAAATCTTGGGCGGCGTCAGATGCTGGTGGTGATAACCGCTCCTAGTCTTGCATGTACCGGTAACAAACGGTATGAGTCATAACCGCCCCTAACTTGTGGAGTGGATAGGTCTTGGAACAACCACTATTGGTGTGGGAAATGGTGATCACCCATAAGGTCTTGATTCTTTTGCTTATCTTGCAAAGTAAATTTGTGTTATTTGCAACATATCAACATTCATATCTTTATGTAGATATGTCAAGTGCAAGTCCTATAGGGGCTTTTATCTTAACTAAATTTACAATGTCACTCAAAATACAGAAGTTGTAATTTGGCACAAGGTTTGCCGTTGTAATTTGGCACTAGGTTTGCCACAACCTTTTTTTATATCTTGACTTCCGTTCTTAGACAGTTCCACATCAAATATATCCTTCTAACTTGCCTGCACATAACTACAACCTACAAGTTCTGACAACCATTAGTACATCTTCAACGATGATAAAAAGAACATCGAAATACACTTGGGATTTTCACACTTTCCTAGTCTCGTCAAATAACACTATTATTTGCAAATCAATTCACCATGGAACCTAATCCTAAATGTGCCTAGTAAGTTTCATAATAGCAAAGAGGTAGGAATTTAATGTTGATCCGATCCTTGATGTAGGTCTATGATAATGGAAAAACAAGATGCATCTCCAATTGTACTCAAACAGTCCGCAACTCCGCAGATAAATCCATATTACTCTCAATACAACTATTGTTAACTTATTTCTTGTCCAACCAGGGGACGTATCACGATCCCTCACAATCAAGGGATCGAAACCCAAAAACCCAATGATCCCTCACAATCAAGGATCGGAACCCTAAAACCCAATGATCCCTCACAATCAAGATCCTAAAACCCAACGATCCCTCACAATCAAGATCGGAACGCTAACCCTAAAACCCAACGATCCCTCGGATCGGAACCCGAACCCTAACCCTAAACCTAACCCTAACCCTAAAACCCAACGCTAACACATCAATAGAACATACAAAATCCGAGTTGAAGGGGTTCGAGAGGGCTTACATATCGGGGGAGAGGTGAGGGACCGGCGGATGAGGGAGGACGCCATTTTTGAGCAGAGAGGGCAGAGGGCCGACGAGAATTTTAGGGTTTTTATGGAGAGAGATGTTTTACTTTTTTACTTTTTTGAAATCAGGTACGTTATTTATTTATTTGTTTATTTATTCCATACCTTCAACTATCCATATTTTTCAAATTGATATCCTAAATTATTTTAATTACTAAAAATTTGTTGTACATAAAATATTTTTAAGTAAATTAACTAAAACAAAACAATTTGTAAAAAAATTGAATCACGAAAGCTTCCGCCATCTATGATGGCAAAAATATAAAATAAAAAAAATTATATTTGTCAAATTTTTGCCAACTAGATTGGCAAAAATTTGGATTTAGTTGGCAAAAATATGACAAATATTTTTTTTTTTGGTTTTTTTAAGGTTTTTTTGTCTTGGTTTTTTTGTGTTGGTTTTTTTGGATAGTTGGATTTGATTGTTTTTGTTGGTTTTATAAATAATTAACCAATAGATTTTCTAAAAATAATTTAAAATTAACTAAAATATTTTTTCAAATATTAGATACCACATCTATTATCATTCAAAATATAATTTTAAAAAATAGCAACCGTTTGATTATTATCTATACTAATTTGTTATTATGTATACTAATATTATTTTGAAAATATAATTATAATCTATAGTAATTTGTTATTATCTAGCTAAACACATATGCAAAATTTAAAATATATATTTATGAGAAATCACAATTAAAATAGTTATCATAATTTAACAAATAACAAACTAATTATTTATAGATATAACTAATTATTTTAAATAAATTTTGTGTACAAATAATAATAAATTATCTTTAAGTGATATGAAAGAAAAATATAATATTAATAATAATATTAATCAATAGATTTTGTTATCATTCATATTAGCATAGATAATAACAAATTAGTATAGATAATAAAAAAATTCAAAAATAAAATTATCGAAAGTAAAATTTGGAGGTCGAAACATCGTTTTTTTATAATTCTAAAAATTTTCAAAGTACGTAAAACGGTAAAACGGTTTATCTCGTAGTACTTTTCGATATGGTCATTTTGGCACAAAGTGGACCTTGTTTCGATCTCTCAGTCAAAAGTTATGATACTTTAAAGTTTTAAATTTTATATTTTTGTCTGTAACATGTGCGTCTTGTTTCAGATAAAAATTCTTTGTAAACTTTAATGTCTTTTTAATAGTTTCGTAGTAGACAACTTGATTTGAAATTGTTTCTGAAGTTTCGAACTTCAATAATAGAGTTTTGAATGTTCAAAATTGAAACAGTCATGTTTAGGATGACGAATGATTGCTAAAATTTTGACAGTTAAATAATAAATTAGGACTGTAAAACAATTAGTAATCCTAACAATACATAGGACTGCATAAATTTTGCTAGTCTTGTACAACATATCTATGACTACTAAAATTTTGACAGCCTTAATATACTTTAGGATTGTTAAAATTCTGATGGTCCTGAAAATCTTAGTGTACTCTAGAAAGAGATATTTGAAATAAATCAGTATAATAAACTGAGCTAAAATTACAAAATAATAATATTGAAGCTCAAATTCAAATATGGCTCTAATGTGAAGCTCATGTAAAAATAATGAGCACCAAAGAGAGAGTAAGAAATGAATTTGTGTTCATAGTTTTTCATTCAATTGCCGTGGATATATATATATATATATATATATATATATATATATATATATATATATATATATATATATAAAGGTTACAAACAAATAACAAAACTGAACTCTGCCATAACAAATCGGAAACCTGAACCAACAAACCGAACTATGTTATAACAAATAAGAAAACTGAACTTTGTTATAATAACAAAAATGTTTGGACTGTTATGATTCTAATCCCTCCTGACTTGGACTCCAATACTCCCCCTCAAGTTGGAGTTGGGATTGAAATATCAAGGACACCAAACTTGCAAAGTAGTCGACGATAAGTATCACCTCCAAGTGGTTCGGTAAAAATATCAGTCATTTGGTCTCTAGATCGAACGTATGATGGAGCAAGAAGACCTGCTTAAATCTTTTCTCGAACAAAATGACAGCCAATTTATGTAACGATCTGCTCCGCTCAACGCGGAGAGCCGATTCAAACGGCACAAATGCCATGACCCGTCCCGCATTGCTCGACGAGATGACTCGCTTGATGCAAAGGCGTTCGGACTTAGCCCTTCAGAAGAAGTTTAGACTTAGACTTTTAAAGGCGCGCTCAGAGTCTCGCTCGGCCGACACGATTCATCGCTAAGGTGGATGGCTCTGATGAACCTATCTTTGCCTCACCTTCACACTTAAAATATGAACGATACATGCTAGTCGCTAGGCGAATCACCTATTGCATGCTAATAAAAGAATTTAACGCACCTAGCTAAGGGAATAATTCCACTCCTTATCAGACTGCATGGAACATGGAAGTAAATGGCTAACTAGAAATAAGCGCTCACCCTGCTACTTAGAATCGTTCAAGTTGATTTTTGGACCATCCATGTAATTAGGTCTGATTATGGCATACTTAAGAAATACTTCAATGCCTTCCTTAAAATTGCCACTCAGACCAATTCGTCTTCTCCAACAGCAGGTTCAGCCATGGGGAAAAAGTTCCAAAAACTGAAATCTTGTTTTGCTCATAAAAACCTCATTTTAAGTCCAAATTGGGTGAACCAAAAGCCAAAATGCTCTAAATTGAAAGCTCTATCAAAACCCAAAAAAATTCATGAAACCCATTGTAGCGCCCCGTTCCCCCGGTGCGGGGAGCGCGGCTAAGAAACACAAGACGGTATCGTTCGATCGGGATAGATTGAATTAAGAACTCGTCCTCGTTATGGATTTGTTTCTTCGGAATCGATTCCCATATTCAGTGGACTGCGCCCCAAGGATCGGCTTAGCGGCAGAGTCAGGAGGGACCCCTTCGCTGCTATCTTTTATTGCCTCGGTTTTCGATGTCGCTTGTTGCTTTCGTGCTTTGAGTTGGTTTTGGAATTTGCTTGTTTTCCTTGAACGGTTTCGATGATTTCATTGTTTTCGTTCATTGACTTGCACTTCTATTCCGAGAAAGGAAAGAGAGGAAGTATTAATCGAACTGTTCGTGTGCAGGTGAACGAGCAGTAGGCGGCTTACGAGCGGAGTCGTGAAGCGCCTCTTTCCTTCTCCCTTCCAAAATCTAAGTGAGTGGCTACCAACCCGATTAGCTAGCCCTGCTTCCAAGCTTCACACCTAAAAGCTTGAACTATTCCTTGCCCCGATCAAACGATACCAAGTAATAATAAAAGAAACCAAGATAAAAGAGAATAGACTTGGTTCACTATGCTTGTCAATAAACTTCATGAACGGATACTTGATTATCATGCAATACTGCTTGTCGTGTACTCGTGTTGCCTTAACTGCATGAACTGTTAACTTAATAATCGTGTTCGATCATGGACAACTTGTGCACAAGGGTATAAGTTCTGCGGACGGTCGCTGGGGCACTGGCACCGATCCGACCTGGGCAGACTTCGTGTTTATAGTCAAATCGTGTGCGGACTGGATAACGTGCAACGCATCGTGTTTTATGAGCTCCTCGTGTTTTCTCGTTGCATGCTATCCACGTCCTTGACTAGTCCATATGGCATCAAGCCAATGATCCTCGTGTGTATATGCTTGCAACGCCCCGTGTGTTTATCGTGTGAATATGGCTTGCAGTGCATCGTGTGTTCAACGTGTATATTTAAACCTGTTGCATACTAACTTGTGTCTTCGTGGCAGGGAAGGCAAGGTAAGTATTGTGCAGGTAATTCAGACGGTCAGGTAAAATCCACCGAACGGTGGCATGTTCATTTCAGTAAATTCAATATGCTGCTTAACTGTAAATGAACTAAGGCAAGATAGAAACCAACCAAATATGCATGCCTCACTAAACAACGTGTTGATTGGTATAGTCAGGCTAGCTCGCCTTCACCAGCATGTTTCGATATGCTGACCCTCGTTGAAACAGGTTCTCCGCACTAAGGCGAACCGAGCGAGGAGCCGAAGTCGTCTTCCCGATCCAGTCCAGCTGTTAGCGCGTCTTCACCGCGCCTCGAAGCCTTTTGAAGTCCGAAGCTGCAACTCTTCATACACAAATGCAGCTCCGTGGCAAGGCGATCCTCCAGCCAGGACGTCTTTATCATTTTGAGTTTATAAAAGGATGTAATGTACAGGACTGCTATCTCATTTTGAGTCAACCCTTTTGTAAGCCGTTCGGCATATTAGCTGACTCGTTCAAGAGTTTGTAATAGATGTTCATTATCAATAAAGAGAACTTTTCTATGTTTCAAATCTGTGTTTCAATTTATCTGCGTACTCTGAGTATGTGCTTGCTATGCAAATCATTAAAAAGCCTTGTGCGGGCGCAACTCCAGGCCCGCACGGCGGTCACGACTCGGGGGACGCCTCGGGGCGTGACACCCATAAAACCCTAAGTTAGAAATATAGATCTGCACTAATCCATCCATCAAAATAGAAAACTTTAAGAACTATAAGTGCTTAAAACCACATAATAAACATAATGGAACAATCATATGGAGGGTTTCTCCATTTCTTATGCAAGGTGTACTTGCCTATGAAATGGGGAGAGAAAGATAATGAAAGAGGAAGAAATGAAGAAGGAGGAGAGAAAGAGAGAAATGTTGGGTTATATATGGTAGGGTTTGAGGGTTGAATCAAAAGCTCTCATGACTTGAACCAACCCACAAAATAAACCATGAACCAGGTTAAATCAAAGAATGGGTCTAGTCTCCATGCACATGCAACTAGGCTAAAAAAATATTCCAAATACGTATATCGGGAATGGGGAGTGACAGTCTCCACTTGTGGCACTTCGCATGAAGTTTGGAAACTTCTCGAGGTCACTCATGAAGGAACCTCACAAGTGAAGGAGTCAAAAATAAGTCGACTGACACAGGAATATGAAGCATTCAAGATGAAGCAAAATAAGACGATCACTGAAATGTTCACAAGATTTTTCAACATCATCAACCCTCTATCCTCTCTTAGCCAGGAGTACAACAATCACAAAAAGATTCGCAAAGTACTCAGAGGACTTACCAACAACTGGAATCCCAAGGCCACTGCAATCATAGAAGGGAATGATCTCACCACGATGACCCTCGAGACGCTCATAGGCAAGCAGATAACTCACGAGCTGGATCTCAAGGAATTCGAAGATCCTACTCCAAAGGAAAAGATGATTTCTCTCAAGGCGCATCACAAGAAAGTCAACAACTATGACTCCAACGATGATGAATATCAAGATGAATAAGTCGCCCTAATCACCAGGAACTTCAAAAAATTTCTAAATCTTGAGAGATCAAAGAAGAAGGAACACAATGACAACAATGATGAAGAGCCTATATATGCAAGAAGACAGGGCATATAAAGAAAGATTGCCCAACCTTAAAAAAAGGGAATCGCCATGATTGCTCATCCAGAAGAACATCAAGGAAGTATGCAAATACTAGCATCTGGCATAAAAGCGAAGCTTGTGAATCCGTAGAGGAGAATCCTAGAGAAGCGGCGAACCTATGCTTCATGGCATTGACTGATCAAGTAACAGACAAAAATTCTTATTATAATTTTACATTTGATGAGTTAGGTAATGCATTTAGTGATTTGCTTAATGATTTTAGAAAACTTAGGAATAAATACAAGCATGCTAGAAAGATGTTCAAGATTATCAAACAGAGATAGACAAACTTACATCTTTACTGAATGAAGTAAAGGATACTTCTAACGATTCAGACGAGATTTCTAGACTTAAGTTTAATCTCTATGAGGCACTTGCCAGCATTGACAAGAGCTCTCAAGAGACTACTAAACTTAAGGAAGAACTCGAATCCGAAAAGAAGAAGTATTCCATTGTTGCTCGTAGAATAGATGCTCTCACTGCCAAATATGATAAAGTATATGCCACCTCTAAAAGATTAGAGATTAGATTGGGTAAACAGGTTGAACAACCCCCTACCCAGCCTAACATGAGACACATAGCAAAATATATGAGCACTCACAACTATATTCCTACCTACAAGCATAATACTTCATGCAGTCATATATGCATAACATATCATAACACTACATGTTATCATGTACGTAGAACTCAACATGCCTCACATAATCATGCATTTTTACTATATATATATATATATATATATATATATATATATATATATATATATATATATATATATATATATATATATATATCCATATAAACCACAAAGAACTGCTTCACACACACTCATATCTATAACACTGTACCTAGCACCAATAACACAGCTATATGTCACTACTGTGGTAAGAAAGGACACATATCTAGATTCTGTAGAACTAGAAAGTTAGTAGATATGAATGTTTATGCATGGGTACCAAAGACTAACATAGCTGGACCCTCAAAGAAATAGGTACCAAGGGTTACATCTACAACTCGTTTTATAGGTGGACCAACCCTCTCATGCTAGAAGCAAGTAGATTCTTGATAGTGGTTGCTCATGATATATGACTGGTGATACTAACCTATTTGTAATGCTATCGATGAGGAAAGAAGGATACGCCTCCTTCGGTAACCTTAGAGGATATATTATTGGTAATGGTAATGTAGGTATTCCTCCCTATCCTATCATTAAAGATGTTTGTCTAGTAACAAAATTAAAATATAACCTACTCAGCATCACTCATCTATCTGACCATGGTTATGGAATTAACTTCGTAAAAGATAAATGTTCTGTATATGAAATATCCACAGGTAATGTTATCTTTGAAAAGATCAGGGAAGTTGATATATATTTTCTATTTTTCAAAGGACACTAATCATGTAGGCATATGTCTATACACCAACAAAGATGACAATTGGCTATGACACATGAGTCTAGGACACACAAACATGGACACTATTGGAAAACTGTCCACAAAGAAGTTGGTAAGAGACTTATCAGAGATTACCTTCGAGAAAGATATGTTATGTGATGATTGTGGAATAATAAATCTACTAAATCTTCCTTTAAGTCAATCAACGTTGTAAGTACTTCTAGACCACTTCAACTCTTGTATATGGACTTGTTTGGACTTAGTAGAATCGCCAGTCTTGGCGATAAGCTCTATGCTAATGTCATTGTTGATGATTTTTCTAGATTCACATTGGTTTATTTTCTTGCAAACAAAAATGAAGCATTTTTTGAATTTATCACTTTTTGCAAAAAATGTTCAAAATGAAAAAGGTTTCATGATTGCTCATATCCGAAGTGATCATGGAGGCAAATTCGAAAATAGTGATTTTAAAAGATTTTGCAATAAAAATATTTTTTCTCATGAATTTTTCTTTCCTAGAACTCCTCAACAAAATGTTGTTATGGAGCGAAAGCATAGAACTCTTGGAGATATGGGTAGAGTCATGTTAAATCAGTATAACCTTCTGAAATATTTTTGGACTGAAGTTGTAAGTAAAATATGCCATATTTTGAATATGGTGCTTATTCGACCTATCTCGAAGAAAATCCCTATGAACTTTGTTTTGGTAGAATCCCCACTATTAGTTACTTTAAAGTTTTTGGCTGCAAATACTTTATTCTCAATACTAAAGATAACCTAGGAAAGTTTGACTCCAAGGCCGATGAAGGTATTTTTTTAGGTTACGCTGCCAAAAGAAAATGATTCAGAGTATTCAACAAGTGATAATTGACTATTCAAGAATCAATAAATATTACATTCGATGAACTCACCACTCAAGTACCCAACGATAGCGATGATGAAGATATTCAACCCGTGACCATCAAGACTCCTGAAGATACAACCGGTACAAGTTATCTGAAAATTTTGCCCAAGAGATTGAGATTCTCTACAGATCATGCAGAGGACTTGGTAATATGTGATGTATCAAAAGGTGTAAGTACATGTTCTTCAAATAGAGATACCATTGCAAATATTGGTTTTATTTCTCAAATTGAACCAAAGAATATAGGAGAAGCTTTTGCTGATAAATTTTAGATTTCTGCAATGCAAGAGAAAATCAACCAATTTGAACGTAATCAAGTTTGGGAACTTGTTCCCAGACCTAATAATTATTCGATCATTGGTACTAAATAGATTTTTCAAAATAAATTAAATAAGGATGGTTCAGTTACATGCAATAAAGTACGTCTTGTAGCTCAAGGTTACAACCAAGCGGAAGGCATTGACTACGATGAGACCTATGCTCTTTTTTCTAGACTCGAACCTATCCGAATGCTTTACGCTTTTGCTACTTTTCACAATTTTAAACTTTTTCAAATGAACATTAAAAGTACTTTTCTAAATGGTTTTATAAAATAAGAAGTTTTTGTTAAGTAACCCCCTGCTTTTGAAGATTTCAAATATCCTGGCCACGTATTCAAGCTACAAAAGGCTCTCTATGGACTCAAACAAGCCCCTCGTTCTTGGTATGAGCGCCTTAGCTCCTTTCTACTTGGAAACAATTTTTCAAAAGGAAAAGTTGATACTACCCTTTTTATAAAATCTTCCACTGACTCTTTGTTATTAGTGCAAATATACGTAGATGATATCATATTTGGATCTACTAATGAGATGCTATGTAACGAGTTTGCTAAGTGTATGCAAAGTGAATTTGAGATGAGCATGATGGAAGAACTAACATTCTTTTGAGGATTGCAAATTAAGAAGATTGACAAGGAACATTCATCAATCAAGCTAAGTACACGAAGGATTTGCTCAAAAAGTTTGACATGGATAATGCAAAGCCTATCGGAACTCCAATGGCAACATCAACTAAGCTTGACCTTGATGAGAGTGGTAAACCTACAGACATACGTAAGTATCGAGGTATGATTGATAGTTTGTTATATAGCTAGTCGCCCAGACATTATGTTTGTTGTATGTCTTTGTACTAGATATCAGGATAATCCTAAGGAATCATATTTGTGCACAGTCAAGCGTATCTTTCAATACCTCAAAGGGACTTTGTCAACAGGCTTATGGTATCCCAAACCACGTCCTTTGACCTCACTAGTTTCTCGGATGCTAATTTTGCTGGATGCAAAGTCGATCAAAAAAGCACCAACGACACTTGTCATTTCCTAGAAAAGTCTCTAGTCTCCTGGTTTAGCAAGAAATAAAATTATGTTGCATTATCAACAAGTGTGGCTGAGTATATCGTCGCAGGCCGTTGTTGTGCAAAAATTTTATGGATGAAGCAAACCCTAGAAGACTTCAATCTGTACTACAAGAACATTTCTATTCTCTGTGATAACACTAGTACTATTAATCCAGTATGTCATTCACGCACTAAGCACATAGAAATCGTACATTTTTTTAAGGGATCATCAACAACACGGAGATATTTGTTTAGAATATGTTGACACGAAACATCAGTTAGCAGTCATCTTTACTAAACCTTTAGCTGAAGATCGCTTCAATTTTATCCGTCGAGAATTAGATTTTTAGATTCTGATAAAATATAGGAATTGTAAGATGCTTTAAATTCTTATTTAGTCTAAGTTATTTAAAGTTTGATAAATCTTGGATACAAACCAAAAGGGCCCTTTTGTCAACAAGGTGTAAATAACCTTAAGCGACACGATATTTAAGTGTCTTCAGACCACTGCTAGCTTGGATCCGTCTCCTACAGCTGCTCCGAGATAATCTAACCCCCTGAGAACTTTCGATCTGATAAAGTCCATTTAGCACTTATTATTCTATATTTATATCAAGTCCAAAAAGGCAAAATATCGAGTAAAGTTGTATTATGATTTTGGACATAAATGGAAACAGAATTCGGACTGAACTCGGGCCGAGCTCAGACCTAATCCGGTAGTGTCACGCCCTAGTCCGAAAATACGCAGGACTAGGAACACGTAAGCATGCCAGCCGTATGTACATGGCAACTCCAATATATGAAAACCATACACATACGTACGCTGTTTTATGAATAATAGTAATTCACAAGTGGCATATAACTTATAAGTCACAGGCAATACTAATCTCATCCACAAAACCAAATAGTAATAAATAACCAAATATGACAATTAACCAAGAATGAAATAGTTGAGAAGAAATAAATTGTCGGGTGGAGACAAATCCAATACCAAACTAGAATATGAAAGAAAACATAATGAGTACATTATCTAATGATCAGAGAGGCTCGAAAGGAAGACCTCCTCGAACGAGAAAGTAGTAGCAAGTCTTGATCCGTGCTCCTGCAAATAATCATGATCTTCCATACTTGGAGAGGGTGCCAGGTCCTTAGAGGAACATAACAAGTACACAAGAAATCGACATGCATAAAAGTAAAGCAATAAACAATAAATACGGTAACTAAACCATCAATATGAAATGCACTCAAGACATCTCTAGTGGCGCATGGGGGAGGAGAAATAGAAGAATAGTCATCCCACCAGGAGTTCCGCAGAACTCGGGGGTACACGATATATACCATTTACACCATTAGAAACATAAATCTTATACGCTCACTAGTAGATTCTCTCCTCCCAATGTATTATCCGAACCATATTTGCAGTGCAGATATAATGTAAAACATCAATAAAATCTAGAACTAACTAACACCAACTACTAACACAAGATGCGAACTCACGCATCGATGCGTGATTGACACGCTAGTCCATGCACTCTCTCACTCAGGCAGTGAACGTGCTTGAAACAGTGTCAGGTCAGAAGATACCACGTATCTTCACAACATACCAGGTAAGTCAACTACTTTTAAGATGCGTGCACATATCTAGCAAAATAAAAACTAGGTATAATATAAATTGAATAATACAATCAAGCAAGGTGTAATTGTCTTCCAAGCCAAGCTGCGAGCACAACAAATATGGTCCGGAGCTCTCCATAGGGACGTCTCGAATACCTACCAACTAATTATTACACTAATTAGACTCTAATCTTCTAGTTTAATTAGGTTAATATCTAGTTATTAATCATATATTGGTTGCACATGCAAGTAACTACACCCCAAAATATCACTAGCCACTAAACATGATCAAAAATTATTTTTAAAGATATTATTTAACAAAACATATTAATTCTGGAATTTATTATAAAAATAAGATTTTTAGTGATAGGTTCGTCTCCTATAAATTCTATGAGTCCAAAACCAAGTAGAAACCAAACTAGGTCAAAATAGGTTACCTACTAGTCACCAAAAATTAATTTTTGATAAACAATTAAATCTGAACTAAATACTCATAAATCATAATTAAATATAATAATATAATTTTAATTGCTATAACAAGGGTTTTTGGTAGGGGTTTAAGTCTAACATTGACGGTGTCATATTTTGTCAAAACTATGTCAAATTACTACATAAAATACCTAGAATTCTAATTTTTATAAATATAAAAAAATCTGAATTAATATGGAAAAATCAGTAATAAATACAATAAATAATATTTCTTTTATCCATACAAAAATAATTAGGGTTTCACCATCTACAAGTTGATCCTCTTAGGGTTGGCAACCAAACTTTGCTAGTATGCAGGCCAAGGGGTGGTACATGGGTGTTGTGACAATATAATCATCAAATAATACAATTTTGATATAATTTCAGAATATATAATTTTTGGAAAAATAATACTTCATCAAGAAAATTTATGTTTTTCTATCTATGATCAAGTCTTAACAAGGTCCAAGGGTCTCCAACATGCATACATCAAAACTAGGTCAAACTACCCATAAAATATGCTAAAAACTCTAATTTAATACAAATTAATAAATCTAGAATTATTTAAAAAACTGAATATATTCCTTATTAATAACATATATATAAATTTAAGATTTAAAGAGGTTTTGAAGGAGGTTTCATGCATGCACAAAAGTTTTGGGTTGAACCTCAAAATTAGGGTTCATGGTTGCATGAGTTCTTTAAAATAAAATAATAGAGTTATATAATCACACATATATATAATCTACATATATTCATAATTCAAGAAGAGATTGAAGAAGGAAGGAGAAGAGGATTAAAGAACTCACTAGAAGAAGAAGGAAAGAGATGCTAGGGTTCTTGGACGGAGGAGATGGTTGTGGGTGTCCACGTGAAGGGGGGGGTCGGCTTTGGTGATGGAGGAGGAAAGGAGATTAGGTTAGGGTTTGTAGAGGAAAGATGAGAAGGAAATATTATGATGGTATATATATATATATATATATATATATATATATATATATATATATATATATATAGAGAGAGAGAGAGAGAGAGAGAGAGAGGGTCGCGAATCTGGAGTGGGGTCACGGGTTTGGAGAGGGGGTCGCGGGTTTGGGTAGGAGTAAGATTTGTTTAAATTATTTCCTAATTTGTTTGGTAGCAATCTATGATAATCTCTAATGCTAATAGATATTAATAACCAAGATTTGATTTCAGATTCTAATGGGATAAGATAAGGATAAATAATATGCAAATCTTTCAAAAAGAAAAGTTGCCTAAATTGGCATGGGGAATTATGGGTTGCTAATTGTAGGAAGTTTGGATGAAAAATAACCATAGATAAATTGTATATATAGAAATATCTAAATATTAAATAAAATAAACTTTGGTTGTTACACTAGTGCCATATTAATATTGAGAGGTCAAATTTTGTGTCTCGCGAAGATCCTACAAGTAGTGTCTCCCGTGTAGGCTATTTCATACGAAAGGAAATATAGATTTTGGGGTTGTCCTATATCATTAATGTTCAAACTAAGGTGAAGTGTCCTAATAAAATAATTAGGTTTTAATTAATTTTAAAATAATCTAAAATAAATATAAAATATACACAAAATACCTATTTTGGGTGAGGGAGTTTACAATTTATCCAACTTACAAAAATTTCATCCTCGAAATTAAAAAAATAAACCACGATTTGTTAAATCCTCCAAATTCGTATCTAAGTCGAGTCAACCAAAATCTTCTCAAAAATTTAAATAACAAAATCTATTCAAATCCATCCCAATCTCTTCAAAATTAAAATAACCACAGTTTAAATCAAAATTCTACCTATCGTAATCTCTTCTCGAATTTTAAATAATCAAAATCTAATTTTAAGTCTTCAAGATTTAAATAACCGTTATCAGATTTCAAATCACAATTCCAACTATCATAATCTCCTCTAGATTTTAAATAATAAACAACTCTTAAGAATTTCGTACTCATCAAATTTTAAAATTAATTTTTATCCTTAATATTTCAAATAGGTGATCCAACAATCAAAATTTAACTTTTAATTAAAATTATCAAATTATAACATTTTAAATTCCATCCATCAATGCTCATATTTAGAATTCTATATTTATCCTCAAAATTTAAATTAATAATTAAATCTCCAATATTCAAAATTTAAATTATATGCTCAATTTATAAATATTAGGTCCAATATCAAAATTTTAAAATTTATTCCATAAGGTATTATTCTCTTTAAAGTTAAATCCTCATCATCTTAATCATTCTTCTAAAAATTCTCAAATTCTCTCGATCTTATCTTACTTGATCACGATCTAAGATTTTTACCTTCATATAACCTTTATCTCAAGTTGACAATGCAACTTCTACGCAATTTAGAATTTATTAATCTTTTATAAATACAAGGCTATACCTTTAAGAAAATTTCTCCTCACTCATCCAATAGTGCTTGCTAATCCTCAACATATTAACACAAAACCTATCACAGATGATATGCCCTTAATTATAAAAGATAGTCACATAGTAATTGATTGGCCTATGGGGTAAATCTAATACTATCCGTATATCAAACTTATATCAAGCCCGAGCGTTCGTCTTTCCGAAATAGGGAAAGACGAAAAACAACAATAAAGAATTTAAGGAGGAGGTGATAGAATACAAGTACGAGGTTTAAGGCGATAAAAGAATTCAAAAGGGAGTTGTCAAGGTAGTTGTGGATTAAAATCTTATTTTTGGTAAATTCTTATTCACATGCTCATATCAGTACAGTTATGTAACCGATACAATATGCTCTGACCTGTCTAGAGGGCAAGTATATTTGTCAAACAAGCTAAGTCAACTATATCTCAATCCACGTAAAGTAGTCATGCGAAGAGCGAACCAAGCGCACTAAGGTTAGCTAGACCAAAATACACTGATTCTGATTTAGACAATGAATTAGTGTGGGCCCCCACAAACACATATGTCAGGAACAAGCTCGATAAAAGGATAAGCTTACAAAACTAGGCTGTAATAGCAGCATGAGTCAAGATAGTCCAAATAATATAAGTATATGGGATTATGATGAGTGAAAGTACAATAATTTAAGTTCATCAAGAATCTAAGACTCGTCCGGTGTTTGTGCCTCTATAGTTGCCATACTAACTTCTTGTCTATGTTTCTAGTCGGCCAAATGGGGGTATGAGCCTCTAAAGTTCTACAGTCTAGATAAACACTATCTTCTTATGCTAGCATATATTCAGGTGTCATTCTATTACACTTCATTAATGGGTTAAAAGGACCATGTGATAATAGGTTGTGAGGCATGCTACCCAACTTACAAGAATCAACTAATATTGTAACTTAAGAATGGAGAAATTACTGGCTCTCAAGTGAAAGAGAATATAACCTGTATTAAGATATATGGAACATATTACTTGATTTAAAACTAAAGGATAATCGTAAAATCATAATCTAAATGACAAAAATCACAATCAAACTATCAAGTTGTAAACCCCCTGATTTTAAGGAATTTTTAAAATGGATTTTTCATAATTTTTCTGGAATTTTTTGGAATTTTTCTCTATTTAAAACTAAGGTATTTTGATTTTAAATAATTTTTTAAATGATGTTAAATAATATTAAAATATTATGGAAATAATATTTTCTGGTGTAAAATGAAAAACTAGACATAGGATAATTTTTTGGAAATTTATTGGACCTCGAAAGTATTTTTAAAGACCTAAAAACCAAGTTTTAAATAAACCAATTAAACCCTGAAATAAATCCGGTTTATTTCTAATGAACCAAACCAACCCAGACCCGGTTCAACTGAACCAAACCCAACCTTAGCGGCTCGGATTCGGGTCTAACCCGCCGACCCGAAATCCGCTAACCCGAACTCATATTCCTGTTTAGCGGATCGGGCCGGATCCGCCGCCCGACCCGACCCAGCACCGCCCGACCCGAAATCCCTCTCCTCCCCCAGCCGCTCAGTCCTGTAACTGGCCACGTAACCGACGGCGCCCTCCGCCTGCCGCCCGCTCGCCTCCCAGCCGCTCCGGCTCCCCTGCACCCGCCGCCTCGTCGACTCCCGTAACCGCCCGCCGTTTCTCCTCCTTCCTCTTTCCTATAAAAACCCTAGCACCGCCTCACCCCAAGCCCCTCAGCGCCGCCTCACCCCAAGCCCCTCAGCGCCGCCCTCCTCCCTGAGCTTCCACCGACGAACCTCGCCGGTATCCCCGCAGCACCGCGAGCAGCTCCGCCCCCGTCTCCTCCGGCGTCCCCTCCAGTGTTGCCACCCTCTCCCCTCGCCGCTGCACCCGGCCCCGCCTCCTCTGGCCCCGCCTTCCTCCTCGCCTCCAGCCCCGCGCTCAGCCCGAGCGCCGCCCGCCTCCACCAGCCTCGCCGGAAGCAGCAGCAGCAGCGGCCTGCCACCAGCGCAGCCGGTCGCCCCGAGCCCGGCGTCTCCAGGGCCTCCCTCCGGCGAGCCTAGCCGCCTTCAGCGAAGCCCCCAGTCGTAGCAGAACCCTAACCCTAGCCCGGACACGGCTGACCGGAGACAGCACAGTGTCATGTCGACACACGGACATGGGAAATCTTGGTTTCCACGTAGCCCTGTTCAGGTAACCCGTTCTCCCTCCTCGTTGCTCCATTTTTCGTTTGTCTGTTGTGACGCGAACCCTGCGTGACCCTCTCAATGCCCGTACAAACCGCTCGGTGCGTCGCGTCCTGTGGTGATCGCGAACCGCGATAAAAAAAAGGAAAATTAATATCCTATTTTTCCTCGGAACTGAGTGCGCTCCGCCAAAAGGACGACTTGGTCGCGTGCGGTCTTTACCATAGCATGCGCGTCGTTGATACGGACGTGCAAGATTTCACAGAAGTTGATTTGGATATGCGTGCACACCGAAATCAACGCATATCCGCCGACAACGTTCCGTATCCGCCTATTCTGAATTTCGTTGTAACTTTGTGTACATACGTCGGATTGAAACGAAACTTGCGCCATCGGACTCGTAGCAATACGTTGGTCCTGTGACCCAAGTTTGGTTCAATTTTGTGATCGGCACATCAAAATCTAATTCTGGAAGTTCCGTTGGGTTCGTATCATCGTTCTGGACTTATTGACACTAAATTAGACAGATTTGGAGACCTTTAGTTCTGACACATTTTTTGGTGCGAAGCGGGCCACATGTGGACCCCGCTTTGACCAGAAACTGTCATTTTTGCCCCTGTGTCCAAATTGGACTCAAGGACAAGCATTTCTAGCTATTTGATAGTTTCTGAATCTGATTATTATGTTTATTTTAGCAACCGGAGGAGTACCTGCAAATCCTGCTGAGACCAGAGCTACAGTTGGAGTCAGAACCCCAAGCAAGTATATCTTGCCAAATCTTGCAGTTCTTGTTACATATTTCCTTGCCTTATTTATATGTTGTACATGCTTAACCTAGGACCGTGTGACTTTACTTAGCGTCCGATTAATAGTCGGGTGCCAACACCGTACGCGGAGTTGTGTAACGTCACCTAGAAATGGATACCGAGACCCTATACTTCTCGTGCTTGCATTATCAAGTACGTTATACCCAGGACACCTGACACTATTTATGTGACAGAATCTTCCTGAAATATTCAAGGTGATTCTGTGTAGGTTGCAGGATTTATGATATAGACATTATATGACTTGCTGCATTAGTTTTGATCTTGCGTGTCATGGACATTAGACGTGTGATTACATTGGGTGGGGAGAGACACACAGGCTACAAGTTGATTATATTATGACGGTGTCGTAGTCTCCCTTTGAGCTAGACAAACCACATAATATCACTACTACCGGCTCCCCGACACAGAGCTTGTAGTAGTTTCAGCCTGAGTTCTAGTGATGCTCTCATCTTGCATATCACTTAGCTAGTTATATAGTATTACCCTATTTATTCATTTATTGTTGCACTGCATTTATTTTGGCATGAGTTATTTTGTACCTTGCTATGTCCCCTGAGGACCTGGATCTGGATTATGTCCCCAGGATTAGCAGACGAGATCAACCCCGAGGTACATGGGACATGAGCATTAGCAGGAGCAGGCACTGGAGCAGTACCAGATCCAGTAGGCGAGTGATTCCCGAGGTTATCTTCTGAGTATATACTTTGTCCATACTCAGTATTGTTGTTGATATCTTTATTCTTGTATCTTGACAGTTGTATCAGACTTGTTATCGGGTTGTTCCCCGATTTATTTACTTGTGACTTGCTGATGTTTATATTTCACTCTATTGATATTGTTGTATTTATTTTTGTGGATGAGATTAGTAGACCCTTATTGTTGTTTTACAGCTTAAGTACGCCCCGATGGATCCATTAAATTGGGTTTGTCCATCGGTGTGTGCTGCTGGCCATTGCCACGTGTCTAGTCCCTCGATATTTTGGGACTGGGGCGTGACATAGTTTTTGTAGTGGCCCATGCAGGTCTATGATTAAAATTGTTCGGTTTCAACTTAGGGATCGAGCAAGCCTGCAATAAAAATAGGATAAGTTATTAGGATCTCATCCACTTGCTTGAATCGTTCTTGATATCTATATCGGATTCGAATCAATTTCTTGACTTGTATCCTGCTTTGATTCCTGTGCGCCTCTTATAGTTTATTTTGGTTACAGAATTATGGATCCACAAGCCGGCGAAGAGACTCATTCAGGAACACCACAAGATGTTGTGGTAATCAACGAAGATGAAGTGATACTATTGGATGAAGGTCAATCATCACAACAATGCAGTCAAGCAAGTCAGTATGCCTCGAGAATCCAGCAAGATGACGTTCCACCATCGACGCAGTTTGCTCCACCAATGCCCGTATTCCCACAAGGGCATGCTATGGACGAACATCAAATATTTTGAATATTCTACGCGATGATGCAAGCCTATCAGAAGGTTCATCAAGAAGCTCAGCAAAACCAAGCAGAGAAGTTCATCGACAAATTTAGCTTTGAGTTATGGAAGTTAATCAGCTCAAATGCAACTACCATAGACGAGGACGTTCTTGCTGCAGCACGACCTATGGAGTGCATCACAAGGATCGAGTCCAGCCAGAAGCGGCCGTATGCATCAGCACCAGACCAAGCACAACAAGAAAGAGTTGCAAAGCGACCACAGATGAATCCACTGCAGAGAGCATCTACACCACTTGTACTAGTCCTGCCTACTTGTCACTACTGTGGCAAGGTAGGTCATTTCGCTAAAGAATGCCGACGCAGATTGGGACTATGTTTATCTTGCGGATCCAAAAAGCATTCGGTAAGGGATTGCGCTGAACGTCGAGAGAAAGCTGTGATGATTCATCAACCAGCCACATCAGCACCAGCCGGAGCACCACAGGAAGAAATTACAAAGAAGTCACACATGCACCAGCCACCAGAAGCATCTCCGCAGGCACTGCCTATCTGTCAATATTGTCGCAAGAGAGGCCACATTAAGAACGAGTGCAGACGTAAATTGGGATTATGCTTAATTTGTGCGTCCAACCAACACTTAGCCAAAGATTGTCCTCAGCATCGAAAGAGAGCACTAATGTTAAACAAACAAGTATTACCAGTACCAAGGCTAGCCTCTCCAGCATTAGGAATACTACAAACGGAAGTTGAAGGAGTTCTACCACCTGCCCCAGGAGGGTATCATCCGAGGCCATCATTGGCACCACAAGCAACACTCTTCCAGCAGGCCCAACAGCAGTAGAGGAATCATCTGCAAGGACGCGGACAAGCTCTAGTGATGACCATGGAAGACGTGCAGAATCATGGAGTAGCTAATGCGCGTAAGTTTTTTTTAGTTATCTGTTTCTAGATTTGCTTTAGTTCGTGCCTGTTGGTTCGTGACCTCAGCCTTAACCTAGTAATTTTAAACTTGCTAATAACCTAGAATGTTTATAATTATTAATCTAATATATTTTTTATAAAGGATAACCTAGTTTTCTAAAAACTGTAATTCTCAATATTTTCTCCATTCGGAAAATTTTATAACTTTTAATGCTTAGGGAAATAATTTTTCCTATGTGTTATTCTTACACCCTCAACCTTGATTCTCCTTGATCGTGATGTACTTCAAACAATGTTTACAACCGTGTCATCTCTATTAACCGGTTATTCTTTGATTGATTGCGAGGACGCAATCCTCTTAAGGGGGGTAGATTATAAATCTCCTGATTTTCAGGAATTTTTAAAATAAATTTTTCACAATTTTTCTAAAATTTTCTTAAATTTTTCTCTATTTAAAACTAAGGTTTTTTGATTTTAAATGATGTTAAATAATATTAAAATATTATGAAAATAATATTTTCTGGTGTAAAATGAAAAACTAGACATAGGGTAATTTTTTGGGAATTTATTGGACCCCGGAAGTATTTTTAAAGACCTAAAAACCAAGTTTTAAATAAACCAATTAAACCCTGAAATAAATCCGGTTTATTTCTAATGAACCAAACCAACCCAGTCCCGGTTCAACTGAACCAAACCCAACCTTAGCGGGTCGGATTCAGGTCTAACTCGCCGACCCGAAACCCGCTAACCCGAACTGGTATTCCTGTTTAGCGGATCGGGCCGGATCAGCCGCCCGACCCGACCCAGCACCGCCCGACCCGAAACCCCTCTCCTCCCCCAACCGCTCAGTCTCGTAACCGGCCGCGTAACCGACGGCGCCGCTCGTCCTGCCGCCCGCTCGCCTCCCAACCGCTCCGGCTCCCCCGCACCCGCCGCCTCGTCGACTCCCGTAACCGCCCGCCGTTTCTCCTCCTCCGTCTTTCCTATAAAAACCCTAGCACCGCCTCACCCCGAGCCCCTCAGCGCCGCCCTCCTCCCTGAGCTCCCACCGACGAACCTCGCCGGAATCCCGGCAGCACCGCGAGCAGCTCCACCCCCGTCTCCTCCGGCGTCCCCTCCAGCGCTGCCACCCTCTCCCCTCGCCGCTGCACCCGGCCCCGCCTCCGCTGGCCCCGCCTTCCTCCTCGCCTCCAGCCCCGCGCTCAGCCTGAGCGCCGCCCGCCTCCACCAGCCTCGCCCGAAGCAGCAGCAGCAGCGGCCGGCGTCTCCAGCGCCTCGCTCCGGCGAGCCCAGCAGCCTTCGGCGAAGCCCCCAGCCGCAGCAGAACCCTAACCCTAGCCCGGACACGGCTGACCGGACACACCACAGTGTCGTGTCGACACACGGACACGGGAAATCTCGGTTTCCACGTAGCCCTGTTCAGGTAACCCGTTCTTCCTCCTCGTTGCTCTATTTTTCATTCCGTCTGTTGTGACACGAACCCTGCGTGACCCTCTCGATGCCCGTGCAAACCGCTCGGTGCATCGAGTCCTGTGGTTATCGTGAACCGCGATCCAAAAATAAGAAAATTAACACCCCATTTTTTCTTGGAACTGAGTGTGCCCCGCCAAAAGGGATGACTTGGTCGTGTGCGATCTTTACCATAGCATGTGCGTCGTTGATACGGACGTGCGGGATTTCGCAGAAGTTGATTTGGATGTGCGTGTACACCGGAATCAACGCGTATCCGCCGACAACGTCCCGTATCCGCCTATTTTGAATCTCGTTATAACTTTGTGTACACACGTCGGATTGAAACGAAACTTGCGCCATCGGACTCGTAGCAATACACTGGTCCTGTGACCCAAGTTTGGTTCGATTCTGAGAACGTTGACAAAATTGCGTATTGTGGGTCCCACGGCTCCACTTGACGGGCGATTTTGTGATCGGCTCATCGGAATCCAATTCTGGAAGTTCTGTTGGGTTCGTATCATCGTTCTGGACTTATTGACACTAAGTTAGACAGATTTGGAGACCTTTGGTTCTGACATATTTTTCGGTGCGAAGCGGGCCACATGTGGACCCCGCTTTGACCAGAAACTGTCATTTTTGCCCCTGTGTCCAAATTGGACTCAAGGACAGGCGTTTCTAGCTATTTGATAGTTTCTGAATCTGATGATGATATTTATTTCAGTAACCTGAGGAGTACCTACAAATCCAGCTGAGACTAGAGCTACAGTTGGAGTCAGAATCCTAGGCAAGTGTACCTTGCCAAATCTTGCAGTTCTTGTTACATATTTTCTTGCCTTATTTATATGTTGTACATGCTTAACCTAGGACCGTGTGACTTTACTTAGCGTTCGATTAATAGTCGGGTGCCAACACCGTACGCGGAGTTGTGTAACGTCACCTAGAAATGGATACCGAGACCCTATACTTCTCGTGCTTGCATTATCAAGTATGTTATACCCAGGACACCTGACACTATTTATGTGACAGAATCTTCCTAAAATATTCAAGGTGATTCTGTGTAGGTTGCAGGATTTATGATATAGACATTATATGACTTGCTGTATTAGTTTTGATCTTGCGTGTCATGAACATGAGACGTGTGATTACATTGGGTGGGGAGAGACACACATGCTACAGGTTGATTATATTATGGCGGTGTCGTAGTCTCCCTTTGAGCTAGACAAACCACATGATATCACTACTACCGGCTCCCCGACACAGAGCTTGTAGTAGTTTTAGCCTGAGTTCTAGTGATGCTCTCATCTTGCATATTAATTAGCTGGTTATATAGTATTACCCTATTTATTCATTTATTGCTGCACTGTATTTATTTTGGCATGAGTTATTTTGTACCTTGCTATGTCCCCTGAGGACCTGGATCTGGATTATGTCCCCAGGATTAACAGACGAGATCAACCCCGAGGTACACGGGACAGGAGCATTAGCAGGAGCAAGCACTGGAGCAGTACCAGATCCAGTAGGCGATTGATTTTCGAGGTTATCTTCTGAGTATATACTTTGTCTATACTCAGTATTGTTGTTGATATCTTTACTCTTGTATCTTGACAGTTGTATCAGACTTGTTATCGGGTTGTTCCCTGATTTATTTATTTGTGACTTGCTGATGTTTATATTTCACTCTATTGATATTGTTGTATTTGTTTTTGTAGATGAGATTAGTAGACCCTTATTGTTGTTTTACAGCTTAAGTACACCCCGATGGATCCATTAAATTGGGTTTGTCCATCGGTGTGTGCTGCTGGCCATTGTCACGTGTCTAGTCCCTCGATATTTTGGGACTAGGGCGTGATACAAGTTCTAACTACTAAGCACAAAAATTTAAAATTTAAGATTAACAAACTATAATCCTACTAACTATATATCCTAACATAAAAGGAATCACTTGGCCTACAATTAGAAGGGTAAGGTGGTACGATCCAATTTCTATCATCGTTTAAGGTCAACGATTATGGAACGAGATTGCGACAGTTACGTAGGAGAATAATGAGTATGCCTCAAGGAGCGAAATAATTGGAAGAAGAAAATACAAATAGTATTTGGATTTAGTGAACGTGGCACAATTTGAAAGATGAAGAAATTTTTTAGTCATCACATAAATAGCGAGCATTAAGGTTTCGGAGAAACAAGATATGAAAGTTAATAGAGACTCTTGATTATATCATAATTTCCTAAGAAAATATGGTATGCTAATATCTGTGTTCGAGATATGATTAAGGGAAAGGTTATATTCATTCAATGGATTTTAATTGGGTAAAGAGCTATGACGATTGATCTATGACGGAGGGAGAGATTAACTCAAGATGGGAAAGTATATAGATAGTTA
This sequence comes from Iris macrosiphon, assembly GCA_036927795.1. Lineage (NCBI taxonomy): Eukaryota > Viridiplantae > Streptophyta > Magnoliopsida > Asparagales > Iridaceae > Iris > Iris macrosiphon. The sequence continues at coordinate 33,385,191 of JAYESA010000014.1, read as the reverse complement.
GATGAGATGGCACGGTCGGTGACTCATGGAGACTCAAGTATGACTCAACGATGATCATAGATTCTAGGGGATCTACTAAGCTGAAAGTAGGGTACCCTTTCTCTTATTAAGGTATTGGTTCATTCCTCTTGGTTTCCTAAGGTACTACTCTGCTAATATCAAGACAAGAATCTAAATTTATAGTCCTCTTATATTATCTCACTATGAAAGTTAGGTTTAGTCATAATATCCAACCTTTGATTTCTATTATTTCCTCAATACTAGGGTCAAACAATATGGTCAAAATTTTAACTAACCCTAGTTGTATCTATATTACTCTCAAGTCATTCCTAAATATATCAAGGGATAATGGTTAATCAATTTACAGGTGTTGGATGCTAGGGTTCATTAGGTATGCTAAACTTTTGGGAGCTGCCAATATTCTAATTTATTTTTCTTAGTAGGTATGCTATCATAATTATCTTCTAACAACAAGGATTCCTATATTCTAGTAGGAGGTTATACTCAAGGAACTATTAGGGAAGTACATTAAATATGAAGAGGTTAGGAAACAAGGATACTGATGTCAAAAGAATTTAGCGAGTATAATTTCGAAGGTCAAGGAAGGTAGGTGAGTTCAAGAATTCAGAACGAAAATAAAGAGGGAAGTCAAATATGTTAATGAGATCCTATACTCTATTCCTATTTGTAGACTTGCTCGGTACAATAATATAACCGAGATAATGTACTCTCGACCTGCATGGTCCACCACTAAAAATATATCACGCCCAGTCCCAAAATACGTAGGACTAGGAACATGTAAGTATGCCAGTCGTATTTACATGGCAACAACAATATATAGAAACCATACACATACGTATGCTATTTTATGAATAATAATAATTTACAAGTGGTATATAACTTCATAAGTCACATGCAATAATGATCTCATCCATAAAACCAAATAGTAATAAATAACCAAATATTATAATTAACCAAGTATGAAATAGTCGAGAAGAAATAAATAGTCGAGTGGAGACATATCCACTACCAAACTAGAATATGAAAGAAAATATAATGAGTACATCATCTAATGATCAGAGAGACTCGAAGGAAAGACCACCTCGAATGAGAAAGTAGTAGCAAGTCCTGATCCGTGATCCTATAAATAAACATGATCTTCTATACCTAAAAAGGGTGCCAGGTCCTCAGAGGGACATAACAAGTACACAAGTCGACATGCATAAAAGTAAAGCAGTAAACAATAAATAGGGTAACTAAATCATCTATATAAAATACACTCGAGACATCTCTAGTGGGGCATGAGGGGGGAGAAATAGAAGAACAGTTATCCCACCAGGTAGGGATGCAAATGAGCCAATCCGTTCACAAGCTGCTCGAAGCTCGGCTTGATAAAAGCTCATTTGAGCTCGGTTCATTTAGTAAACAAGCCAAGCTCAAACTTCATTTTCGAGCTCGTTTAATAAAGGAGCCAAGCTCAAGCTTAGAAGTACTTGGCTCATTTGAGCTCGTGAGCTGGTTCGTTTAGAAGCTTGCGAGCTGACTCGTAAGCTGGCTCATTTAGGAGCTCGTTGCTGGCAGTCTACAAATTTATTTTGTTATTTAAATTTAAATTTGTTCTTTGTTGAATTTTAATTTTATGCATGTTTGTATAAAAATATGGTTGTGTGCATTGTATATAATTATATGTCCTTAATAATTAATATTAAGGAACTTTTTAAATTAAAATTTTATAAATAAATTGTTATATTATAGGTACTTGAATTCAAGCCTAACTAGCTTGAAATCAAGTTCGCGCTTGAAATCAAGCTTAACGAGCTTGAGTTTGAGCTTATTTATCAAGCTTGAATCATGCTTGCTTATCAAGCCAAGCTCGAGCTCAAACCAAGCCAAGCTCAAGCTTAATATAAACGAGCTCGAGCCAAGCTCAAGATCTAAAATAAAAAAATTATCAAGCTCGAGCTCGAGCTCGATTAATTCTAATCAAGCCAAGCTCAAGCTTATGAAAGCTTGGCTCGGCTTGGCTCATTTGCACCCCTACCACCAGGCATTTCCAGAACTCAGGGGTACACGATATACACCATTTACACCATTAGAAACAGAAATCCCATACGCTCATTAGTAGATTCTTTCCACCCAATGTACTATCCGAACCGTATACGCGGTACAGATATAATGCAAGATGCCAATAAAATCTAGAACTAACTAACACAAACTACTAACACAACACGCGAACTCACGTATCGATGCGCGGTCGACACGCTAGTCCATGCACTCTCTTACTCAGACAGTGAACGTGTTTGAAACAGTGTCAGGTCAGAAGATACCACGTATCTTGACAACATACCAGGTAAGTCAACTACTTTTAAGATGCGTGCACACATCTAGCAAAATAAAAACTAGGCATATTATAAACTGAATAATACAATCCAGCAATATGTACTTGCCTTCCAAGCCAAGCTGCTAGCACAACAAATCTGGTCTGGTGCTCTCCATAGGGACGTCTCATACACCTACCAACTAATTATTACACTAATTAGACTCTAATCTTAAGCTTAATTAGGTTAATATCTAGTTATTAATCCTACGTTGGTTGCACATGCAAGTAACTACACCCCAAAACATCACTAGCCACTAAACATTACCAAAAATAATTTTTAAAGATATTATTTAATAAAAACTATTAATTCTGGAATTTATTGTAAAAATAGGGTTTTTAGTGATATGTTCATCTCCTATAACTTGTATAAGTCCAAAACCAAGTAGAAACCAAAACTAGGTCAACACCTATTAGTCACCAAAAATCAATTTTTAATAAATAATTAAATTTGGAATAAATGCTCATAAATCAGAATTAAAACATAATAATAAAATTTAGTTGCAACAATAAGTATTTTTGGTCGGAGTTTAAGTCTAATATTGACGGGGTCATATTTTGTCAAAACTAGGTCAACTTGCTACATAAAACACCTAGAATTCTAATTTTTATAATTAGAAATAAAATATAAATAAATATGATAAAATTAGTAATAAATACAATAAATACTATTTCTTTTATCTATAAAAAAATAATTAGGATTTCACCATCTACAAGTTGATCCTATTATGATTGGCAACCAAACTTTGCTAGTATGCAGGCCAAGGGGTGGTACGTAGGTGTTGTGACAATAAAATCATCAAATAATATAATTTTGATATAATTTCAGAATATATAATTTCTGAAAAAATAATACTTCATCAAATTTTTTTAGGTTTTTCTATCTATGATCAAGTCCTAATAAGGTCCAAGGGTCTCCAACATGCATACATCAAAACTAGGTCAAACTACCGATAAAATATGCTCAAAAATTTAATTTAATATAAATTAATAAATCTAAAATTATTTATAAAAACTGAATATATTCCCTTTTAATAAAATCTATATAAATTTATTAACAAGATTTAAAGAGGGTTTTGAAGGAGGTTTCATGCATGCACAAAAATTTTGGGTTGAACCTCAAAATTAGGGTTCATGGGTTACATGAGTTCTTCAAAATAAAACAATAGAGCTTACATAATCACACATATATATAATCTACATATATTCATAATTCAAGAAAAGATTGAAGAAGGAAGGAGAGGAGGATTAAAGAACTTACTAGAAGAAGAAGGAAGGAGATGCTAGGGTTCTTGGATAGAGGAGATGGTTGTGGGTGTCCACGTGAAGGGGGGGGGGGGGGGTCAGATTTGGTGATGGAGGAGGAGAGGAGATTAGGTTAGGGTTTGTGGAGGAAAGATGAGAAGGAAATATTATATATATATATATATATTTATATATATATATATATATATATATATATATATATATAGAGAGAGAGAGAGGGGGTCACGAATCTGGAGAGGGGTCGCGGGTTTGGAGAGGGGGTCGAGGGTTTAGGTAGGAGTAGGATTTATTTAAATTGTTTCCTAATTTTTTTGAAGAAATCTATGATAATCTCTAACCCAATAGATATTAATAACCATGATTTGATTTGAGATTCTAATGTGATAAGATAAGGGTAAATAATTTGCAAATCTTTCAAAAAGGGAAGTTGCCTAAATTGGCATAAGGAATTATGGGTTGCTAATTGTAGGAAGTTTGGATAAAAAATAACCATAAATAAATTATATATATTTAGAAATATCTAAATATTAAATAAAATAAACTACGAATCTTACACTAGTGCCATACTAATATTTAATGGTCAAATTTTGTATCACGCGAAGATCCTACAAGTAGTGTCTCCCGTGTAGGCTACTTCCTATGAAGGATAATGTAGATTTTGGGGTCATCATATATCATTAATGTTCATACTACGGTGAAGTATCCTAATGAAATAATTGGGTTTCAATTAATTTTAAAATAATCTAAAATAAATATAATAAATATAAAATACACACAAAATACCTATTTTGGGTGAGCGAGTTTTCAATTAGCATTATTCTAGAATATTCTAGTCATTTAATATCTTCCTAATTAAGGTTTTTGCTGGCCTATTTATATATCCTTTCATGGTTAAACCTTCAGACCAACGAAAAACTATCTCCTCCAAAATAAAAGCCTAGTTTTCCCCCCTATTCTCTCAACCTTTTTTCTTCTGGCCCCCAAGAGAAAGTTAGAACCCTTTTTTGATTCTCTCTTCTGTCCCATTATGCCAAACATTGGAGAATTCGATGGTTTTGTCTTTAGAAACCTAGAAAACTCTATTGTTTGGTTTAATGATTTCTCCAAAAGAACCATATGTACCGGCCATCTTATTGATTTCCTCCATTATAATAACTATCTACCTATTTTTCCAAAAATCTATCTTGAAGAATTTGTTGCAACCCATTCTCATATTTTTCTCAGTGCTATAAAAATGTTCTATTGCAACTTAACATATAAAAATGACACTATCACCTCTAGAGTGCGCGGTATTCATATTGAATTCAATGCGAATGACTTGGATAAAATCTTACGCATTCCTGCTGAAGGTAGACCTCTCGTCAATATTATACAAGTTCAATTTGAACATAACTTAACTCTAGAATCTTTCAAAAAAATCCTTTATGCCCCTCATGAAAGTCCACCTGGCAGATTTCATGCTTACTATCTAAATGGTCACTTCTTTGAAATGCACCGCCTTATCTTTTCTATGTTTCTACCTAAGATGACATACTATGATGGCGTCTCTTACTTAGAAATGTTAACCTTATACCATATGTATTTCACCATTCATTTTAATGTTCCCATGACCATCATCTCTCAAATGGTTCAATGTCGCAAGAAAGGGTGTCCACTACTTTATGCCATGTACTTGCCAACCATTTTCAGCTACTTTGGCATTTCTTTGAATACTTGCCCTCATTTTGATGAACCTTTATCCCTTAATAGAGTTCGTATGGTTGAGCCATCTTTACTTCTACCTGATAACTTGTCCTCAAACTCAAACACACATCCTTGGAATCTATCTTTACTCTATTGTGTGATCGCTTCCACAAAGAAGACTAGCACTTTTATATTTTTTATCACTATCAAATGCTTCAGACTCAAGCCCTTGGCAACACCTTGATAGATATCCAGTATACCCTCTCTCAGCACCCATCTGGACCATTTTTGATTCTTCGGAATCCCAACCAACCATGATTTCACATTGATCACTCCTATGTTCAGAGATATTTGGATCCATCCGATGCTTTCGTTGATCCAATTAGAACAACTGAACATAATAATGAAGATAAAGATGATAACTAAGATGCTAAAATGGATTTAAAAGTTTTAGGCTTAGTTTGGTTGATCTACAATGATGTTTCTAGTACAAAACTTTTATCGTATATTTTTAAGTTTTAGAACTAATATTTAATAAAAAGCAATGGATTTTACTGTTTGCTATTAACTATTGATTCTTCCTATTATTGTTATTCTATATATGTTTCAGTCTCATGTTTCCTTGTCATACATAATATCTCACTGATTTCTGGGGGGCTCGCCATTTCGATCAAATGACAATGGGAGAGAAGAATAACATGACATCGTATTGGAAAAGAATAACAATATGATACTTGACTCAGAATCATACTCAGATGTTGACATCAGTATATCAAATTGCTCCATAAACTGCGGGGGAGCCATGCACATTCAAAGACTTGCAGTATCATTCAGTTTGTCAATTATCGAAATGGGGGAGATTGTTGGCCCATCCAGTCTCAGTCAACTTGATTTTGATAGTTAACTAAACCATGTATCCATATTTCACAATCTGAAGACTCAATACTGCTGCTACATGCTGATTGTACTACATAATTCAAATATAATTTTTACTTTATTTGAGTATAGGACTTATGTACATCGAGTCACACTGGCATAACCCAAAGTCCACTCAAATAAACCCTTGATCCTATCCACAAAATTAGCCTACATTCATACTCAAACCCTACCAGAATAGGCAACGGAACTCGGACCAAATTCGTGCCAAAATTGAACCAAACTCGGTCACCTATATAGTATGAAATTAACTCAGTTATTGCATCCCTTATTTCTTGGCTCAATGTTTAAAAATTTGAAATAAAACCTACCCGAACTCTGGCCGAATTCTGTTTGCTCATACCCTATAAATATGATTGAATTTCCTTCATTCCAATACACTCAACTCATCATATTCTTCATTCTTCATTCTTTAGTGAGCAAACCCCTGAGCTTTAACCTTTCTATGTTTGCTCACTAAGAATGAAGAATGAAGAATATGATGAGTTGAGTGTATTGGAATGAAGGAAATTCAATCATACTTTATAGGGTATGAGCAAACAGAATTCGGCCAGAGTCTCGGGTAGGTTTTATCTTCAAATTCTTTAACCCCATTGAGCCAAGAATTTCTGGGATTTTTACCTAGGTATTTGGTAATTAAATGATTTTTAATTGCTGATTAATTAATATTAAAATATTATAAAAAATATTTTATGGTATAAAATAGAAAACCAGACATAGGGTAATTTTCTGTGAATTTATTGGACTCCGGAAGCAGTTTTAAAGCCCTAAAAACCAATGTATAACAAAACCAAAATAAATCCTGACTAAACCCGGTTCAATTGAACCAAACCAATCCAGACCCGGTTGAACTGAACCGAACCCAACCGTATCGGGTCGGGTCGGATCTAAACCCGACCCGAAACCCGCAGACCCAAACCCGCACTTAAATACTAGCGGCTCAGGCCGGATTCATGTTGAACCCGACCCGCGGACCCAAACCCGAAACCCTAACTAAAACCCTAATCCTAAATCCATCGGAATTACTGTTCCGGCTTATTTATTTGCCTCGAAAACCACGTGCCTCCCTCGACAACCCGCTCTCCCTCTCTCCACCGCGCAGCCCCCGCTCCGACCAGCACCTCGATCACCCGCCGCCCTAGTCCAGCCCCTCGCCGCCCTGACTCGACCAAGGCCGCCTGAGCCCTAGCCACCCCGAGCCCCTTCGTCCCCAGAACCTCCTCCCCCGACATCTCCACCACCTTCCTACGCTCGAGCCGCTCGACCAGCCACCGCCTCCCATCTCCCCTCTTCCTCCTTCCCCGACTTCATCTTCCCCTAAGCCCACGACCTCCTCCCCTCGACGGTCCTCCGTCTTCCCCGACCCGCGGTGCCCCGACCTCGACGACGATCCCCTCATCCGCCCTGAGCCTACGACCTCCTCCCCGTCGTCCTCCTCTCTCCTCCACCCTCGACCAGCCCCCACCGTCTTCTTCGACTCCCCCGCTCCACCGTCGTCCCCTTCCCGAGCCTCCGTCGCACCACGACCATCCCATAACCTCCCCAAAGCTCTCGACCCCGACGAGCTCCACCATCCACCACCTCCCCAAAGCCCTCGAGCCCCCACAGACGACGAAGCGCCGCCTCCGGCGAAACCCCGTCCGCCTCCGCCGTAGTCACCTCCGTCCCGAGCAGCCCTCCCCCGGCCGTGCAGCCCCGGCGAGTCTCCAGAACCCTAACCACGGCACAGTACCGGACACAGCACAGTACCGGACACGGTGACCAGGACACGAAACAGCATCCCGGACACGAGAAATTCTCGTCCCACGAAGCCATGTTCAGGTAATCCGTTCTCTCTCCTCGTTATTCTGTTTTCAGTTCCGTCAGTTGTGTCGCGTAGACTGTGTAACCCTCTCGATGCCCGTGCAACCCGCTCGATGCGTCGTATCCTGTGGTGATCGCAAACCGTGATTCAAAAATAGAAAAAACAACGCCCTGTTTTACCCCAGAACTGAGTGCGCCCCGCCAAACGGGACGACTTGGTCGCACGCGGTCTTCACTGAAATATGCGCATTGTCGATACGGACGTGTGAAATTTTGCAGAAGTTGATTTGGATGTGCGTGCACATCGAAATCAACGCGTATCCGTCGACAACACCCTGTATCTGCCTATTCTGGAATACGTCGTAACTTTGTGAACACACGTCGGATCAAGACAAAACTTGCGCCATCGAAGTTGTAGCGATACGCTGGTCCTGTGACCCAAGTTTGGTTCGATTCTGAGAACGTTGACAAAATCGCGTATCGTGGGCCCCGCGGCTCCACTTGACGGGCAATTTTGTGATCGGCTCATCGGAATCCAATTCTGAAAGTTCGATTGGGTTCGTATCATCGTTCCTGACTTGTTGACACTAATTTTGACGAAATTGGAGACCTTTAACCCTGACACATTTTTTGGTGCAATGTGGCCCACATGTGGACCCCGCTTTGACCAGAAACGGTCATTTTTGCCCCTGTGTCCAAATTGGACTCAAGGACAGGCGTTTTTAGCTATTTGATATTTTCTGAGACTGTTGGTGATGTTTATTTCAGCAACCGGAGTAGTACCTATAAATCACACTGAGACCAGAGCTATAGTTGGAGCCAGAACCACAGGCAAGTGTACCTTGCCAACATTGCAGTTCTTGTTACATATTTCCTTGTCTTATTTATATATTATTTGTAAGCCCCCTGATTTTCATGAATTTCTAATTTGGTTTTTAACAATTTTCTGGATTCTTTCAGAAATTTTTTATGTAATTAAAACCTAGGCTTTTAATAATTAAATAATTTTTAATTACTATTAATTAATATTAAAATATTATAGAAATAATATTTTATGGTATAAAATGGAAAACCGGACATAGGATAATTTTCCGAGAATTTCTTGGACTCCGGAAACCCGTTTAAAGCCCTAAAAACTATTAAATAAATAAACCTAATTAAACACCTAAATAAACCCGGTTCAATTAAACCAAACCAAATTAACTCAAACCGAACCGCTAATCTGAACCGAACCCAGCCTTAGCGGGTCGGGTCGGATCTGAACCCGACCCGAACCCGAATAACCGAAACCCGCACTTAAGCAATAGTGGATCGGGCCAGATTCATATTGAACCCGACCCGACCCAAACCCAATAACCCATCGAACCCCAAGTCGGATTCCATATCAGAAAAACTGTTCCGACTATAAAATCAGTCCGCCGGAACCCTAGTTTTCCTCTCCTCCACTTTGCTCCTCCTCGTGCCCCGGACGTACCCCGAGCCACTCCACAGCCCCTCGCCGTCGATCCTGAACTCCACAGCCAACCTTCCCCGCTCGACCCCCGTCGTCGACCACCGATCGACGCCTCCCTCACCCGCTGCCCAGCGCCGCCGATGACGTCGTCCCGCCACGCTGCGACGCCGGCCTCCCTCTCCTTCCTCCTCCCCCGCTGCCTCCGGCTCCCCCGACCCAGCACAGCCCCCAGCGGCCGTCCTCCGCCCGCTCCGGCGCACCGTCGCGCCGCCGGACAGCGCCTCCACCCTCGCCAGCGCTGCCCCGCTGCCCCCGGCCTCCCTCCGCCACAGCTCCTGCCGTCGCACAGCAGAACCCTAACCCTAGGTCACCGAGGACTCGGACACTCGGTCGACGCAGGTCACGATCAGGACACGTTCGGACACGAGAATTCAGTCTTCACGGAGCTTTGTTCAGGTAGCGTTTCCTCTCACCTCGTGATTCCGTTTTCAATTCCGTCAGTTGCGTCGCGTAGACTGTATGACCCTCTCGGTGCCCGTGCAACCCTCTCGGTGCATCGCGTCCTGTGGTGAACGCAAACCGCGATCCAAAAATAGGAAAATCAATGCCATGTTTTACCCCGGAACTGAGTGCGCCCCGCTAAACGGGATGACTTGGTCACACGCGGTCTTCACCGATACGTGCGCGCCGTCGATACGGACGTGCAAGATTTCACAGAAGTTGATTTGGATGTGCGTGCACACCGGAATCAACGCGTATCCGCCGACAATGCCCCATATCCGTCCATTCTGGAACACGCTGTAACTTTGTGTACACACGTCGGATCGAGACAAAACTTATGCCATCGGACTCGTAGCAATACGCTGGTCCTGTGACCCAAGTTTGGTTCAATTCTGAGAACGTTGACAAAATCGCGTATCGTGGGCCCCATAGGCTCCATTTGACGGGCGATTTGGTAATTGGCTCATCGAAATTCAATTCTGAAAGTTCTGTTGGGTTCGTATCATCGTTCCTGACTTGTTGATACTGAGTTTGACGATTTTGGAGACCTTTGACCCTGGCACGCTTTTCGGTGCAAAGTGGCCCACATGTGGACCCCGCTTTGACCCGAAAATGTCATTTTTGCCTTTGTGTCCAAATTAGACTTAAAGACAAGCGTTTCTAGCTATTTAATATTTTCTGAATCTAATGGTGATGTTTATTTCAGCAACCGGAGTAGTACCTGCAGATCACACTGAGACCAGAGCTACAGTTGGAGCCAGGACCCCAGGCAAGTGTACCTCGCCAAATCCTGCAGCTTTGCAACTTATTTTCTTGACTTGTTTATATATTATGGGCATGTATACCTTGGCAACTTATAGTTCTTATTGTATATTTCCTTGCTTTATTTATATTGCTGTGCATGCTTGACCTAGGAGCGTGTGACTTACTTAGCGTCCGATTATTAGTCGGGTGCCAACACCGTACGCGATGTTGTGTATGTCATCTAGAGATGGATATTCGTGACCCCTTTGCATTCTCGTACTTGTCTTATCAAGTACATTATACCCAGGACACTTGACACTATTCATGGACAGGATCTTTCTGAGATATTCGTGGTGATTCTGTATAGGATGTAGGATTTGACATTGACATTATATTCCTAGATACTATATGACTTGTTGCATTAGATATGATTGTGCGTGACATGGACATGGTGCATCGTAGACATGAGACGTGTGATTACATGGGGGTGGGGAGAGACACACAGACTACAGGCTGATCATATATATATAAACCCCTATTATTGTGAGGCACAAGACTCTCGAGCAGAGCTTGGCCCATTACGTGTTATTACCGCTACCGGCTCCCCGACACAGAGCTTGTAGTGGCTCAGCCTGAGTACTAGTGATGCTCTCACTTGCATTTTCACATAGATGGTTATATAGCTTACCCTATTTATTGTATTCTCTGCTGTACTACATTTATTTTGGCTTGTATTTTCTGTACCTTGCTGTCCCCTGAGGACCTGGATCCGGACTTTGTCCCCAGGACTAGCAGAGGAGACCCACATAGAGTTATACAGTACAGGAGCATTATCAGGAGTAGAAGCAGGAACAGGAGCAGATATAGGAGCTGTACCGACATCTGAGGACGAGGTCATACCAGAGGACTTCTCTTGAGTATTGGAGTGAGATATTCATTTATTTCTGTTTCTAGTTGTCACGCCCCAGTCCCAAAATACCGTGGGACCAGATACGTGGCAATGGCCAGCAGTACGCACCGATGGACAACCCAATTTAATGGAACCATCAGGGCATACTTAAGCTGTAAAATCAAGTCTACGACAATCATGGCACAACTAATCTCATCCATACAAGATATAAAAATATGATCCACATAATAAATAAGAAATATAAATCATCAGCTAGTCTCACAAATTACTTCGGGGAACAACCCGATAAACATCTATTATAATGGTTCAACAGACCAGATTATAAATGACTGAAATAAATAATAAATACTGAGCATGAAACATGGATGCTCAGGAGAAGTCTTCAGCTAACACCTCGTCCTGGATGGTGGTACAGCTCCTGGATCAGCTCCTGCAGCGGTCCCGTAGACCTCGGGATAGATCTCGTCCTCAAATCCTGGGGACATAATCCGGATCTAGGTCCTCAGGGGACATAGCAAGGTACAAGAAAGCTCAAGCCAAAATAAATGCAGTGCAGAAAATAAATAGAATAAATAGAGCAAGTAAGTAAACATCTGTGTAAAATGCAAGAGAGAATATCAATAGTACTCAGGTTGAAATAACTACAAGCTCTGTGTAGGGGAGCCGGTAGCAGTGGTATCATGAGGTGGTCTAGCTCAGCGGGAGACTGAGTAGCCGGCATAACATAATCAACCTGTAGCCTGTGGGTCTCTCCAGCAATAGATGGAACAATAAGGGAATACTAAATAACCAGCTAAGTGATATGCAAGATGAGAGCAGCACTAGAACTCAGGCTGAAGCCACTACAAGCTCTGTGTCGGGGAGCCGGTAGCAGCAGTAATAATGAGTAATGGGCCAAGCTCAGGCTTCAGAGTCTTGTGCCTCACAATAGTAGTGGTGTATATATATGATCAGCCTGTAGTCTGTGTGTCTCTCCCCACCCAATGTAACCACGCATATCATGACCATAACGTCTTATGTCCATGTCAGCGGGATCATAACTAATGCACAAGTCATAATGTATCTAAGAATATAGTATCTCTGTCAAGTCCTGTATCCTATACAGAATCACCACGAATATCTCGGGAAGATCCTGTCTCATGAACAGTGTCAAGTGTCCTGGGTCAAAGTGTACTTGATAAGACAAGTACGAGAAGATAAAGTGTCACGAATATCCATCTCTAGATGACAATACCCAACATCGCGTACGGTGTCGGCACCCGACTAATAATCAGACGCTAGGTACCTCACACGGTCCTAGGTTGAGCATGCATAATAATATAAATAAAGCAAGGAAAATATATAACAATACTGTAGAGTTTGGCAAGGTACACTTGCCTGGTGTTTGAATACCAAAAGCTATCCCTGTATCAGTGGATCCGGTGGGTACTCCTCCAAAAGCTGTAATAAACATCACCAATAGTCTCAGAATATATCAAATAGCTAGAAATGCCTGTCCTTAAGTCTAATTTGGATACAGGGGCAAAAAGGTCATTTCCGGGCCAAAGCGGGGTCCTCATGTGGACCACTTTGCACCGAAAAGTGTGCTAGGGTCAAAGGTCTCCAAATTCGTCAAACTCAGTGTCTACAAGTCAGGAACGATGATACGAACCCAACGGAACTTCCAGAATTGAATTCCGATGAGCCGATCACAAAATCACCCGTCAAGTGGAACCTGTAGGGCCCACGATACGCGATTTCGTCAACGTTCTCAGAATCGGACCAAACTTGAGTCACAGGACCAGCGTAGTGCTACGAGTCCGATGGTGCAAGTTTCGTCTCGATCCGACGTGTGTACACAAAGTTACAGCATATTTCAGAAAAGTCGGATACGGGACGTTGTCCGCGGATACGCGTTAATTCCGGGGTGCACGCACCTCCGAATCGACTTTTGCGAAATCCCACACGACCGTATCAACGACGCACATGTATCTGTGAAGACCGCACGCGACCAAGTCGTCCCATTTGGCGGGGCGCACTCAGTTCCGGGGTGAAACAGGGTATTGTTTTTCCTGTTTTTGGATCGCGGTGTACGATCACCACAGGACGCGATGCACCGAGCGGGTTGCTCGGGCACCGAGAGGGTTATACTGTCTACGCGTAGCAACTGACGGAAACTAAAATGGAGTTACGATGAGGGAGGAAACGGTACCTGAACAGGGCCCCGTGAATCTGTTTTCACATGTCCGAGAGTCCAATTTGTGTCCTGGTCGCGGATCTACCGTGTCCGGATTAGGGTTCAGGATTCCGTCGATGAACTTTCAGAGGGGGCTGCTCTGATCGGCGAGGGAAGGCTCGCCAGGCAGAGCAGAGGTGGCTCGCCTGGGCGCTGCGGCGAAGACGGCTCGGCAGCCGACCGGAGGGGAATTCGAGGGTTCTGGGTCGGGGCGGCCCGACTGCGATGTCGAGGGGTTAAAGGGGGAAAGTCGGGGTCGGTTGCTGGGCTAGGCGGCTGCTCCGCGACGACGGACGGAGCGGGTTCAGCGTCGTCGGCGGGGGTTCAGCGTCGTCGGCGGCTGTGCTCGGAGAGATCGACTGGCCTGGCCGGTCGATGGGGGAGGTTGCTGATGCTATCCGGTCTCGGGGACGACCGGGGTCGGCTCGGCGTGGGGGATCTCGGCGGCTGAGTAAACAGAGGGGATGCGGCGACAACGGTCGGGCACAGGGGAGTCGACGGAAGAGAGGGGGCGGTGGCCTGGATGTCGAGGTGATGGCTTTATAGCCGCTACTGTAACACAGGCGGCTAGGGTTCCAAGGGATTTCGGGTAGGGTTTGGCTCAGGTCCGACCCGACCCGGCCCAAGTTGCTAGTTTGGTTCAGGGTTTGCTTGGGTCTAGCTCGGTTTAACTAGCCAATAGTTTATAGGTCCCAAAACACATTTTCGGAATCTAATAAATTCCCCGAAAAATACTCTGCGTCCGGTTTTCCATTTTACACCACAAAATATTATTTCCGTAATGTTTTAACACCAGTAAACTACATTAAAAATTCTTGAGATCACCTTCACCTTCGTTTTAAATTCCAGAAAATTCCGAAAAATTCGAGAAAATTTGTATTAACATTTATTCTGAAATTTAGGGTGTTTACAATCTTCCCTCTTAAAAGGATTGCGTCCTCGCAATCAAAGAATAAGCTACTAAAAAAAGAATTATGAAAATACAAGGTTGCTTAGTTTACAACTGCCTCCTCAAACAAGTGGGGGGTACGCTGGCGCATACTATATTCTCGTTCCCAAGTCAATACTCCAGGAGAATGATGTTTTCAAGCTACACGAACCAGTTTGATTATCTGTCCCCACAATGTCTTCTCGCTGACGTCGAGGATGCCAATTGGTTGTTCTTCATATCTCAAGCTAGGGCCTACTGCGATCTCTGAATGATCGACTACGTGACTTGGGTCGGTCACGTACCTTCGCAGCTGTGAGACGTGGAATATGTCATGCACTCCCTCTAAGGATGGAGGTAATGCAAGACGATAAGCCACCTCACCAATGCGCTCTAGAATATCAAATGGCCCAATATACCTTGGGCTCAACTTGCCTCTGCTCCCGAATCTGATAGTACCTCAAGTGGGAGAAATCCTCAAGAACACGTGCTCTCCTTCTTTGAACTCTAGGGGACGCCTGTGTGTATCCGCCCAATGCTTCTGTCTGTCCTGAGCTGCTCGTAGATGATTCTGAATCTGTTTCACCTTTTCACTATCTGCGTTACCAATTCTGGTCCCAGTATTTGACGTTCACCAACGTCACTCAACATATAGGCGATATGCACTTCCTTCCGTATAATGCCTCGAATGGTGCCATCTGGATGCTGGCCTGATAACTGTTGTTATAGAAGAACTCCACCAAGTGCAAATGATCTTCCCAAGATCCTCCAAAGTCTAGCATACATGATCGCAACATATCCTCCAAGATCTGAATGGTGCGCTCCGATTGGCCATCTGTCTGTGGGTGGTATATCGTGCTGAATTTGAGTCTGGTGCCCAGGCTCTCTTGCATGCTTCCCCAGAAATGAGAGGTAAATCTCGAATCTCGATCCGATATAATACTAACATGCACTCCATGTAATTTAACGATTTGTCGCATATACATGTCGGCTAGTACCTCTGTGGACTGTCCAACTCTAAATACAAGAAGTGTGCCGATTTAGTGAGTCGATCCACAATAACCCATACTGCGTCTCTTCCGCTGGGGCTCCTCGAAATCCGGTGACAAAATCCATCGTGATATGCTCCCACTTCCATTCTGGTATAGGAAGCGGCTGTAAAATACCTGCAGTCCTCTGATGTTCGACCTTTACTTGCTGGCAGACTAAGCATTTGGCCACAAATCTTGCAATCTCTCTTTTCATTCCATGCCACCAGTAATACTGTCTCAAGTCTTGGTACATCTTGGTTCCTCCTGGGTGAACATAGTACATGGAGCTATGTGCTTCAGTCATTAACTCCTGTCTTAATTCTCCATTTGGAACATACAGGCGATTCCCAAACCTCAATGTTCCGTCTTCGTGTATGCGAAGTCCTGTCTGCATG